>CM054058.1:180410783-180898283 GCA_028641055.1 Alopecurus myosuroides
CCATCCACGTAGGTCCTGGATCCAGCCCTGGTCCAGCTATCTACTCGTCTGCAGTCTCGTCAAACTCCACGAAGTAGCCATCCTGGTGGTCATCGTAGCCGTAGTCGTAGTCTGCGTAAACCACAACCCCAAAGGGGTCAGTACAACAACGTACTGGCAAGCAAGACTCACAGTTCACCAAAGTGTAACCCGTCAACACCAAGCACAGATGCCTTGGGATCAACGGAAAAAAAGGGGTATGAAAGATGCTGCAACTGGCTGCACTAACCATCTACAGAACATACTACAACTTCCGGTGTAACAGAAAGAGATAAGATAGCGTGTCGTAACCAACTATAGCTAACCACCAAACAAACCCATCCTGGATCTCGCCCCTTATCCAAAGAAGCAACCCGAGGATAACTCACACCGTTGGATTAATGATGGATCAAGTTGTTGTGTCAATAAGCCTATTACTAGTCAAGTTATCATTAGTTAGGTGTAAGTTGTTATGAGTACTTGTTAGCCAGTACTTTCACCAAGTCAACCATAACCGTGGAAAACACGGCTTCTCGAGAAGATTTATCCCTGCAGGGGTGCACCAATTTGGCCGTACACGTAAGAATAACCCGCCAGATGGGAAGGCCTTTCCCACCAAGCGGGGCACTCAACACAACTCAACTCTTCTTCGCATCAAGCCCAAAGCACCACGTGCTGTGCGTGCGCGGCTAATCGAGCCCCCCGAAGAAAAGGAGGACCCTCATAGCACTGGAAGACCACGCCGCCCTAAATGCCGACTACAAAAGTTCCACCCTGGCCTCGGGTTCGTACCTGCATATGCGTGCAGCAAATGGAAAGCCCGAACTAAGTGTGGCGATTTGGACGAGATGCGAATCGAGTCAAATTGAGGGGGGGCCCATACACGCTTCCCACATGCGGGTAGTGCGCTCATCATGGATCAGTAGACAAGACCCTTTTCCTATTAGGGTCGACACTAGCAGGCCTCAAAACCACGCCGGGCCTCCTGCCGGTGCCTTATCAGCAAATTATTATTACCTCAAATTAACAGGTGTTGTTTAACATCGAGCCCCAGAATATAACAGAATAATATGATAACAGAAAGTAACGGGCAACAGACTCGAGCAAAACAACCCTAAGCATGCTAGTAAGACACGGGCTCAACCAAAGGGGTGATAGGATTGGAGGTGAGGCAATCTCATGGTTCAGGGTATCATGTGATAGGTTCGTAACAGAAACAACTACCACTAAGGCTAGCAGAAAAGAATCAACGGAAAGTATCGGTAACCAATGTTGAAAGGAACACAGTGGTTCATGTGAGTGATAACTTGCCTGCAAACCCAGTAGCCGGGTACTGAGCTAGATCCTCAGAAGGGGTGTCGTAAAGGTCGTCGGTATCAACGTCGTCGTCTATCCGAGAAGAAGCAAACAAACAAGGCAGAATATAAACAATCATTATCATGGCATAGTGCACAATCAAATATGATGCATGACAAGTTAATAGATGCATCAAAATAAACTAATTGATATGATAACACAATTTAATTGGACACATATGCAACTTTGAGTTGCATCTGAAAAGCCCATGGATTTTGGTTAGATTATTTGTTTTCCAACTAATCAACAGGTGCTAGTGGTTTAGTATGATGCATGAAAAGGGAAAACAGCAAAATAACAACATTAGAATCAAATTAAAATAGGGTGTAGCAATTTAGAATTTTATTATTAATTTTAGGGAATTTTGGGTGCCTTAAAGGTGACACACAAGTAGTTGTTATTTTCAACCATTTAAATTGTTTAAAACAAATAACAAAGTTTATATTTGAAAAGAACATCAAATTTTAGTTGGATTACATGTTTCAAATATTGAAATTGGAATTTGGATTATTTAATTATGAATTAAACAATATTAAACAAGTTTTAAATGAATTTAAAACAAGTTTGAATTTAATTTAATTTTTATTTGTTCCAAACATAATTTCAAACTCACATTTGAAAATTTCACACTTTGATGGTTTGAAAACATATTTTGCATGTTCAAAAATATTTTATTTTGACCAAGTTATGATTTTATCAAATTTTAATTGAATTAAACAAGGATTAAAGTATTTAGGCAATTTAAATTATTCAAACCATGAAGCAACATTTATATTTGAATAGGTTATTCAAAATGGTATGAAAAACATATTTTATTTGCCTCATTTGGAATTAGTATGAATTATTTATGAATTATTGCAAATTACATTTGAATTATTCAAATTTGAATTTTAAAGGTATTTGTAATTGGCAAAACAGTACACAAATTGATTATTTGGAAAGATTAGGAAATTTGGAACAGAAAACATATAAACTTTTTATTTATTGGATTTACAGAAAAAAAGTTATTAAAGTTTGAAGTTTTAGTTTCAAATCTGCTATTTAAATTGTTTTTGGAAAAAACAGAAACTCGCAGAAACGTTTTTCACCGTGCTGCTAGCCAACCACGGTCACTGCCCCGTGGGCCAGAGGCCAGCGTGGCGATGCGCACGCACGCGTGGCAGGGGCAGTCGATGACGGGTGGGACCGCGTGCGCTGGAAGCGAAAATAGCCAAAAAGTTTGGCTCTTGCGGGGCTCGAACCGCGCACCTCGCGCGAGATGCAGAGAGTGGCTACCACTGCGCTGTGCTCGTTCAGTTGACAGAGAACAGACGCGGGGAGGTTATCATTCATTCGCCAGGTTTACTGAATTTTAACTGACGACGAAAACCTTCCGCGTCTGTCAGCTAGCAGCGAAGCTCGCCGGCGGGAAGATGATCGTGGCCGTGCTCACTGCGAGGGGGGTGTGTGCGTGGACGTGTGCAGAACGTGCACGATACAGTGGTGGTGCACCGAGGGAGAGAGAGGAACTGGTGGATGCTCACCACCGGTTGTCGATGGAAGCAGAGGCTCGGAGTGGCGGCCGGCGGCGACGTCGTCGATGGCGTAGGCGATCCGAGGCGTCCTCGGGGATGCTCTGATGTCCAAAAGGGGGAGGCAGCTGCGGGCGTTCGATTTTCGGGACTAGGTGGGGGAGTGGAGAGTCATGGCGTCGTCGCGGTGGCCGGATTCAGAGGGGGGTTCTCCGGCGAGGTAGCTAGCAGAGAGGGAGGCGGCCGGGAGAGGGGCAGACGGCGGCGGAGAAGAGGGAAGGACGGCGCCTAGGGTTAGGGTAGGGCAGCGAGGGTCCTAGGGCGGCTTTATAGGGGCGCACGGGCGTCGCTGGCCGTCCACGGCGCTCTGTCGCCGACGTGGAGGCGGGGATACGCTGCCGTACAGCTTGACGACGAGGAATAGGTCGAGTAAAAAAAAACGAATCGTTATTTGCGTTAAGTTCCGGGCTGGGCCGCGCGCGGAAGGGAAACGAGATAACGGGCTGGGCGCAGCCCGTTTCTCCTTGGCGCCAAAAATTGAAATTTTATTTTTTTCTCTCCCTGTTTTTTTTTTGCTGAAATAGAATTTGGAGGAAAAACATAGGTTTTAGTTTAGAGAAAAATTTGGAAAAATTCAGATAAATTCCTTAGGCCAAATGCAACCATTTGGCAACTTTTATTTTCAAAAATTTAAACATTTGATTGCTTTTTGAAATTTGAACCAAATTTGAGTGAAATTGTTAATATTAATAAATATTAATAAAATCAATCATTTAAATAGGGTAACCCCTATGGTAAATAGACAAATTGAGTTGATTTGTTTTGGGTAACACCCTGATTTCAAAATGGTTCTGTTTTGGGTGCTTTGATTTGAATTTTTAATTGTGTTTGGAAAATGAATAATTGATTTAAAACCATTATTTTCCCAAGTGATCACTATGGAAAAACATGGAACCAATTGATTGTTATTATTTGTGATTTTTATTCAAAATGTTGTAACAGAGCAAGTATGAAACCATTGTTTGAAAAAGGTTTGAATTTGAGTTGTGAAAACAGTGGAAAACAATTGCAACAATTAAGAAACAAATGCAAACAACATGGAAACAAAATGATGACATGATGCAATACTTAAATAAACATGCAACAAACATTCTAAGAGGATGATTTTCATACTTGGGATGTTACATGGGGCCATCGCATTACGTGTTATATAGAGTTGGGAAAAATCCCCACAGTGGCATTACAGGATACGGTACGTCGGTGTACTACACCGTACGATACACGTACATGGGAGCTTATAAAATCTAACAATTTATTCATAGCTCATTGGGGAGTAAAACTGATGTGAAGGTAGACTAGAGAAATGGAGGTATGTTAGAAAATTATTGATGAGAGGCATACTCTCCTTAAGGAAATGGACATGAATGGATCACCAGTTGATAAATATCATTCTAATCTATTGGAGAAGACCCCTTGCAATGAAATTTCACTACCGGTCTCTAAAATTTGGAAGTGCATTGTCCTCTATGATACTGCCTGATCCATAAGATTTTAATGGTATTACTATACTTAATTATGGATTTCACTTGGAATTAAATGGTGCCATCAATAACTTTAATTCTTCTTGTTTTCCTTGAAGAGCGTCAAAGGATTACGAAACACGACTTGGATACCAGGAACACCTCAAATATTCATCTTATACGAGAGAATTCCTTATTTGACATTCCCTTAAAATCATGTTCCTTATTTGACATCGGAGAAAATTTTCTTCCCTATATGACCTCTAGTCTTAACTTTTTTACCTATATGACACTCTAGTGCATTTTGCACATGTAAAAAGACCTTTTTACCCATGTGCATAATATGACCAGAAATATATATACGAGATAATAGTTATGCCTAAGAAATATATTGCGGGTCAGACAACATTTAACCTAATTGGCATGCTAGCTAATATGTTTTGTTGGTACTAGGGTTCCTTGAGAGAATTTTGCACTTACATGCTACGATCAATCGTCCATGCTCTGATGTCTAAGTATACATACGAGCAAGTGTATTTGTAACGCAACGACTTGTACACAACGACAACATTCAAATTGATGGGTACGTTAGCATTTTTATTCATCGTAAATTTGGTCTCAATGCAACATACGAGTAAGTTGTGGTCGCTCGTTGCGCCTGGCCGCTGCGATCGGCTGGTCGCATATTGCTGGCTCGCCCCGCTATGCCGCCCGGTCGCCGTGATCGACAGGTGCAGATGCGTGCGAGTCAAAACATGGAAAAGTCAGAACATCCTTGGCAGCGTGGCTTTGTGCCAGTTACGAGAGTACGGGTTGATCACTGGATTTTTATTTTTGCAGGAGATCGCTGGGAGTTCTATCGCTTTGACGTGTCCTGGTACCGACTAACAAATGCGTGACCTTTGGCTATTCGTATGCATACAGAACCACGTTAATGCACTGACCCACATCAATGGATTGCTAAAAGTAACAGATCGATCTTCACTAGTATGGTACATAGCGACATCTAGTAGCAACAAAATATATTAGCTAGCAAGCCAATTAGCCTTTTGAACGCAGCTATTATTTTGTACTGATTTTTATCTTATTATGCATAGGGGTAAACTAGTATTTTCACGTGTATAAAATGCACTAGAGTGTCATATAGGGAAAAACAATTAAAACTAGAGTCATATAAGGAAGAAAATTTTACTCAGTGTCAAATAAAGAATATGATTTTAAGATAGTGTCAAATAAGGAATTCTCTCTATAACTTTTGGAGTCCTTGGGTTGCCATCTTGGTTTGCCCACCCTCTTTAGAGAGTATCTACCTTGTGAGTTTATAGTTCTCCATTCATATCTTCATCAAGTTTGCACCGATGAAAATATTCTAATGTTGCATCATTTTTTGTCATCCTTTCTAATGAATATAGAGGGGACATCGAGTGCATGTGTTAAGTACCAATGATTATACGAAGCCCGATATTGTGGTAGCCGTTTCCGAGGATCTTATATTTACTAATTGGAGGCACCGTAAAAGGCTCCACGTTAACTCTAGCGGAAAATAAATTACCATACGTTAGATTTTCTGACGGCTATCCAGAACCGTTGGATAAAGACTGTTAATTTATCCATCACGCACGTCTCCTAGCTGCCTCCTCCATGCACCGCAATGTCTAGAAGCACGTTCTAGGGTTTTCAGATTTCATTGTTTTGGATGCCTAGCTCTATCCCTCATGGGAGAGTGCTCCTCGACCGCTATCATCGCTGCGGCGATCTCGCCACCGCACTGCCGCGCATGTCTGTGCAGTTACCGGCGTCCGGCGGCCGACCGACGAGGCGGAACGTATCAAGCTTCGTTTTCATCATACCCAGCCCCGCACTCCTGCAGCCAGCTCCAGGAATTGATCCGTGTGTCGCTCTCCAGGCCGCACCTGTCCTTTGGCGTTCGGCCAAAAAGGCATGCGTTCTCACAACATCGAATCCTATCAGCCAGGAGCCAGCTCCCGATCGAGATCCTCCTGGAGCGCTCACGCCACCGTACATGTCTATGCGGTTTCGGGCGTCTGGCGGCCGGCGGACAAGATAGGACGTATAAGCTAGGTTTTCACTGCAACCAATTTTACAGCCAGCTCTCGATTTCTTTCTGTATGAGCACATCGTCAAGAGACACATCTACAATTGTACATCTGCTACATCCAAACAATAAGCACCGATGTGCAGTTGCGGGCATGTGTAGACGCCGGTGAGCGCGGCATCTCCTGGTCAGCATGACGTCAGTGGGTGAAAAAGCTAATATCTGATAGAATTACAAGGCAATCATCAATTTTTTTTCCCTGAACTGCATATCGACAACTACATCTTCAAGAACTGCATATCGACAACTACATCTTCAAGACCTGCAGCGAAAGGTCTCTCCCTGAACTCTGATAGAATTCCCGGACAACAATAAATATTTTTTTCTAAGTATTTTTTGATATATTTTTTCAGCTGAGCATTGTTGCTTAGCAATTATTTGCATGATTGGATCTCCACCTATCACCTTGAGTACCGAGTCCTGGCAATGGCAGCCTTTTCTCACCAGCACAGTCGTTTAAAAGCTTTCCATGACAATGGTATTCCAAACATCATGAATAGGTCCTTCCCTTGGGCAACAGACCTCCCACGTTGGCAGGAAGTTAAGTTGTTTTTTACCGGGGACAGAGTCAGAGACAACAACTACAACTTAACCGGTTTGACAAACATTGATGGGAACACAATCTAATTGTGCGGTGGTTTACTTGGAGTAGTTTTTTGTGACAGGCTCACTTAAAGCAGCCTGACGACAACGTCACCACCTGACATTGAGGGATACCAGTATACCAGTGATGAACATGCCAACTTATCTATGTTTGATTCTAAATGGCAAATTTGTAAGCTTTCTTTTGGCAGTACTAAACAGTTTCTGCGTTCGTAGTCATATTCTCCATTTTTTCTTCATAGTTTTCCTGAAATCAGGGACCATTTAATTTTACTAGGTTTTCCATCTTATTATAGCCTTTGGCAGTATAAATCGCTTCAGTCCAATGGCTTCAAAATATTCCAACTGTTGCATTTAGCTGAAATACCATCTACTCGCTGGAATCAGTCACAGGTACCTGTGTAGTTCGATGGAGAAATAGGATTAGATATTCTATACAGGGTGTTCAAGAGTATTTGGAAATATATTACTGTCATTATGATTGGTGATTTGTATCATTTTGCAGACATGCTATCTCTCAGTTCTGTTATTGGCAGGGGATTATCCGTGGGTCTTCTTTGCAGGGAAGAAACCTAATCGTTGAATGTGAAATATAAAATGCAATCATCTGATCTGAATATACTAAACATGATTATTCTTCTGATCAGGGTCCTGTTCAGGTATGCTGCACTAATTACATCATTCCCATCTTATGGACCATATCAAATATTTTTTAGTTGTATACTTACCAACTTATGAGTTCAGATTTTTCCACAGTTAGTTGCAAATGAAATGAACCTATTTTATATTGGATTTTGTTCGATCAAGAAAAAAAAACCGTACATTGATTTTATTATTAGTATCTTCACCAAATTTTTAAAGATGTCAAATCTTCATGTTCCTTCTACTCCACATTGTCATTTCAGTATAAACATTAAGAACTCCTTATGTGCAACCTTTTCTATATAATTCAATGATGACCTCATCCTTGCGTTTAAAAAGGGCGGCTTTACATATTGGTAGGTTCAAAAGCAAATACGGGAAAGTATTTACACATAGTACAGGGCTTATCACACAGATGTTAGGGCTATAACACTATCTGGCAATTAAATATTTTAATATTTCGATTGGCAGGTACTACTCTAAGAGCATCCACAACGGCATGCTTATAAGCCGACACAACGATCAGAAACCTGGTGCATGTGTGGTTGATGCGCACAATCCCGGTAATCCAATGCCAGAAGATACGCCCGACGCTACTAGATTTTTCGAGCTCAAAGTGTGGAAACATACGCATGTGCGAGGTAAAATAGCATCTTATATAAGCGACCAGCGTTTCTAGGCAACGAGCACTTCGCTAAATATTTGTTAGTTATATTTATTTTTATGGCTTAAGCGCCTCGGTAGGCTCTCTCTGTTGTTGATGCTCTAATCCTTTTTTTTATTTTACCCTCTCTACAGCCCAAACATGACAAGAAATTGTTGGTCCTCCATTACTATAAAATATTACCTATAGATTGTCAAGGGGCGATTTTTTTCCAACATGGGAAGGAATTATAAAATAAAACATTTCATTGTGCGAAACAAATGCTTCTTATTTGTTGGTGTATTCTACATAATAATTCTCTCCAGTAAAAGCTAAGCAACCGCTTTTTGCCCCCAAATATATAGTTAAACTAATCAATGACTAAACCTACATTTTTATTCTAGATCACTCCATATAAGCCTTTTTTGTTTGCATCTAACAAAAGATCATGATAGTTAAGTTAATAAAAATATGTGTGGACATGTACTTCACATGGAGCTCTCCATTTTTTAGTGGCACAGGTAGCTCTCCTTGATTCTTCTTAGGTTCAAATTATTTATCTCAAATTCCTTATGACATATTATCCATAAGATGTTCTAACAAGGTGAGTAAGGTTTCAGTAACTCTTCCCCCATTTCACAGTGAAACTTATCTAGCCTACATGTTCCATTTCGGAGTGGAACATAAAACTATTTTTTTAATAACTCACTAATGCCAATGTTGGTTGTAGACATGTGTATCGGTACTAAAAATTTGTGTTCTACCTATATGATAATGTCATGCTTGATAGCCTTTCAACCGATTTAATGTGAATGCACTAATTGTTTTGATAATGATTATGTGTTGTTGAAGAAAATTTTATGTTATCTCTACTTCAAAACCTGAGATTATGACAACGGCCTAAAGTAATATTTACGATTTTCCCAATTGAGAATAGAGGAACTTTCGTTCTAAAACCATACAGAAGTTGTAAACATTACATCTAATCAAGAAAATAACCAAAACATGTATAAATTTTGGCCTAAATGTTCGTGATAGTTGAGTTGTGATCTTCAACATCACTAGCCCGTGCAGGTGCACGGGTTGATGACTAGTAACTATAATGGGTGTATCATAAGTGTATCGTGTATACCGTGTTGGTAAATAAATGATATAGCATAACAATTTATAAATAGAGAAGAGATAGTAGTGTCATGGTATTATATCATATCATTGCACGCAGACTAGAAAATTTAATGGCACATAGATCTTGTATACATATTGCATTGATATTTACAAACTATACTAATAAAGACATTAAGATGTGATACTACTATATAATACATAATACTATGCATTATGTAGTTAATATCACATCCCAGTATCATATGTATAATACTAACATATGATATTCCAGTATGACCAGTCTAAACAACTGCTGCTCATACTAAACAACGAAAGTGAGAGACAATTCATTATGAATGGCCTAATGCTTTTGGTGCTAAAGATTGAACTGATGAGCGACCTTGCCATCCAATAGCGAGTCGATAAGCGAGCGCACAACATGTAGGTGGCGCCCAAATTTCCAACGCATCTCATTCCCATGGGATCCCACGATCGATTAAACACAATGACCCTCCTCTTCTCCACCCTCCCACGTACTCTTTTTCTTACCATTTTCTTTGGTGGTTCGCTCAAATTTCCCATCACGGGTACATGGAAGCAAGCTATTTATTTGCGAGAATGGAACACTAGCATGGAAGAGTGTGACACAAGGTTTCACCAACCAGCTCAGCTACCACTTATTTGATTATTTACCATCACGAGTCTTGGTGGGACATATATAATAGGAGCAACCCATTAAAGATGTTTCTCTCAACGTTAGTAGTACAGCAAGGGCACTCCAAAGATTAGCTCAGGCGACGACGACAGGGAGGCGATCACTCTCCATAAGGTTTTCATAAACATTCTGCGTTCAAAACGGGCATCGAGCTAAATCAGTTGTAATTCGTGACATTGCCGTGCAATCTCATAGGCCAATCATAGCTCAAACCAATCAAATTTACACAGGCAACAAGAATTAGCATCGTCGAAAGTCAAAACCCCAGTTAGATACCATCAGGCAGACTTTGCCTTCCGTTCCCACCCTTAATTCAAAGCACAACAACGGCCCTCGACACCGGCGCATTGTGTGCACAAGGCATCAACGGGCTTGCTGGTCAGATCGTACTACAGATGTTGCGGGTCGCGACAGTATGATGATCAAGCAGAAATAAGGGGAAAGTAATCACGGCAGCAGGTTGCACGCGGAAACCCGGAAGCCCGCTTGCCAAAAAAGAGGCTCTGCAGGTGGAGGGTCACATCGGCACAAGGTTACAGCAATGGCATGCAACACGTCTGATGGTAAAATACAGCTACAAACACGACATCCCTTGGTAAAATACAGCTGCATAATGATTTATACCGTGTAGCATCCATCTTTTTTACAGTTGTAGGATCCGGTAACAACATAGAGGAAACTGGAAACTTGCCACCATTGAGTCTGTGTTGGATCTTCAACGATGGAGAGCAAATCTCGTGCTTCCTCTTAATCGAATAATCTCTGTCAAAATACATTCAAAGGGGCAACAACATGGGAGAGATTTTCCCCAGGACATATGAACATTCTACTTCAACATGTGAGTGGATTCTTTTGAAGTGGCTTGAGTGGATATAAGTTTTTCTAAAAAATCTAGTGCAATTGAATATTACCAAAAGAGAATATGACCAGCTTGAGAGTTCTAGATTTCTCTAAGTCATGGTACAAAAAAATTATTGTATCCTTAACATATTGCAGAATGGAAAACCTATGTTCTACAAGGCGAGGAACCATCCCCCTGATCGGAACATCCACATTTGGCCATCCACATGGATGACGGGAATGTATGCAACAATGCTAAATATAACGGGAGAAAGTGGATCAATTTAACACCTTTCTATATCTAAAAGTGATGGTCATAGTACCTTCAGAATCAAATCTTTCAGCCCGCTTAAACCACTTAAAACTAAACCCTCCATTCTCAATGTTTGGTTAGGAAAAAGGCCGTTTCATCTTATTCTAAGACTTTCCAAGTCAATCTAAAAAATATCCCCATTTAAATGTTTTTGATTCATTTCATGAACTAGCTCATGTAAGACCAACACACCATCTAAGATATTTATACCTTGCATTAAATTCATGAGAGTGGCACGAAACACAAGGTCAACGATCCTATTTAGCAGGTAATTCGAACTTCGGTATTAATCTTGCAAATCAGTCGATATTAGTGAATACGAATGACCTATTTTTAGCTTAGGTAATACAATGATTATTCCCATGTATATCCCAGGCTAAGAAGTATCCCCTAACTAGGTTCCTTCTGAACTGGATGTTTATAGGAGGGGCATTTGATAAAACATCAGCCACAAGAACATTCTTATTTCGCACTATATTAAACAAGTTCGGATATATATATATGCGAAAGAGGCCTATCCCCTAACAATTTATCTTCCCAAAACCCAGTTTCTTGACCATTACCAACGATGAATTTGCCTCGGCTAAAAAAATCTTGGCGTACCGACATAATTCCCCGCCAAAAAGGGGAGTCAATGGGTTTCACTTTAACCTGAGCAAGGGTCCTACCACATAGGTATTTGTTTGTTATTAGTTCTTGCCATACTCTTTGTTCATTTAGTAAGTTAAAAAGCCATTTGCTCAATAAGCACTTATTCTTAGTTTCCAAAAGTTCAATGCCCAACCCCCCTTGATCCTTAGGCCTGCAAATAATATTCCATCTAGTAAGCCTATATTTCCTCTTCTTTTGATCGCACTGCCAAAAGAACCGGCTCCTAAAAAAATCTAGTCTTTTTCTAACTTCCACTGGAATTTCGAAAAATGATAAGAGAAACATTGGTAGGTTGGTAAGGACAGAATTAATAAACACTAATCTATCCCCATAGGACAAAAGTTTACCATCCCAAGAGGCCAATTTCCTCTCAAAACGATCCTCAACTATCTTCCACTCTCTAAGCAGAAGTTTCCTGTAATCAATAGGGATCCCCAGGTATTTAAAAGGAAGAGAACCCACCTCACACCCAAAAATGTTACGGTAATCCTCTTTGAAATCTACTGCTTTGCCAAAACAAAAAAGATTCATTCTTGTGAAAATTGATCTTGCGGCCAGAAAGTTGTTAAAATACGGCCAAAATTAGTTTCTTATTCACTGCCTTGTCTACATCATGTTCAACAAACAATATTGTATCATCGGCGTACTGCAGAATAGAGATTCCTCCCTCCACCAAGTGTGGAATTAGGCTACCAACCTGACAATCCTCCTAAGCGTGCTCAATAAGAACAGCCAACATATCAGCCACAAGATTAAACAAAATTGGAGACAACAAATCCCCCTGCCTTAGCCCCTTTAACGTTTGAAAATAATGACCAATGTAATCATTTACCCTAATACCAACACTACCCCCTGAATGAAACGCTTCACCCAATCACATCATTTTGAGTTGAATCCTTTCATTCATAGCACATGTTGAAGAAAATCCCACTTCACCTTATCGTAGGCCTTTTCAAAATGACCCCATCCAGCTTTTTTGAGTGCAACTCAAGAATGGTCTCGTGGAGAATCACCACTCCTTCAAGGTTATTTCTGCCCGGGATAAAAGTTGTTTGTGTGGGACGAATGATTTTCTTAGCAATCGATGTCACTCTATTCGTACCCACTTTGGTGAAAATTTTGAAGCTAACATTTAGAAGACAAATGGGCATGTACTGCTCAATTCGGTAAGCATTATCTTTCTTAGGCAAGAGCGTAATAACCCCAAAGTTCAACCTATACAAAGGAAGATCACCCTCCTGTAGTTGGCTAAACATCGCCATAAGATCCTTTTTAACAATAGGCCAAAACCTTAGATAAAACTCAGCCAGGAACCCATCTGGTCCCGGTGCCTTATTATGTTCCATATTGGAAATAGCATCGAACACTTCATTTTTAGTAAATTGAGACGCCAGGATATCGTTCTCCTCATCAGAGACCCGAGATAAATCCTGAGTAATGGACTCATCCAGCGAAACATTATTACAATCAGATGGACCAAAAAGTTTTTTATAAAAATTGGTGATGAAAGTCTTAAGATTATCCTCTCCAACAATGGTTCCCTCATCTTGTTCTAGTTGAATAATCTTCTTTTTACGGTGTTTTCCATTTGCAATCAAATGAAAATAATGAGTATTGTCCCCTCCTTCTTGAATATGCTTAACTTTAGCTCGCTAGGCCCATTTGGCCTCCTCAACACATCTTAGTTTCGCAATACCCTCATCCACTTGCTTCTTGGCAGCCAACTTCTCTACAGATAGTGGTGTGGTTTCAGCCTTAATATCCAACTCGTCAATGAGTAGCAGTAGTTTAGCCTTGTTTGTTTTATATTCTCCGCTTAAGTTTTTAGCCCATCCTCTCAAAAATTGGCGCAAGTGCCTAATTTTGATCTGCCAGGTTTCAATAGGTGAACAACCATCATCACATGAGAGCAATTCCCGAGACACTAAATCAAAAAAACCTTCCTTTTTCAGGTAGGAAAGCTCAAAAGAGAAATGCGAAATATTCCCCAAGTGATCTTGTTGACCGGAATCAATAACAAGAGGGGTGTGATCAGAACCAGTACGAGCCAGTGCATGTACTGATACTAGTGGGTACTTTTGTTCCCACTCAATGCTAGCCAAAAAACGATCCAACTTTTCGAAAGTGGGAATTGGCCGCCTACTAGCCCAAGTATATTGCCTACCAGAAAGTTCAAGTTCTTTCAGATTAAGGCTCTCAATGACCGCATTAAAAATGAAAGGCCAACGCGCATTAAAATTATCATTGTTCTTCTCCTCTTGTCTTCTGATAATATTAAAGTCCCCTCCTAATAATAACGGTTTATCCTCATTTTCACATATTCTAACTAGCTCGGCTAGAAAATCCGGTTTTAAGTTGTCTTGTGCTGCCCCATAAACAACAACTAAAGACCACAAGAAAGCATCTAGTTTGTTCTTTAATCGTAACTTGATACAAAAATCTCCCGCTACAATGTTTTGGACCACAAACTCACTGTTATCGAAACCGACAAGAACTCCCCTCGAACGACCCCTAGGCGGTAGACAATACCATGTATAGTCTTTCCCCCCAGCTAGTTGCTTAAGAAAAAGAACCGAGAAATGAGATCTGCTAGTCTCCAAAATTGCCACAAAACTAAGGTTCAATTCTTTCACAGATTCCTGTACCGGAAAATGTTTAGCGGTGTCACCAAACCCACCACTATTCCAAATCATCCCTTTCATTGTTTACTATTGTTAACTTTCTATAATCTAGCACTACGTCTCTTCACTGTAAGGCCAACGCCTCCCTTAGTTTTTCTAGTATTTTTCCTAATGGTATCCTCGGTAAGCAGACCCATGTGGTTTGCTTGAAGCTCATTATCTTCATTACCAAGATCCTTAGATAAGTTAGAAGCATTTTCTATAACAAGACTTTGAGTGTCCCCATAAACCAATGATGATAAGGTATTAGTAAGATAAGCAACTGTCCGTTCCTCCTCAACTTTCTTGGTTGTATTTACAGATTCCTCTATATGAGCATTAATAGCCCCTAACGATACCCCTAGCCTGGACACTCTCGCAGCTATCTCTTCATTAGGAATAGAAGTAAAAGACAATTTCCGATTAACTTTAATACCTGGTGAATAAATGTCTGATCGTCGTTGTGCTAAATAAGAAGCCCTCTCCAATTGGGTAGCATCCGCATTATGCTGAGACCGGATACAAGGGCTGGAGCGCACTCCGGACTTAGTAGGATCTGCAATGCCACCATATGCGATCACATCCTCCGAGTTAGCATTAGAAATTCCACCCTCCAACTCAGGCTTAGAGTTTGGCACGAATAAGAATTCACAACATAATGAGACTTACTCTTAAGTGAATTGTTGCCATGAAGTTCGGATAACACATATTCTTCTTGACAATTGACTCAATCATTCTCACCATTTCGATCAGGCCTCTTTTCCCTAGACGAAATCTCCAGCTCAATGTTAGCGTACTCCTCCATTGAGTTCTGCCGTGGCATCGGAAGCTGCAGTTTTCCTGCCGTGACGGCAGAGGGAAGCTTCTCCTGTGTGCTATCTCTCTGCCGTGGCGCAGAAACGGCACGAAATGCTGATGTCGCGATAGGGGACATCTCCACCTGTCTGCCTTCACTATGCCGCGACACAGAATTAGCACAAACTGCTGCCATGGCTGGAGAGGACACATGCAGCTCGTGCCGTGCGGTACCAGCAGCGAATGGAACAACACCATCCTGCCGCGGAACCAGTCCGGCAGAGGGATAGCCAGGCTCCTACTGCGACACAGTAGGCTCAAGTTGCGCTGAAAAAATGATATCAAAGGAAGAATTGAAAGAGCTAGCAAAAGAAGTATCGCCGACAGAAATGCCGACAGGAAAGGAAAGCCGGAAGCCTGCAGACAGCTTCAAAGCTTCCGAGAACACAAGACAGGTAATCCTAGATCCTAAAGATCCGACAAAGTTTGTCGTAGTAGGAACTGGGATGACCGACAAATAGGAAGGCGAGCTCATCAAGTTCCTCCGTGAGAACTGGGACATTTTCGCATGGTGTCCTGCAGACATGCCAGGCGTACCCAGGGAGCTTGCTGAGCATCAACTTAAGGTGATTTCAGGATCTAAACCCGTCAAACAAGGTCTCCGTCGATTTGACGGAAGAAGACGGAAGACCACCGGCAAGGAGATTATCCGGCTTTTGGCAGCAGTTTTTACCCGGGAAGTTATACATACTGAATGGTCAGCAAACCCAGTATTAGTCCCGAAGAAAGACAGTACCGCCCTTAGGATGTGTATAGATTATACTGGTTTAAACAAATTGTGTCCAACAGATAGGTTTGCGTTACCGCGAATCGATCAAATAATAGATGCCACTGCTGGCTCTGAGCTCTTATGCTTTTTGGATGCATATTCCGGGTATCATCAAATACGCATGAAGGTAGAAGATCAAATCAAAACTTCCTTCATAACCCCATATGGGACGTACTATTACATAACCATGCCTTTTGGCCTGAAGAACACCGGTGCAACTTACCAGCGTTGCATGCAACGATGTTTGCATAGTCAGATTGGCAAAAATGTCGACGTTTATGTGGACGACATTGCTGTCGTGTCCAAGGAGAAAGATACGCTCCTCGAAGATTTGCGAGAAATGTTCGAAAATTTGCGCACTTATAAGATGAAGCTAAATCCATTAAAGTGCGCACTCGGGGTTCCCTCAGGAAAACTTCTGGGTTTCATCGTTTCTCATAGAGGAATAGAAGTAAACCCAGAAAAGATCAAAGCAATCTTAAACATCTCCAAGCCTACGCGCGTAAAAGATGTACAAAGATTGACGGGTTCTGCAGCAGCCGTTAGCAGGTTTATTAGCCGGCTAGGGGACAAAGCTCTGCCACTATACAAGTTGTTGAAGAAATCCGACAAATTTGAGTGGACAGAAGAAGCAGATGCAGCATTAACCCAGTTGAAAGAAACTTTGATGAAAGCTCCGATTTTGGCATCCCCAAAAGACGAAGAACCTATGTTACTGTACCTTACGGCTACAAACCGGGTTATTAGTGCGGTAATAGTGGTGGAAAGGAAGAAAGACGAACAAAGCATACCAGATCAGCATCCAGTATACTATGTAAGCGAAGTTTTCTCCGAGTCCAAACAAAGGTACCCACACTATCAAAAACTGGCATATGGCGTATTTTTCGCATCTCGAAAACTTCGTCATTACTTCCAAGGACATTCCATAACAGTGGTATGTAAAGCACCGCTAGGGGATATAATAAACAATGCGGAGGCAACTGGCCGAGTAGCCAAATGGGGCATCGAGCTAGCAGCATTCGACATTAAGTACCAACCCAGGACGGCAATAAAATCCCAAGTTCTGGCAGATTTTGTCGCCGACTGGATGGAAGCAATGGAAAAAACACCAATGCCGGAATCCGAGTACTGGATCATGCACTTTGACGGATCCAAGATGAAGAAGGGTGCTGGAGCTGGTGTAGTCCTAAAATCTCCTAAAGGAGATACAATGGAATATGTATTACAAATACATTTCAACGCCAGTAACAACGTGGCAGAATACGAAGCTCTGCTTCACGGTTTGCATATTGCAAAGTAAATAGGTGTCAAACGCATCTTGTGCTATGGCGACTCAGATCTGGTACATCATCAGTTCAACCAAACTTGGGATGCCAAAAGCACCATCATGGCCGAATACGGAGAACGGTGGACGAGTTTGCAATCTGTTTCTTTGGATTTGAAGTACTTCATGTAAAAAGGGAGGAAAACTGGAACGCGGACGCATTAGCCCGCATGGGGTTAGAAAGGGTAAAAATCGTACCACCTGGTGTGTTCGTCCAACACTTGTATGAACCATCGATAAAAGGTGGAGATGTTGATTATCCTCTGGCTTCCGAGTCAATTGAGGTCATGCTCGTTAACCCGGATTGGAAAATTCCATATTTAAACTTCTTAGTTGATCAGAAGTATCCGGATGGAGCAGACGAAGTCTTGCAAAGACAGATTCAACGTCGATGCAAAGGATACACGGTAATTAACAATTGCCTGTATAAACGCAGTACTGCCGGAATTTTTCTGCGATGTATTTCACCAGAAGAAGGACGAGAAATCCTGCAAGAAATCCATGCCGGAGATTCCGGACATCATGCTCAATCAAAAAGCATAGTCAAAAAAGCATTGCGTGCAGGGTTTTTCTGGCTAACAGCCAAGACAGACGCTGCACATAGTAAATACATCTGCAGGGTGTCAATATTATGCCAAGCAGACAAATATGCCAGCCCAAGGACTCAAAACTATCCCCATTACATGGTCGTCTGCGGTCTGGGGGCTAGATATGATGGGACCATTCAAAACTGCAAGGGGCGGACTCACACATCTACTCGTAGCAGTGGATAAATATACCAAGTGGGTGGAGGCTAAACCCATAAAAAAGCTTGATGGTGTAACTGCCAGAAATTTCATCATTGACGTAGTCATGAGATATGGCGTTCCACACAGCATAATAACAGACAACGGGACAAATTTCTCCATTGGAGAGCTGGCAAAATATTGCCGACAAACGGGAATTCGCCTAGATCTCGCATCTGTGGCACACCCGCAATCCAATGGACAGGTTGAAAGAATGAATAGCTCAATCTTACAAGGAATACGCCAAAGACTCGAATCTCCTCTTCATAGAGCAGCTGGGGCATGGGTAGAAGAGTTACCCTCCGTTCTTTGGAGTATTCGAACAACACCAAGTAGGTCAACTCGGCAAACCCCTTTTTTCCTAGTTTATGGTGCTGAAGCAATTTTGCCAACGGACATGATCCATGATAGCCCAAAAGTGCAGGATTTCGATGACTCGGATGCCGAAAATGCACGACAGGATGCCGTCGACCTCTTAGAAGAGGAACGAGAGCTTGTGCTTCAAAGATCCGCCATTTATCAGCAAGCTTTACGACGTTACCATAGTCGGAAAATCAGGCATCATTCTTTTAAATAAGGTGACCTAGTGCTAAGACTGGTACAACAAAGAAAGCACAAATTGGCCCTAGTATGGGAAGGACCATTTGTCATCAGCAAAGCTATGAAAAATGGATCATACTATCTTGTAGACATTCGAGATACAGAAGACCATCCCGAAAAGCCGAATCGCAAAAGAAAGAGAAAGATAGATAATGAACTAGGAGAGACAAAGAGGCCCTCGAGTATTCAGCAGTTACGTCCCTTCTATACTTAGTTCAATTTCTATGTAAACATCTTTGAGATCATGATATAAAGTTGTCGGAATTCTTACATCCATGTTTTTACAAGTTTATTATAGTACAAAGCATGATTCTGTCTTATCTATTTCCCAATGATCTTACAAAATACTCAATGTTAACCCGAATTGTTCCTGCGTGCTCGGCGTTTAAAAACTGAATGAGTTTCAACCTACTAAAGGCTAAAGGAAACTCGGATTGTGCCTGCGTGCCCGAGTTTCATCACAAAAGTTCCTTAATATTCTCTAAGTATTATCTGATTGTTTACATGCTGGGTCACTGGAGCTAGTAAGTAAAAATGCCTTTAGTATGATCCATGTTTCCGAGTTTGAACTGATCGGTTTTACCCAGTCACTTGGCATGAAGATTAAAATACTACTGAGCCATTTCAAACACTAAGGACAGTTAAATCACATAAACCAGAGAACTTAGAAGATAAAGGAATATAAAACCTAGAAAACTTGCAAAGGATTAATAATATTACCTGCAAAAGGCGGAGTACTTGTTCATACAAATGGATAGAAGCATTACAATAAGGTTTACATTCTAAAAGTTCAGTAATGCTCCTATTTCCTATCTTTCCTATCCAGGGCAAGGAAAAATTCTTCAAGCATCCGAGTCATCTTCGCTGCTGGACTCCTCGGAGGCTTCTGGAATCTCTTCTTCCGGATAGGTGATGGAGATATTCACCATAGAAGCAATTTTGGTAGCGTGACCTTTGATCTCGTCAAAGATGGTGGTCCGCTGGGTCTCCGTATATCCTTGAGGGATACCGGACGCCACGCGCCAAGATTTAGCAGTGGGATAGTGCATACGCATAAGCCCTAGAGCCATGCGTGCACCACCCTGTGCTGCGGAGCGCAAGGTAGATTCCTTGGCCTCCGCCACTTCTACGATAGCTCCTGGAAGTTTTTCAGCTTCCGAGAGATCCCCAGACTTTGCGGGAAAATACTTGTTGATGAGCAATATCCCCGTAGCTTTAATCGCGGTGAATACCTTCCCGAAAGCTCGGATTTTCTCAATCCGAGTAAGTGTTGGGTCATCTCCTGTTTTTTCAGACAAACAACCAAAGGGTTAATGAAAAAGCAGAGAAATAAATCAAAACATGGAAATCCGGTAAAAGTTGAAAACTTACCGAGGATCCTATCCATCTCGGAGCCTTCCTCCAGGCGAAGATTCAAAGCGTTCTCCAGATCCCGGATAGTTGCTTTGTCTTTTTCAGCTTGGTTGGAGGCATTGGATTGAGCAATGCCTAGAGCCAGCTGGCTGGCCTCCAGTTCCTTCTGAACCTTCATAAGATTCTTATGAAGGTCCAGGTTCTCCCGGCGGAGGTTCTCGGCATTGCCGGCATCTTCAGCAATCTGTTTGGCTTTCGCCAAAGCAGCTGAAAAGCGAGGAAAAAATCCCGAGTTAAGAAAACTCGGAAAAGTACTTAGAGAAAAAAGCACAAAAGTGAAACCACGGGGAATAAAAATACCTGTTGTTTCTTCCAGCTGTTGCTGAGACGATGCCAGCTCCGCTTCCTTAACTTCAAGAATAGGGAGAAGGCTTCTAACCTCCTTATTCTTGACAGTTAGCTTGTTGAAAACTTCCATGTTTATGCTTTCAGCGGTTTGCTGAAACACGGAAATGAACCAGAACGCTTAAGTTAGAAACAAGCATGATAAAGTTGAAAGCATGCATTTGACTTATTGCTTGGGGGCTAGAGATATTACCTGGCTCATCCGCTGCAAACTCGACAAAGTTTCTGTGAACTCTTTTGCAAACTCTGCAAATAAAGTCCCGGTAGCACTAAGACCCTCATTGATATTTTTGAAATCTTTATCGAAGGTGGGAATAGGTTCCTCCTCAGTTGCCCGAGAAGAACCTCCCACCTCCAGGTCCGCCCTTTCCCTCGTGTCCGTTTCCGGCACAATAGGCTGGCTGGCCTGCAAGGTTTCGTCGTTGGGGGCAGCAGCGTGCTCTTCTGTAACTGCTACTGGGGTATCTGGAGCAGTAGCAGGAGAAGGGTGTGGGCCTCTGCTAGCCATAGATTTAACCCTCTTTAGTTTCTTGGGCTTCAGAGTTGTGGGAGCCAAGCTAAAAAAGAAGAATGCTAGAAAGTTAAATTCTGAGAATATAGAAAAATGCTCTGACAAATCGAAGAAACCCAGACGAACAAACCTGGAAGTGGCGACGGGAATACCGTCAAGATCAATAATATCCTGTGAAGAGGAAATCTTCTTGCGCTTGCGCCCGCCAGCAAAGTTGGCACGCAACGTATCCAGATCAGCGTCTGAAGCAAGATCTGACTCGGGAAGTTCAAAGATCTGTCAAAGAGGCAAAAGCCGGGTTAAAACAAAATCCGAGATAAACAGAAGGAATACAAACTCAAGGGGTAAAAGGTGTACCTTGGGAGCCGGGTTAGACGCTGTATACATTGGTCGGCTTTCTTCATATTGACCGCGCGAGGCAACCAATTGGTTTACGTGTTTCCGCAAATCTTTGGCCGACAAAGATTTGCTCGTCGTCCTCATAGCATCCGCGTCCCCCGTGTAATTACACAGAAGGTGGGGGCCGTGATCAGCCAAAGGCTGAATCCGCCTATTTAACCAGCATAGGACTGTGTCCATTCCGGTTAGAGGTGGATCGGCGGTGACGAGCTTCGTGATGCGCCGTTTGATCTTGAGAAGGTCTGGTGGCAGAGTTTGCACTGTTTCTGTTCCCCAGTTTTCTTGGGGAGTGGCAGCAGTATTGGTGAAAGGTGGAACCCCGGTGGATTTTCCGGGAAAAGGAACGTCGGGATGGTAGAAGAAGGAACCCCTCCAGAATTTGACGGATTCCGAGGTTTTGATCTTGGGGAACCAATCCTCCCTGAATCTGCGCAGGGTAAAGGATATGGTCCCACAAGTCGGAAGCGCGCCCTCGGAAGGGTTCCGCTTAACCCCAAACAGTACTGCCAGAAATCTAACCTAGGAGCTAAACCTAGATACCCTTCGAAAAGAGATTGAAATCCGGCTAAGTAGAGGATGGAGTTGGGAGGCAGATTGTGGGGTTGAATATTGTAGTGATTCAAGACTTGAAGGAAAAAGGCGGAAGGCGGCAATCCCATACCTATTGCGATGTGGGAGGTAAGGAGAACACGCTCCCCATCTTTTGGCGTTGGCTCGGACTCGTCCTCCGGGCTCCGCCATTTCCTTTCAGCAACAGTACCTCCTTTTCCATTGTAGGAAGGAGGGAAGGCGGAATACTGCTCTGGCTCCAATTGCCGGCAGTTTCCCCTTCTTCTTCCGCCCCGGCGGCGGCGGACGCGGCCGCGACCTCGTCCCCGACGAGGATGATTTTTTCCTCCGCCGTCTCGGGTGCGAACGGCGGGGATGGAGCGGAGGAGGATCCCGCGAGGTTGGTGGCAGCGAGAGGAATTTCCTCGCCCGCTGCGCCGCTGGTAGCTTTCTCCGGCTCGTCGCCGGTTGCACGCAGTGGGGAATCCATCATGGGATCCATGGTGTTGATAATCTTGTCGATCTCCGCCGCGACGGAGCGGGCCGGAGAGGAGTTCGGTGAGGCCATCTTTTGGCGGCGCGGTGAAGATCGTGAGCTCCGGTGAAGTCCCGGAAGGCGCTCGCTCGTGCGTTCGTTGAGAGGTTCGCTCTGCTCGCAGTAAGCTTGGGCGCTGTGAAGGCGAGAAGAGAGGTGGGAGCAGAAGGTTTGCCGGAGAGGACGGAGACGGCTATTTATAGCCGAAAACCCGTCGCGATGCGTGCTAACGGCTCTTTTGACCGTTGGATGATAACGCGTGTCACTCGCCGGAAATTCCGGGAAATGAAACTACGGGTGATTATTTCTATCTCCTCGTTTCCTGCGAGAATCTGTCAGAGATACGTTTCAGGGTTTCCCGCTCGACACCTAAATGTCCCTGACGTCAGCAAGATTAAAGCGCTGACGTAGGAAGTTCCTTCTCCGCGAAGATTCGTGGAAGAAAAGCCGGATTTTCCAAAATCTGAGTTTTGTGTTGTGACATTGTTCTGATAAAAAAGAAGAATCAAGACAGAGAGCCTATATTATCGGCAAGAATGCAACACTTGACGAAAGACGGCAAATCGGAGTCTTAACTCTTCTTGGGGGGCTACTGTCGGATATATACCAACTAGGGGTATATCAGATGGTAGTCTAAAGTGCCGGATTACCAGGGTGGCCTAAATGGTAATGGGCTATGGTCCATTGGGCGGCCCAGTAAGCTGACGCACGGAAGCCGGATTCTAGAAGAACCCGGATCACGGCCCACGTGATGCGGCTTGGAGCAGAAGGCGGATTCCTTGCTTTCCAAGTTAGCACATATCGTAGTCTTCTAGGTTTCCTTCTCTGTATGCCCTAACCCGGCTATTATATAAAGCCGGACGAGAGATAAGATAGATAGACAAGAAGCTAAAGGCTAACTCGCCGAGAGGTTGATCCTTGACGAGCAGCTAATAGAACCTCACATTGTACTCTGTATTCCCAGGCTTTAGTCCTGAATAGTGAGATTGTAGGAGTAGGCACGCTGCATTACTGCGTCGTACCGAACCTGGGTAAACCCTGTGTCCTCGATCATCGTACAATCACGTCCCCCCCCCCCCGTCTCTATCAGTAGTCTCATGGCACCCCCGTCTATGAAATCTACTACGATGTCTCGACAGCGCGCCTCCGCCATTATGGTGTAGCCTTGTAGGTGATCTCGATGACGTTCTTCCTTGTCGAGACACGCAGAGCAAACCTGACCAGACACACGTTCTTTACTTGATTGCTTTTGATATGTTTGATTACAGGCTCTTTTTAGGGATAGTATCGAAATCAAATATGTTTTAGTGTTTTATAATAATGACATATCTAGAGTTCTAGACATGTGAATTTACACACTAAAACATGTAATCGTCTTATAAAAAAGTCGTATCTAGACATGTTTTCACGATAAAACTAGACATGTTTTAGTGTGTAGATTCATGTGAACCTACCCGCTAAAACATATCTAGATAGTTTTGTCTACAAAACTATAAAACATCTAACATTTTAATATGGAGGGAGTATATGTCGGATATATACCAATTAGGGGTATATCAGATGATGCTCTAAAGTGTCGGGTTACCAGGGTGGCCTAAATGGTAATGGATTACGGTCCATTGGGCGGCCCAGTAAGCTGACGCGCGGAAGCCGGATTCCAGAAGAACCTGGACCACGGCCCACGTGGTACGGTTTGGAGTAGAAGACGGATTCTTACCTTCCAAGTTAGGACATACCGTAGTCTTCTAGGTTTCCTATTCTGTAAGCCCTAATCCGGCTATTATATAAAGCCGGAAGGGAGATAAGAAACATATAGACAAGAAGCAAGAGGCTAACTCGCCGAGAGGTTGATCCTTGTCGAGTAGCTAAACCTAACCCACATTGTACTTTGTATACTTCAGCCTTCAGCCCTGATTTAGTGAGATTGCAGGAGTAGGAACGCCACCTAGCTGCAACCACTACAAGAGGAACTACTCTACAGCAACGCAGTCATGCGTATCTAGATGCCCATATATGCGTTGCTAGCTCGTTTACCAACGGATAAGTATGCGTAGCGTTATTGGGCGTTGCAAGGGTGCAAGGCAACGTATATACACGTGTTGGTAACCAATGGGATATGCGTTGCAAAATAGCAACAGAGTTCAAGCAACTATTGTATGCGTTGTTACAGACAACTTTTCGGTTGAATTACTATTTTATTAAAATATTTCTTTTTGGAAATAGAAGATTTATTGCTCAAGAAGATGGTTGGTTTTTTCGGCGAGAGAATGTCGTTCATATGAAACATAACGTAAACACACATGAACCAGAGAAAATGAATTCATTCCATGACAAAGAATTTATTATTTATTATTGGAACCGCGTCTATACATGAAAGATATCTGAAGAGTACACAAATTTAAATATTGCACCAAAATTAGATATTCTACAGAGTCCTACATATGTTCGCCGTAATATCTTGCCCGTGCTGATATTTCCGAGTATTTGAATAGTCCTACACATGTTAGCCGTAATATCTTGCGCATGCTGATATTTCTGAGTATTTGAATCTTGTTGGTGAATGGAACCTACAAAATAAAATCATTCGAAGAATCAAAGCGGCAACAAACAGTGTGAATGTTATACTGAATTCTACAACATACTTGGTTGAAAATGTAGATATACTCACGTTGTGATATGCCAATGCTAAGTCAGCGAGCAAGGCATTTTTTGCTATCCCATGTCATCTGATGCACAAGTCATACTGGTTAGCACAAAGATGGAAATACAAAAAAAAAATGGATAAGGAGGATCTGATTAAATCCATCAAACGGAAATCTAAATATTTTAATTAACTAGATTGTTCATCTAACAGCAGCAGATCAACATTCTTAATTAACTAATCAATAAACTGGTCAATAAGTATATCACAATGCTATACAGTTAGTTGGTACGTTACATAAATTATGATGGATTTATTTACTGTTGTTTTGCTTCGAGAGAAACAAAGCAAAATATTATTTGGGGAAAGAGAGAACGTACTTATCATGTGCGTGGTCTGGTCAGTGCATTAAGAATATGGAGATTGACAAAGACATGTGAGCGATGGTGCTTGCAATCACCGTGAATGCTCTAGCTGATATCCTTTGTACTATTCCCGCAATGTAATGAAGCGTTATTGGGCAACTTTAATTACTGAGTGTTTTATAAACCTACATCGGTAATGTCAGCTCGAGCGCGGTCAAATAGAGTACACTTGGGAAGATGCAAGATGGAAACCAGGCCATAGTCTGCAAGGTCTGCAATCGCTCCTGTAGCATCTAATCTAACCAATTAAAAAAGGAAAATAATAACTGCAGACGATGGGCGGATTTGCAGGAATGGAAAGGTACGCAAAGATCCTACAGAATTGGTGAGCACAGGTCAAGCCAATTGAAAAGGACAGAGAAGTCTACAAGGGAGAAAGAGAAGTCACCTGAGAACCTGGCCCTCTGCCGCGTGCCATTGCTCCGCTTCCCCTGTTCTCCAGCACGGCGACGCATCTCTTCCAGAAACCACCGGATAGCCTGAATCCAAACAGGCATCTTTACTGAGCGTACATATTTAGCAGATCTACGCCGATACGAAGACATGGTTGAGTCATCCATCTGAGACATACTCACTGTGAATCCGAACAATAGGAATCGGGGACCCGGTGGTAACAACGTGTGCGGCACCGCCGGCGAGGAAGGCTCTGCTCGCAGACGGCCATGCGGCGGCTTGAGGGAGCGGAGAGAGACAACTAGGTTTTGGGGAGAAGCGAGAAGAACCGCCGCATGCGGGCGCCTATTACTGGACGCATCTAAGGGCATGTACATTAGTTTAGACAACAATCGTCTGTAACAGTTGTCCACATCATATCTAGATAGCATTATAGACACCTCATGCAGTGCACTGTCTAGTAGCAGTCTACATAAATTTGCCATCTATGCGAGACACGGAAAGGAGCCCAGAACGTGGCTTAGCCGTTCTACTAACGACAGCATCGGTACAATGGATATTTAGGCGTCGGTAAGCAACGATTTATGAGGAAATAGACCGTCTGTACTTTTATAGACGGACCAATCCTTTTTCCACCTTCTCTCTCATCCAGGTCAGAGAAATTCCTACGTGGAGCATATTACCGACAGCTGAGTCAATAGCACTGTACATACCCTAAGAAAGATGTTGTGTGGTTAAAGAATACCTAATGGGTCGTGCTTAGTGGGCTCGGCTCTCGTAACCTTTACAGAATAAAAACGCATGTCGGTTACAACACATATACATGTGTATCTATGATAAAATTTACAACGGATATTTAAGTCGTTGCTAAAAATGTATTGCTATAGGGCGTACCTTGTTGTAGTGAACGTACCGAACCTGGGTAAAACCCTGGTGTCATTGTTCGTCATACGATCATGTCCCCCCCACATCTCTATCGGTAGTCTCATGGCATCCCCGTCTATGAATTCTACTACGATGTCTCGACAGTATATCTCAGCTAGACTAGCTGACTAGAAGTAGGACTTGGTGAACTACTTACCGACAAAGCTATTGCTTACATAGAAAGAGTCGATTCAAAGCTGGAGACATGTAGTAGCTAGTCTACATGAAACCTTTTGGGTTAGATTCACATCCTTCACTTTCATGCGATGAGCACTCACAGTACTGATGTAATTGTAGTAGAGGAAATAAATAGATCCTGAGCTGAACCTGAGCGAGGTGAGCTAGAGCACCCAATCAAGCGACCTTTGTTGGCAACGATGCAGTACTGTAACCGGTCTGGCTGAGATTATCCATGCATGAAAATGCAAGCTACAGATGATGTTGGCTCTTCCTGTCGGCCTGCTAATAGACGAGCAACATAGTTGCTTCACAGTTTGGTACGATGTCCCTGTGCATCTCATTCCTACGAGATTCCAGTATCATTGAAATACACTAGTTTCCCTTTCCCCTCACACCCATACTCTTCTCCTCACAAGTTGCCTTGTGGTTCAGTTTGCCATTGTGCATCATATGGAGACTACCTATTTATTTATAAGAATGGAAAACCAGCTACATGTGTTTACCGTACCGATTGTAAGTGCAGTAAATGAAACTTCACTACTAGTCCAATTTCATCATCTACTATCATATGGCTTAATATGACACATACCCAAAATGACATGTGCATGATACGGTGTCTGTCAGCCACATGTGACTACTGGGAGAGAAAGATAAGTTATCGCGTTGCTTCTACGTTGCAGTACTTGTGGAAGTGGCACTAACTAGGGACATCTCTGAGTCATACACAAACACTTGTAAACTTTGGACCGACCAGCCACTCAATTGCTAGGAACAAGTAGCGAATGGCCATATGCACACAAGAAGGATGTGACAAGATCACCTCGGCCGTGGGTGCTAAGGGGAGTCCAGCCGTGTTATCTTCGTTGGAGAATGAGAACAAGGGGCGGGATGATGTTGGATATACGCATATGGTGGCCCCTACGATGTGTATGATGTCTTCAACGGAGGAGGGTGCACACGGAAAGGTGGACAGGTCCGTCCGGGCTACTTTTCTGCCGGGCAGATATTTTTCCCGTTCTTTGCTGGGCAGAGTGCAGGCGCAGGGACAAGCCGCTGTCGGGCACAAAAATCCGCAGTTTTTGCTGCCGACTCGGAAGGAGGGTGTTGCACACGGAGGCAAGGCTGTTGTTGCGGGTACAACGTTACTTGATCACGCTGGTCATGCTGAGTTGACGCATACAGGTGGATTGGGAGGCGGACTACAAAGGAGCTCCGAGGGGGCCACATTCTCTCCCACGCCTTTATCGCCGGAGGGTTATCGGGTGTTGGACCATGGTGTCGGGATGTCACCTCCCCTCTCTACTCACACCTAGGTTTGGAGGATTGGGGTCGTTCGAGCTGGAGGGAGAGTGGGCTGCTCTCGCGTCGACGGGCAAGGCGCCCAACGTTCCACCCTTGCAGAAGCCAGGAGGACGTGCGCGAGGGATGGACGCGCGATCTCTGTCATTCACGCCGAGGGCGTCTCGGGCGGAGACCATTGCGTACGGTGGCATCGCGGAGCCGGAGACGACGGGAATACACTCTAGTACGCGTCTACGTGCTCAACCCGACGCCGACATCCAAGTGCCGGAGAAGGCGGAAAGGCTCGCCGCTCATCGCGATGAAATGTTCGCGGGTTCTTATCCAAAACCAAAACTTTCATTTTCAGCACTATCTAATAAGATTATAGTTGAGAGGGCTTCTAGATTGGGGATTTCATTGGGAACTTCGCCTTCTGAAGTAGAGGGTGCAGTTACTACAATTAAAAAATTAGAATGTGCACGACAGGTTAAATTTTTAAATAATAATCTAAACGATGGGTTTGATACGGGAACTTCTAATCTAGTGGTGCGAAAGGAATCCAATCATGAGGACTATGAAAATGAAAAAGAGGAGGGCCTAGGGGATTTGATGGACCCATGTACCCAGGGTTGTGCAGCCACACTTCCTCGTAGAATTAAAAACATAGTGGCTTCAAGTACGCAGAGAAAAAGTGCTAGAATAAAATCGTAAAAAAAGGAAATCTCAGTGAAAGGTATGTTATGGAATAGTGATGGGTTTGGGTGTACGAAAAACATAGATCGATCAATAAGGCAGTGCGAGAATGCAAACTTATTTCATCGCAATCATGGAAACGGGGAGATCGAGTTTTGGTAAAAGTTTGCTTAATCATTTGGCTTGGGGCACATGACTTTTGTTGGTATTGTTTATCCCCACATGGTATGCCAGGTGGTATGTTAGTTGGTTTTAACTCCGCAATGTTAACTGTCCGGACGGTTATAGCGGGAGATTTTTCAGTGAAATTTCATCTACGCACAAAGGAAGATAGTTTTTTTGGGCGCTAGTTGTTGTCTATGGGGAAGATCTAGATGATAAAAAACGAGAGTTCCTTTCTGAATCCCTCCAAACTCTAACGGAGCGTAGAATCCTGCGCTCCCCTTCGTCCATGGTTGGGGCCCGCGTGTCGGCCACCGATTTAGTTCTCTGGCGCGCTTATGTCGGTTCGTTGGTTGCATGGGGCCCGGATGTCGGCGTATGGGCTTTCTCAGTCGGTTTCGTCTTTTCGCGCATGATGCCCAGCAATCCTAGCCTTACGGACATATTTAGTTACGGGAGCACTTACAAACAACCGTGGGCTGATTTGGTTGGTTGAACTTTTACCCTACCCTGAAAATCCGGCCACGCCTTGTATTTCCAGCCATACATGTGAGAGTCCGTAACAGATTTTTGTAAGGGTTGTCCGTAGGTGTAGCATTACTCCATGATGCCCGCGTGTCCGGGAGGCTTGGGTCGGGTCGGCATCCCTTTTCTTCGCTTTTCCCTTTCTTGGGTGCTTCTGCCGGCGCTCTGCCCTTCTTCTCCCCTGTCTTGCTGTCCGGTGACCGTGCGTCCGTGGGGGTCTCTGTTGTCTATTTTTGCGATTGGTTTTCCCATGTTCTTCTCGTTGCCGTGCATTGTTGGGGGGGACGCTGTGAGAGCGGGGTCGGTGTCCGCTCTGCCGTCCGGGGCTACTGTGATTCGCAGGTTCTCCTTGCCTCCTTGTTACACTCTAATGCGCGGTGATTTGGTCGTATAGGGTTTGTGTGGCTGCCGCCGCCCCGGTGCGGGCAACTGGGTCTGGCCGCTCCTCCGCTTCTCTCCTGTACCGCCAAGCCACCATTCGGCTGCTCCTGTGTTGCAACAGACCAACACCGACGGATGGACCGACCGGCTGCCTTTCTTCTCCAATCTTCACTACCGGTTGTTTCTCTCCTTGAGTCCTTGGCGACCAGCACGACCTCTCCTTGCTGGTTGTGCTAGGTTATACAGATCCAGTAGGTACGTCATGGTTTGGCAAATTTTAGTCCATTTGTGCAGATGTTGTAGTTATTAGCAGCCATACCTACAAAATACACAAGATATTAGGCTTCCAAAATATGTTATTGATTGATTGGAATAGCCATACAGCCATGGGAAGAAGCTGGCGCCGGCAAGAATCTCGATTAGTTACTATATGTCTTGGTCGCTGAAATGTTAGCTACCAGGTGATTTGATCTGGTCTGGCTAGAAATCTTCTGGTTAAATAAGAAGGAAGGGTTATAGCTAATCCAATATACAAATATGGGCTGAAATATAGATTTTTATTAGACTAAATGTTATCTGGTGGTTAATTTCTTAATTAATTTGTTGGTAACCATGCACACTATTCTGCCAATTGTGCAAAATCAGTAAGAAGGATTTTGCGTAATAGCAGGTATACAACCCCGCTCATTTTGTTCTTGCTCCTGCTTGTTTATTACTAGAGAATGAGGTTAGCAAAATTCTGAATGGTTGCATGTGCAAATTCAGAAATTCTTGATATTTTTCGTAAGGACAGTGAATAGTGTTGCCGCAAATAGGATGTTCCCAACACTAGCGCCTGTTTATTCTTTTAGATGCTGATGTAGTTGGCGCTAACTTCTTTTTACTGTCCGTGTGCGTAATGTAAAGTGACCTATGTAGTTGATGTTTTCAATGCTTTATTATCTTGGTGCTGAAAAGAATCTCCATACTCTATCACTCTATGATACACTTTTTGTGCACGTGAGAGCATAGTGCGAGTAAGCTACAGAAATATTGAAGGAGAAAAGCAGTTCTTAGCTTTTCAATTGTTTCTCAACATTAAATTAGCTGGGTAACCTTATGAACTTCGAATGCATAACCCTGGATATAGTCACAAGTATGTCTATCAAAATATCCTTGTGAACAAAAAAAAAATCCTGGTATTCTTCTCTCTTATTTGTTTGATTGGATGCACTTTTGGTGAAAGGGGATATAATAAAGAAAATGTTATTATCTGATTGTATTCAGAGTATTTTGTATTTTAATATTTAGATTTACTTTTTTTCTTACGTAAAGTGAAAGTTCACTGATGTGAAAAAGATTAAGTCCGTTCTTACCAAACTGTCTCTTTTCATGTTAAATCCAAACATGTACTCCCTCCGATCCATATTAATGGTCTCTAAATCGGATGTATCTAGACATATTTTAGTGCTAGATACATCCGATTTAGCGACCATTAATATGAATCGGAGGGAGTAGTAAAACCTAAGCCAACAAAAATTACTCTAGCGAATGTTGTGATACCTACAAATAATTTTCGGGTAGTCATGGTTGGAAATATTGCTGTCATATTTGGTGCCATTGAAAGGTAAACGGCAATTCTTATACCGTGAACAAATTTGTATTGTGCCATGGCTATTGAGACATAACTAATAAGATTTAGGAGGCTCGGACAAATAGAAGTCGTTTTCTATGACACTTGGGACTAGCAGGATCGCCAATAAATTTATGCCATAAAAAGAGAACACTAATTAAACATGGCCATGGCCAATATGTGAATGAGAATACATATCATTTTGTATTTTGTACTATCCAAACAAAAGCGCACTTATCATTCTAATTTTAGCACATTTCAATATGTAATTGAGCTTGATTTACTTGCTCTTCTATTTTCATTTTTGGTCAAGTATGTGGGTGACTCAATCTCGTGAGACCACTTGGTTGAGAGTTTCTTCTTTTCAAATAATCTCGGTCAGCGAACTTGGTTCCGCAGAAGAACTATTGGTAATAAATATTCTTATGATTTCTCCACTTGTGGCCAAAATCTTAATTCTTTATCGGTTATAATGGAGCGGGCGCAGCGCGCCTCTCACTTCTAGTTAGTAAGGATTTGTGAAGGAGAGACTCTTCCTATCCTAGTTGGTGGGGATTTTAATATTATTAGGCGGCAAGAGGAGTAAAGTAATGATAACTTTAATCTCCGTTGGCTTTTTATTTTTAATGCCATTATTGAAACCCTTGACCTGAAAGAATTAGAGATGTCGGGAAGACAGTATACACAAACTAGTAGACGTGACGTGTCAACTCATGAGAAGTTGGATAGGGTCCTGGGTAGTGTGACATGGGAACAAAAGTTTCCTCTTGTTACGGTAAAAGCGATGGTTCATACCGGGTCGGATCATGTACCTCTTCTTATTGATTCAGAAACTTCGGCTCATAACGGGAACAGATATGTCTTTTCCTTTGAGTTGTCCTGAATGCGTCAAGAAGGCTTTTGTGAGATGGTTAAGGAGCAATGGATTGTCGTGGTAACAGGGGAGACTCGTATGGAGAGGTGGCAGAATAAGATTAGAGATCTTCGTAGTTTCTTCCGTGGATGGACAAGAAAAATATGAGCAAAAAAATATGAGCGGTGAATATAAGAGGTTGAAGCATAAACTCCTTCTTCATATAGATGAATTAGATTTAAAAGCAGAAGCAGGACCACTTTCATATGATGAAAGGAGGGTCAAAAGGGAAGCATATGTTTACTTATCTAATCTTAGACGTGACGAGGAGTTCAAGTGGACTCAACGGGCTAAGGTTAGGCATATTCGGGAAGGGGAAAATAATACTAGATATTTCCATTTGATTGCTGATGGTAAACGACAGAAAAAAATGATTTTTTAACTAGAACATGATGAAGGAACAAACATAGGTCAAGAGAACCTAAAGGTGTTTATCTCTGAATACTACAAAAATCTATTTGGGGCGCCAGTCCCCACATCGGTATCTATAGATGAGCTGATGATAGATGATCTTCCTCAAGTTTTCGATATTGAGAATAACATTGTAACATCGCCTTTTACTGAAGAGGAGGTGTTTGATGCCATTTCTCAAATAGAGCTTAATAAAGCTCCAGGGGCAGATGGGTTTTCGGCAGAATTCTATTAGAAGTTTTGGGATGTTATTATGAAGGACCTAATGGCTTTGTATTCACAGTTGCATGTTGGTAGTTTACATCTGTTCAAGTTGAACTTTGGTGTCATTACTTTGCTTCCAAAGAAGGAGTATGCATGTCGTATAGACCAATATAGACCAATATGTTTACTTTATGTCAGTTTTAAGATCTTTACTAAGGTTGGGACGAATAGAGTAACGTCTATTGCCCAAAGAGTCATAAGACCCACACAATCGGCAATCCTCTCGGAGAGGAATATCCTGGAAGGTGTGGTAGTGCTTCATGAAACGATTCATGAGCTAAAAGCGTAAGAAGATGGATGGAGTTTTACTTAAAATTGACTTTGAGAAAACATATGATAAAGTTAATTGGGCCTTTCTACAACAAACTCTTCACATGAAAGGATTCACGCCACAGTGGTCTGAGTGGGTTGCCAGGTTTGTTTAGGGTGGAAGCGTGGGGACCAAGATCAATAATGACATAGGTCACACTATTTTCACACCTTAAAGGGGTTACGACAGGGTGAGCCGTTATCTTCTAGTCTTTTTAATCTGGTAGCTGACATGTTGTTAGTCCTAATTGCTAGGGCTAAAAATGATGGTCACGTAGGAGGCCTAGTACCCCATCTAGTCGAAGGTGTGGTATCCATATTACAGTATGTTGATAATACTATTTTGTTTCTCGAGCATGATTGTAGAGGGCAATTAATATGAAGCTTTTGTTGGCTTTTTCGAGCAGCTTTCTAGGCTTAAGATTAATTTTCATAAAAGCGAGATTTTTTGTTTTGGTAAGGCCACAGACTCTCTAGGAGAGTATAGGCATATCTTTGGATGTGACATAGGATGTCTTCCTTTTAGATACTTGGGAATTTCAATACATTACCGAAAACTTCTTAATAAAGTGTGGAAACCGATTGAGGATCGGTTTGAATCAAAGCTAAGCTCTTGGATATGTAAGCTGTTATTCTATGGAGACCGCCTAGTTCTTATTAACTCGGTTCTGTCCAGTTTGCCCATGTTTTTTCTTTCTTTCTTTAAATTACCTGTTGGAGTAAGGAGGAGGTTAGATTTTTACACATCTTGCTTCTTTTAGCAATGTGATAAGTTTAATAAGAAATATCGCCTAACCAAGTGGAATATTGTATGTCGTCCTAAACATAAAGGTGGTCTTGGGATTGAGATTCTTGATGTAAAAAATGGGTGTTTACTTAGGGACTGTTTGGATTCTGCCCACGACGGCCACGCCAAATCAAGGGCACGCCAATATTTTGGTTAAGGATTGCTCAGCCCCTGTTTTGCCAGCGTATGGGCGCAGAATCAGGTCTAGCGACCAATATTTTGGCGTGGCAGCGGTTGTTGGGCTTCCATCCAAACGCCAGCCCATGTCCCCAGTCAACGCCAACTTTTTGGTAAGGCATCCTTCGGAAGCAATCCAAACAGACCCTTGGCAAATGACTTTTTAAACTATCAACAGAACAAGGGGTGTGGCATGAGTTGCTACATGATAAGTATATTCAAGAGAAACCTTTGGCACAGATCGATGCTAAACCTACTGATTCAGCTTTTTGAAATTGTATTATGAAGGTAAAAAGAGATCTCTTCCCGCATATCACCTGTGAGATTGGTGATGGGCAGAGTGTCAGGTCTTGGGAGGACATTTGATTAGGGCATACGTCGTTAGGAGCTCATTACCCTTCGCTTTATAATATTGTGAGACATAAGAATATTTTATTAGCTAATATCATCTCGCATGATCACCCAAACATTGCTTTTAGGAGACCACTCTTAGCAGATAAATGGGAGGCCCAGATACATCTTACATAAAGATTGATGGAGGCAGATCTGTCACACAATTCCGATTCGTTTAGGTGGAAACTGACACAGTGGGTGTGTTCTCGGTTAAGTCCTTACATGAAAATCTAATGAATGGTAGCACTAGATTTTTGCGTAAGTACTTCTGCAGATTGAAGGTTCCCCTAAATATTAGGATTTTCATGTGGTTTTTGTATCGCAAGGAGCTACTCACAAAAGATAATCTTAAAAAACGACGGTGGACAGGTTGCTCAAAATGTGTCTTCTATGGAGGTGAGGAGACTGTGGACCATCTGTTTGTTGTTTGTAGTTTTCTTAGGAAAATCTGGAGGTTGATTCACTTTACATTCAGTATAACTCCACCTCTATATGTTACTAATTTGTTTGGGAATTAGTTAAATAAGGTGGATAAAGATACTAAAGCTAGTATACGCATTGGTGTATGTGTTTTTTTATAGGAAATTTGGAATTGCGGAAATGATGTGATTTTTAACAACTTGAAAGACGATCATTTTTTGCAGGTCGTTCATCGTGCCACCCATTGGATTCACATGTGGTCTTTACCGCTTCCAGAAGGCCAATAAGGACGTTTAGATTCTGGATGCACTAGGTTGATGTCGATAGTACGGGCTATCTTTAACCAGAGTGGCTTGCACACTAGGAGATTACAACATGTGTAGTCTTCCTATGTCGTTGCTCTTTCGTTGGATTATTTTCATTGCCACTCTTCGGTATCGTTGATCGCTGAACTTTGCAAGTTTAATATAAAAGTCATGTGCATCTACTAGATGGAGAGGCTAAGTTTCCCGTTTCAAAAAGAAAAACAGAGTATCCGACGAAGTTCGGTGCCTACACATCTCAGGAAAAATACAACTAACCAATGATCTATATGTTTTTTAGTTATTGAAACGGGGTTAAACCCGACCTCTACATGAGTCGATTTTACGCGCCCCATTTTATTAAAGTATAACCCCTTAGGCCGCTCTTGGAATAGCGTTTTAATCCACTCAGTAAATATTTCGTAGGTTGTTTTGTTGTGCCCGCCGAACCGGCCGGATTTTCCGGATCTCAACTGGTCCGTGATCTTTTACGGACGCACGAAGGAAGGAAACGAGCCAAGAGAAACACGGAGCAATAAAAAAACAGCGAACCAAGTGATGATTGGAGCGGCTACGACCCACAAAAATCATGGTGGTATTGGCTAATAAATGCTGAACCAAGCGGGCCCTTACAGAAAAAACGTAAGAAGGGACATCATGCACGACCAAAGCAGAATGCAAAGAGGATTACACACTGCAACTCCATAAGTTATATTGGCTGAATAAATCTAGCAAATTCTATTGCAAAGAATCCCACGCTTCGTAAATATTCGGAAAATCAGCTATCTAGGATCCAGCGGCGACACATTCAAAAACATGGTAATGTTGTAGTACATCAAAATCATTCACGCAACCTTTTGTTGCTTCTCTGCTAGAGCTTCGACAACACAGGGAAAATCTTGTGGTTTGCTTAATCTCTACCAAAAAATATTCGCAAGGAACACTCTGAACAATATTGCTTTATTACAACTCAAGCCCTACCATTAGTATTAAGAAGGCACGATCTTTCCCCATCCATCCATAAAGGCTTGCAAACTGGCTAGTCAGAATTTAGTTAGGCGCCTGACCGTTTGATCCACACGATAAATTCCAGCAAAAGGGCGCAGTCACGCAACTGCGTAACTTGATAAGTCGATATCCCCTGACTTAGCATGGCATGAAACATCTCCAAAATACAAGTGGACATTGATTTACCATGTACTACTAGCATTGAGAAGAAGTACAATTCTACTACATATTAAGTAGGACCCGGCGATAGCACGGTGAAAATTAGGAACCTAATAAAGCTGTACATGATCGTTCGCATAACTCATTGTTGCTTTATGACATTACCCAAGCATGTGTTCTGACGTACAGTACCTATTGTAAGTGCAGTAAATGAAACATTACTACTACCATGTGGCTTAATATGACATATACCCAAAATGACATGTGCACGGTATCTATCAGCCACATGTGACTACTAGGAGAGAAAGATAAGTTATTGGGTTGCTTCTACGTTGCACTATTTGTGACACTGACTAGGCACATCTCTGTCCTACGAAAGTCATACACAAACACTTGTAAACTTTTGACCGAGAAGCCACTCAATTGCTAGGAATTAGTAAGCGAATGGCCTTATGCGCACAAGGAATTCCATTAGAGTATCCGACGAAGTTTGCTGCCTACACATCTCAGGGCAAAATACAACTAATCAATTATCTATATTGTGTTTTTGTTTTTGAAAAGGGGTTAACCCCGACCTCTACATGAGTCGATTTTACGTGCCCCATTTTATTAAAGTTTCACCCCTTAAGAAAAATGTAAGAAGAGACATCATGCACAACCAAATAAAAATGCAAAGAGGATTAGATATCGTGACTCATACATCGCAAACTCTATTACTATATCGTAATTTATATTGGTTGAATAAATCTCGCAAATTATATCGCAAAAAATCCCACACTTTGTAAATATTCATAAAATCAGAATCCAGCGGCGACACATTCGAAATTGAAAACATCTTAACGTTGTACCTCATCATTCACACAACCTTTTGTTTCTTCTCCGCTAGATCTTCGACAACACAAGGGAAAATATTGTGCTTTGCTTAATATCTACCAAAAATATTCAAAAGGGACACTCTGAACAATATTGCTTTGTTACAACTCAAACCCGGCCATTATTATTAAGCAGGCACGATCTTTCCCTATCCATCCATAAAGGCTTGCAAACTAATTAGCTCTGGCCAATCAGAATGCAGTGAGGAGCCTGACTGTCAGATCCACACGATAATTCCAGCGAAAGGGCGCAGTCACACAGCTGCGTAACTTGATAAGTCGATATCCCCATACTTAGCATGACATGAAACATCTCCAAAATACAAGTGGACATCGATTTACCATGTACTACTAGAATTCAGAAGAACTACAATTCTACTACATATTAAGTAGGGCCCGGCGATAGCACGGTGCAAATTGGGAACTTGATAAAGTTGTACATTATCATCGACATAACCTATCGTTGCTTCTCTGCTGGATCTTTTACGACAGAGAGCAAACCCGGTAGCCTCATCTTAATCTCCATAAAAAACCATCTAGAGGAGCACCCAGTAACAATGCAGCTCGCCAGCAGGAGTTGTACAACACGGACTGGGTCGAGAGTACAATGTATCTTCAGGTGAGGACATCCACGGGCCACAACCCGCGCCACGTGGAAATCTCGTCTTTGGTGTGGAGCTTCCTGATGCAGCCATAGAAGCCGTCCGTTTTGGCCCTTTTATCCCGGTGGTCTTTCCTGCTCACCGTCGTCTGCCTCCACCTCGAACCCGCGGCGTAGTGCCTGAACTCCAGCATCACCGTATCTGACAAAAAAAATGCACAACACAGAGATTATTATTCAGATGGGCACGCACAGAAATGACACAAGTGCGTGCGTCCATGCTATGGATGGACATGGATAAGAGCGGCACGAGATGCCTAGAAACATGAACAGACGGACAACGGATAGGAAAGGTGAACGGCACGAGATCATCGAAAGGTGCATACTAAGACGGTAGACACGACGCCTCTTTTTTTATTGGCAAGTTGGAACTCTGGAACAAGAATTTTTTGTTGTCTCCAACATTTTCGCGAATATTTTCACCTATCAGTCTCACTCGTACGCCCTCCAGCATCCGGGGCCAAGGACCAGCAGCCGGCCGTCAAGACTTTCGATCGCCGTCCAAGCGAGAGCTAAATCTGGACGACGGTTGTCGTGTACAACCGGAGTAAGCACATACATCTGAATGCGGGAGGTGGCTCCGTCGTTGGGCATCCACTCCTTGACCAATGACTGCCGTCATGAGCTCGCCATGTGACTCCAAGAGGTATCCAGCATGGGGCTTTGCGTCGTCCGCCTTGTTGCTCTGGCGTTGTGGTACAAGTCGCAGCGAGTGCGAAGGTGCTCTCTCGTAATTGGATCCGGTCTATTGAGAACGGTGTATATCCGGAGGAGCTCTCCCTTGGTGAGCTAGTGCACCCAATCAGGCGACCTTTGTTGGCGTCGATGCACTAATGTAATAGGTCTGGCTGAGATTATCCAGGCAGGAAAATGCGAGCTACCAACGAGGATGGCTCTTCGTGTCGGCATGCTAATATGCGAGCAACATAGTTGATTGCCACTTTGGTACGAATTCGTGGTGCATCTCATTACTACGAGATTCCACTATCATTCAAATACGCTAGCTGCTCTCTCCCACACCATACTCTTCTTCTCACAATTTGCTTTGTGGTTAGTTTGTCATTGTACAACATAGGGAGACTACTTATTTATTTATAAGGGTAGAAAACCAGCTACGTGTGTTTACCTTACCTTACCAATTGTAAGTGCAGTAAATGAAACTTCACTACTAGTCCGATTTCATTGTCTACTATCACGTGGCTCAATATGACATATACCCAAAATGGGCATGTGCATGATACGGTGTCTGTCAGCCACATGTGACAGCCGTGAGAGAAAGATAAGTCATGGAGTTGCTTCTACGTTGCAGTACTTGTGACACTAATTATTCTTTGTCCCGCGAAAGTCACAAACAAGCACTTGCCGAATTTGGACCCACCAGCCACTCAATTGGTAGGAATTAGCAAGCGAATGGCCAAATGCGCACAAGAATTCCAGTAGAGCATCCAACGAAGTTCGGTGCTACACATCTCATGGCAAAATACAAGTAACCAATGACCGTTTTTAAATTGGAATAACCCTGACCTCTACATCAATCGATTGTACACCATTTTATTACAGTGTCTTCGGTGGCATGTTTGGTTCTTCCTGTTTTTCTTTTTCTATATTTGATCTGCTTTGTAAGAGGTTCTCTTCATCACTTTGTATCGATTTGATCCGTTGGGAAGAATTAACCATCTTAAGCAAGTGCTAAGTACATATGTATATGAGCTAGCTATCGATGAGTTTGCGCCAGCCGCAAGTTCATTGGCGCGTGCGTGCGTACCAGGACACCGTAGGCGAATCCCTCGAAGACGTACTCTACAAAATAAGTGCAATATCACATATATATATATATATATCTTTAAAAATAATATTTGTATCGTGTGGGACCAACATGGCATAGAATCTAACTATGTTTATTTTCAACTTCTATTATGAATTTTGGTACAAAAATTCATCAGGGGCAAAAGAGTCTTTTTACATCCTCATTTGTGTTTAGAATGCACTATAGGGCCATGTTATGAAGAAAACAAAGTTAAGGTGTCAAATAGGGAAGAATTTTTTTTAGGATCAAATATGGAACACAATTTTAAATAAGGGCTAGATAAGGAATTCTCTCTAACCTATATTGGCTGAATAAATGTCTTACATTCTATTGCAAAAGATCCCAAGCTTCTGTATCTATCCAGAAAATCAACTATTCTAGAATTCAGCGACGGCACACTCAAATTGAAAACATGGTAATGTTGTACATCAACATCATTCACACAACCTTTTGTTGCTTCTCCGCTAGATCTTCGACAACAGACGGAAAATATTGTGCTTTGCTTAATCTCTACCAAAAAAATTCAGAAGGGACACTGTGAACAGTATTGCTTTGTTACAACTCAAACCCTAGCATTACTATTAAGTAGACACAATTTTTCTGCATCCATCCACAAAGGCTTGCAAACTAATTAGCGTTGGCTACTCAGAATTTAGTTAGGGCGCAATCACGCAACTGGGTAACTTGATAAGTCGATATCCCCTGGCTAGCAATGATAGGGCTTTATCAAAAAAAGATCCCGACATGAAACATCTCCAAAATACAAGTGGTGATTGATTTACCATGTACTAGCATTCAGATGAACTACAATTCTACATATCAACTAGGACATGGCGATAGCACAACGCAAGTTGAGAACTTGACAAAGCTGTACATCATCATTGACATAACCTACCGTTGCTTCTATGCTAAATATTTGACGACAGAGAGCAAATCTCATGGCTTCGTCTTAATCTCTATCAAAACAACAACATTCAGAGGAGCACGGGGGCGGGTCGGCCGTACTTCAGCTGCATTGTGCAGCACGGGAGCTCTAATAACATCCAAAGGAGCACGTAATAAGAATGCAGCTCGGCATCGGTAATTGTACAGCACATGAGCGGGTCGAGACGAGAGTATGTATCTTCCGGTGAGGACATCGACGAGGCAGAACCTGCGCCACGTGGAAATCTCGTCTTTGGTCTGCAGCTTCCTGATGCCGCTGTTGAAGCCGTCCGGCTCGTTCCCTTTCTCCCGGTGGTGTTTCGTGCTCACCGTCGTCTGCCTCCACCTTGAACCCGCCACGTAGTGCATGAACTCCAGCATCACCGTATCTGACAGAACACATGCATAGAGATTATTATTCAGATGGGCACGCACAGTAATGTGACACAAGCGCGTGCGGGCATTCTATGGATATGGATAAGAACGGCACGAGATGCCTAGATGCATGAACAGACAGACAACGGATAATAGGAAAGATGAACGACACGAGATCCACGAAAGGTGCATACTAAGACTGCAGACACGGCGCCTCTTTTTTTGTTGGCAAGTTGGAACTCTTGGACAAGGGATCTTTGTTTCCTCCAACATGTTCGCGAATATTTTCACCTATCAGTCTCACTCGTACGCCCTCGAGCATCCGGGGCCAAGGAGCAGCAGCCGGACGTCAAGACTTTCGATCGCCCTCCAAGCGAGAGCTCTAGACGACTGTTGTCGTGTACGACCGGAATAAGCACAGACAGCTGAATGCGGGAGGTGGCTCCGTCGTCGGGCATCCAGTCCTTGACCACCATCAAGAGCTCGCCATGTGACTCCAAGAAGTATCCAGCACGTGGTTGTGCATCGTCCGCCTTGTCGCTCTGGCCGCTGTGGTACAAGTCGCGGCGAATGTGAAGATCCAATCTCGTAATTGGATCCGGTCCATTGAGTACGGTGTATATCCATAGGTGCTCGCATCGGTGAGCTAGTGCACCCAATCAGGCGACCGTTGCTGGCATCCGATGCACTATTGTTACCGGTCTGGCTCAGATTATCCAGACAGGAAAATGCGGGCTACCAAAGAGGTTGGCTCTTCGTGTCGGCATGCTAATAGGCGAGCAACATACTTGCTTGCCACTTTGGTACGAATTCCCTATGCATCTCATTCCTACGAGATTCCACCATAGTTCAAATACACTAGTTGCCCTTTCCCCTGACACTCATACTCTTCTCCTCACAATTTTCTTTGTGGTTCAGTTTGCCATTGTGCAGCATAGGGAGACTACCTATCTATTTATAAGAATGGGAAACCAGCTACATGTGTTTACCATACCGGTTATAAGTGCAGGAAATGAAACTTCATTGCTAGTCCGATTTCATTACCTACTGTCATGTGGCTTAATATGACATATACCCAAAATGATACGGTGTCTATCACCCACATGTGACTACTGGGAGAGAAAGATAAGTTATGGAGTTGCTTCTACGTTGCAGTACTTGTGGCACTAATTAGGCACATCTTTGTCCCGCGAAAGTCATAAACAAGCACTTGCAAAATTTGGACCCACCAGCCACTCAATTGGTAGGAATTAGCAAGCGAATGGCCAAATGCGCACAAGAATCCCAGTAGAGCATCCGACGAAGTTCGGTGCTACACATCTCATGGCAAAATACAAGTAACCAATGACCGTTTTTAAATTGGAATAACCCTGGCCTCTACATCAATCGATTGTACACCATTTTATTACAGTGTCTTCGGTGGCATGTTTGGTTCTTCCTGTTTTTTTTTCTATATTTGATCCGCTTTGTAAGAGGTTCTCTTCATCACTTTGTATCGATTTGAGCCGTTGGGCTTTATGTATAAAGCGGGACGAAAGCATGTTTCAATAAAAAACGCAAGAAGGGACATCATGCACGACTAAAGCAAAATGCAAAGAGGATTACATTACATATCACAACTCATGCATTGCAAACTCTTTACTATAGCATAACCTATAGAAAGAATTTCTTATTTTGGCCCTTACTTAAAATCGTGTTCCCTATTTGGCCCTAAAAAAAATTCTTCCCTATTTGATACCTTAACTTCATTTTCTTCCTAACATGGCCCTATAGTGCATTCTAAAGACAAATGGGGATTAAAAAGACTCTTTTACCCCTGATGAATTTTTGTACCAAAATTCATTATAGAAACTGAAAATAAGTATGGTTAGATTCTATGCCATGTTGGTCCCACACGATACAAATATTACTTACAGTAATAAAAGTTAGTCGCTTGTTTGATTAATACAGTTTGTTTGATTAGTAGAGTGATATGAGCAGAAAATGTGATGATCGATCAAGTCCGACAGAGGTTCATTCCATCCGCACTCTCCCAACCGCATTCGACACAGCTGAGTCGGAAACAAACAAACATCATCTGCGTCCTTCACACATCCCCACACACACACACACATATGGGTAGTTGTATTCATCTGTAGAAAAAGCGTCAATGGGGCAATATTTCGATAGCGTATTCTTTATTATCCTACAGACGAATCTCCTAGAACAAAAATTTAGAAACCGGATACTCCAGTAGACCACATGGTAGACGACTTTAGCAAAAGGGCGGAGCTAGAAAAATTAGTCACCGGGGTCATTTACTAAGGTTGTATCTTGATTATGCTAGCTAAAGGTGTCACTAGCTTAGTAGAAGCACTAGTTTCTTAAGCATTTTTTGAAGTCACCGCGGTCAATTGACCCCAAATTTCTAACGTAGCTCCGCTCCTAGCAAATAGAACAAAAATCCATATTAAAATTTTCAAGATTCCACTATTTCTCCCATGCGTGGGGATTGAGAGCAAGCACTCCCAAGCGACCACATCATCATCAATGTGTGTCAGACTGTCACTACGCAGGTGATCCCCGACCGGTCTCATTTTCATCACCCATTTTGACGTGCGGCAAAAGGGTCCCATGAAGTAATAAAAGTGATGTAGTAGTACTAGACTAGCTGTACGTAATGAAAGTGATTAGTCAAATGTTAGTTTGAACATACATATTTGGAGTATGATACACATCTCGCATACGTAGTTCATTTTGCTAATTATATACGTATTTTTGGCGCTAGAAGAATTAACCATCTTAAGCAAGTGCTAAGTACATACGTATATGAGCTAGCTATCGATGAGTTTGCGCCAGCCGCAAGTTCATTGACGCGTGCGTGCGTACCAGGACACCGTAGGCGAATCCCTCGAAGACGTACTCTACAAAATAAGTGCAATATCACACATATATATATATATATATATCTTTAAAAATAATATTTGTATTGTGTGGGACCAACATGGCATAAAATCTAACTATGTTTATTTTGAACTTCTATTATGAATTTTGGTACAAAAATTCATCAGGGGCAAAAGAGTCTTTTTATATCCTCATTTGTGTTTAGAATGCACTATAGGGCCATGTTAGGAAGAAAACGAAATTATGGTGTCAAAAAGGGAAGATTTTTTTAGGGCTAAATAGGGAACACAATTTTAAATAAGGCCAGATAAGGAATTCTCTCTAACCTATATTGGCTGAATAAATGTCTTACATTCTATTGCAAAAGATCCCAACCTTCCGTATCTATCCAGAAAATCAACTATTCTAGAATTCAGCGACGGCACACTCAAATTGAAAACATGGTAATGTTGTACATCAACATCATTCACACAACCTTTTGTTGCTTCTCCGCTAGATCTTCGACAACAGACGGAAAATCTTGTGCTTTGCTTAATCTCTACCAAAAAAATTCAGAAGGGACACTGTGAACAGTATTGCTTTGTTACAACTCAAACCCTAGCATTACTATTAAGTAGACACAATTTTTCTGCATCCATCCACAAAGGCTTGCAAACTAATTAGCGTTGTCTACTCAGAATTTAGTTAGGGCGCAATCACGCAACTGGGTAACTTGATAAGTCGATATCCCCTGGCTAGCAATGATAGGGCTTTATCAAAAAAAAGATCCCGACATGAAACATCTCCAAAATACAAGTGGTGATTGATTTACCATGTACTAGCATTCAGATGAACTACAATTCTACATATCAACTAGGACATGGCGATAGCACAACGCAAGTTGAGAACTTGATAAAGCTGTACATCATCATTGACATAACCTACCGTTGCTTCTATGCTAAATATTTGACGACAGAGAGCAAGTCTCATGGCTTCGTCTTAATCTCTATCAAAACAACAACATTCAGAGGAGCACGGGGGCGGGTCGGCCGTACTTCAGCTGCATTGTGCAGCACGGGAGCTCTAATAACATCCAAAGGAGCACGTAATAAGAATGCAGCTCGGCAGCGGTAATTGTACAGCACAGGAGCGGGTCGAGACGAGAGTATGTATCTTCCGGTGAGGACATCGACGGGGCAGAACCTGCGCCACGTGGAAATCTCGTCTTTGGTCTGCAGCTTCCTGATGCCGCTTTTGAAGCCGTCCGGCTCGTTCCCTTTCTCCCGGTGGTGTTTCGTGCTCACCGTCGTCTACCTCCACCTTGAACCCGCCACGTAGTGCATGAACTCCAGCATCACCGTATCTGACAGAACAAATGCATAGAGATTATTATTCAGATGGGCACGCACAGTAATGTGACACAAGCGCGTGCGGGCATTCTATGGATATGGATAAGAACGGCACGAGATGCCTAGATGCATGAACAGACAGACAACGGATAATAGGAAAGATGAACGACACGAGATCCACGAAAGGTGCATACTAAGACTGCAGACACGGCGCCTCTTTTTTTGTTGGCAAGTTGGAACTCTTGGACAAGGGATCTTTGTTTCCTCCAACATGTTCGCGAATATTTTCACCTATCAGTCTCACTCGTACGACCTCGAGCATCCGGGGCCAAGGAGCAGCAGCCGGACGTCAAGACTTTCGATCGCCCTCCAAGCGAGAGCTCTAGACGACTGTTGTCGTGTACGACCGGAATAAGCACAGACAGCTGAATGCGGGAGGTGGCTCCGTCGTCGGGCATCCAGTCCTTGACCACCATCAAGAGCTCGCCATGTGACTCCAAGAAGTATCCAGCACGTGGCTGTGCGTCGTCCACCTTGTCGCTCTGGCCGCTGTGGTACAAGTCGCGGAGAGTGTGAAGATCCAATCTCGTAATTGGATCCGGTCCATTGAGCACGGTGTATATCTGGAGGTGCTCGCATTGGTGAGCTAGTGCACCCAATCAGGCGACCGTTGTTGGCATCCGATGCACTACTGTAACCGGTCTGGCTGAGATTATCCAGACAGGAAAATGCGGGCTACCAAAGAGGTTGGCTCTTCGTGTCGGCATGCTAATAGGCGAGCAACATACTTGCTTGCCACTTTGGTACGAATTCCCTATGCATCTCGTAGGTAGTTCAAATACATTAGTTGCCCTTTCCCCTCACACTCATACTCTTTGTTGCTTGCCACTTTGGTACGAATTCCCTATGCATCTCGTAGGTAGTTCAAATACATTAGTTGCCCTTTCCCCTCACACTCATACTCTTCTCCTCACAATTTTCTCTGTGATTCAGTTTGCCATTGTGCAGCATAGGGAGACTACCTATCTATTTATAAGAATGGAAAACCAGCTACATGTGTTTACCGTACCGGTCCGGTTATAAGTGCAGGAAATGAAACTTCATTGCTAGTCCGATTTCATTACCTACTGTCATGTGGCTTAATATGACATATACCCAAAATGATACGGTGTCTATCACCCACATGTGACTACTGGGAGAGAAAGATAAGTTATGGAGTTGCTTCTACGTTTCAGTACTTGTGGCACTAATTAGGCACATCTTTGTCCCGCGAAAGTCATACACAAGCCCTTGCAAAGTTTGGACCGAGCAGCCACTCAATCGCTAGGAATTAGTAACCGAATGGCCAAATGCGCACAAGAATTCCAGCAGAGTATCCGACGAAGTTTGGTGCTACACATCTCAGGGCAAAATAAAAGTAACCAATGATCGTTTTTGAAACCGGGATAACCCCGACCTCCACATCAACCGAGTGTACGCGCCGTCATTATTACAGTTTCACTTGAAGAAAAACGCAAGGGATATCATGCACGACCAAAGCAAAATGCAAAGAGGATTACACATGGCAAATCATGCATCACAAACTCTATTACTAGACCGTAATTTATTTTGGCTGAATAAATCTCGCAAATTCCATTGCAAAGAATCCCACGCTTCGTAAATATTCAGAAAAATCGGCTATTCTAGGATCCAGTGGCGGCACATTTGAAAACATGGTAATGTTGTGCATCATCAGTCACGCAACCTTTTGTTCCTTCTCTGCTAGATCTTCGACAAGAGGGAAAATCTTGTGATTTTCTTAATCTCTACAAAAAAAATATACTCTGAACAATATTGCCTGTATTACAACTCAAACCCGACCATTATTATTAGGCAGGCAGAGGCACGATCTTTCCCCATCCATCCACAAAGTCTTGCAAATTAATTAGCGCTTGCTACTCGGAATTTAGTTATGGCGCAGTCACGCAGCTGCCTAACTTAATAAGTCGATATCCCCTGACCAGCAATGATAGGGCTTTATAAGAAAAAAAGAAAACTCCCCTGACTAGCATGACATGAAACCTCTCCAAAATACAAGTGGACATCGATTTAGGGTGTACTACTAGCATTCAGAAGAACTACAATTCTACTACATATCAACTAGGACCTGGCGCTAGCCACAACGCAAATTGGGAACATGATAAAGCTGTACATGATCGTTCGCATAACCTATGGTTGCTTCTCTGCTGGATCTTTGATGACAAAGAGCAAACCTGGTAGCTTTATCTTAATCTTCTATCAAGAAAAACATTCAGAGGAGCGCGTAATAACAATGCAGCTCGGCAGGAGTAACTATACAGCACGGGAGCGGGTCGAGAGTACTATGTATCTTCAGGCGAGGACATCGACGGGCCAGAACCTGCGCCACGTGGAAATCTCGTCCTTGGTCTGCAGCTTCCTGATGCCGCCGTAGAAGCCGTCCGTCTCGTCCCCTTTCTCCCGGTGGTCTTTCCTGCTCACCGTCGTCTGCCTCCACCTCGAGCCCGCCGCGTAGTGCCTGAACTCCAGCATAACCGAATCTGACAGAACACATGCACAGAGATCATCATTCAGATGGGCACGCACAGAAATGACACAAGTGCGTGCGGCCATGCTCTATGCATATGGATAAGAACGGCATAAGATGCCTAGATACATGAACAGACTCTCAGACTGACAGCGGATACTAGGAAAGATGGACGGCACGAGATCCACGAAAGGGGCATAAGCCACTGTAGACGCGACGCCCTTTTTTGGGTGGCAAGTTGGAACTCCGGGACAAGGAATCTTTGTTGTCTCCAATATGTTCGCGAATATTTTCACCTATCAGTCTCACTGTCTGTGTATAAATATTTCTACTACTTGTACAAATGTACAGCACACGAGCTAGCCGGTTATAATCCGTGCTCGATCCTGAGGTTCATTATCTCGTCCGCACGTGTTCTTGCCGACCGTATCAATCAAAAAGACGGAAAAACAAGAGAGTGGGTCTTTACCGTCTTCATGGCAGCGGCAGAGATGCTGGTTCGCGTTGCACGACTCCAGGTGACCCACGACGCCATACCACCAGCCTGTAATCCATCACGGAGCATCTGTTAGTACCAAGTGCCACCACGCGTCCACGCCAATTGGATCTTGCATATTGTCGTATGCCTACTACAGTACTCCCTAGTACAGTACCACCTAGAGCAAGGAAAAACTTCGCAAGCTAGTGCGTGATGCATATACCGTAGGGGAAATCCTTGTTCTTCCGCCACTGTATCTCGAAGTGGTCGCCGGGGCGCAGGTCGTCCAAGCAGCCGGAGGCATGGAGGTCCTGCGCCGGCGTGCTCAGCGGCGCCGCGCGGACCCGGCACCACTGCACGCCGTCCTCCTCCTTGGCCGCTTTCCGGCCGTGCGGCGGGTACCTGTCAGAAGAGGCCATGATTTAATTTAAGGCGATCGCAACCGTAGCAAATCAATCTCAAAACCAAAATATCACATGCTCTCATCGCCTTCATCAATTCAATTATATCTCGATCGATACAAGTTGTATGGACCAAACGGCCTCGTCAGTCCCCAGCGGGTCAGTTCCATCGTTCTCGGCTTGAATCATAGTACAAACACATTTGGATTTATTTATTTTTGAGATCAACACGATTTGGAGTTGGGAGTGAAGAATTATAGTACCTGGCTGTGAAGGTGTCGGTCCGCCTGTCGTAGCGGAGGTGGGCGTCGTAGCAGGATAGCAAGAACCCGACATGCCCGTCCTGCTAAAGAGAGATTCTCCGGGCATTACAAAAATGGAGCTTTTCCGCAAGCTGTGTTTAATTTACTAACTAGAACTGATTAAACTTTAATTTACAACTGATCAAGAATAGGAAGAGAAGGTATATACTGTTAGTACCTCGCGGTTGTACACCTGCGCGGGGAACCAGAACTCGCCGCACTCGAGCGCGCGGTACCACGCGGCCACCGTGTCGGCCGGCGGCGCGGGTGTCGGATGCACGGCGGGGGCGGCCATGCATTCCTTGATCCAGCGGCACCCGATCCAGGAGAACGGCCACGCGCACGCCAGGGAATCCGCCCAGCTCCTGCGCCTGGTCGGGCGCGGGTGGGCGGCGGCCGCCGCTCTGGCGGCCAGCTCGGCCTCCCACTCCTTGCGCGCGGTGGCGCCGAGCACGCGGCCCCACTTCCCCCGGACGTGACGCTCCCAGAGGCTGTCCATGGCGCAGCGGTCCTTGAGCCCCGCGCAGACGCACGCCATCGCGGCGAGCGACGCCGGGGACAGCTCCTCGAGCACGCGGTCCAGCGCCAGCTCCGGCAGGTCGAGCAGCGGGAGCGCGTGCTCCGCCAATGCGGGCGGCGCTGGCTGCACCTCCTCCCTCGCCGCCTTGGTCTTTGACGGCGGCATTTTGGCCTTCCTGCCCGCGGCGGCGGAGGCGGAGTGCGTGAGCAGCTCCCGCGCCAGCAGCAGCGCGACGAGGCCGAGCTCCCGCACGAGCTTCCAGGGCTTGTAGGAGGCGGGCGCGACGAGGAGCAGCGTGAAGGCCGGGAGCGTGGATATAAGGAGCAGCGGAAGCATCTCAGGGAAAAGAAAGCTAGGAGCCGGGCGACGGCACGGTCTTCCTTTGTGGTGGTGCGGACGCGGTACTGCGGTGGTGGTGGTGCGACGACAGCGGCAGCACACCCAAATCCAGTGACACGGCAGGACCAGCGGGGGGAAGATAGGCGGGCGCGGCCCCCACGCGGCCCAGGAAAGCGGGGACAGTGCCGACGAGGTGGCGCCGGCAAGCTTTGCGGCCGAATGATTCTGCCTCCTCGCCTCGCCCTCACCCGCTTTCGAGGAGTCAGCTCGGCTAGCAAGCCCCACCGGAAAGCCACCCACAGTAGCAGCACTACACACTATGGCACGACCGGCCGGTGGTGATCAGCTTGGGGTTTTGCCCGTGCTCTGCTTACACCAACTGCTTCTGCTCCATGTTTGTTGCTGCAAGTGTGTCTCTCCGCCTCTGTTTTACTTCTACTTTGTTCCGGAGGGATTTGGTTGGTGGGGCGTAGATTCGGTTTAGGTAGAAACCGGTTGGGTTCAGGTGGCGATCGATCTTCTCCCTCTATTTGTTTTGTAGGCTCGGAGGAGGAGGGGGTGGTGGTTGGTGGACGGTGAGTGATCAGAGGACAACTACTTATTGCTAACTTCCAACACCACCCTGCCAAACCACCGAAACAAATTCCGTACCTTCGCCGCGAGTGACTAATCAGCAGTGGTAACATCTGCTATTCTATACCGAGCGAGCGGTATTTTGCGTTCACCCGAAACGGAGTTTACCTTGATGCTGGCACCGTTAAGACAGCCTTGCGTGCTCGTCTCAGGACAGGGACGGAGCTCGATTGGTGGGTAGTGGGTAGGCCGAGCCGCCAAACACCAAGACCGGTGCGTCGAGTCCAACGGAGGGCGTCGGAGAAAGCGAGGCGAGCTCACAGTGAACCCCAAATTCTCCCCCTCGGTTGCTCAGATCTCGCGCGCGACCTCGACCACACGACATGGCTTCGACCTGCCGCAACAACGAACGATAAGAGGGCTCCTCTTCCCCTGTGGTCAAAAGTTTTTGGCTTGACTTCCACTTGTTCGGTGCTAGGTGCTGGAGGTTGGACACGCACGCAGCGATGCCGGAGTATTTAACCATTCTTTCCCCTTCGGGGATGGATGACGAAGCAGGATTTGTTGTCGGGTCGTGGTTTACCGATCAGGATCGCCCTTTTGCGGAAAGGATAAGCTACTTAACTAATCCTGCATTAGCCCGCTCAACGTAGCGAAAACGGCTCAATGTATGCACAGTGCAGATTCGGTCAGTTGCCTTGCTTGCTTGATCTCTCAATTTTTTTCGAGAATAATTGATCTCTCAATTTCGCTAGCTAGCTCCATTATTTCTCGCTAAAAGCTGTTTTGAAAGGGGCGGAAAGCTTCTATTGGATTTTTAAGGCCGCGTTTGGTAGCCTGCACCCATTTTGGGGTTGGCTGGGGCAGGGTCTGTCCCAGCGCATTCGGAGCACATACGTGAGCTGCGTGTTGTTTGGTTATTTGTTTGCTTCGTCGAATTGTACCCAAAGCTTGTTGTTTGGTTGTGTGCTATGTCAGCCCGTGCACAGTTTGGTTCCAAACCGGTCAAACCGTCAGCCCGCACCGCACCGCACCATGATGATGGTTTTTGCTGGGTTAAACTGGTTTACGGGTTGAAACCGCGATGGAAAAATCATGTGGTGGGCTGAGATGGGCTGGAACCAAGTAAACCACGAAACCGGCATCATCTTCCCAAATCGAGTAGAGCGACGGGAGAGGAAAAACTAGAGAATGCGCGGGCAGTGGTGTGGCCATTCATGGCGCGTGCGCTGAGCTTTGTCCCCATGAGCCACGGGCGACCACCTCCGCCCAGACTTCTTTGCCGGCAACCCCTTAGCCTAGGTGCCCGTCCTCGAGGGCGGCGATCTCACCCTCCTCGGTACGTCATCCCCACACACGCGCCAATCTCTTTGCTTATCCGATTAGTAAAAAAAAATCAGTTACAGATTACTGTGGCAGAGTCGCGGGCAATCGGGAGGCACGTGTTGCGCAAGCACAAGCTGGAGGCTGGAGCTACTGGTTGGCGACGGCTCGCCGAAGGCGGCGTCGATGGTGGATATGTGGCTAGAGCTGGAGGCCTAGCAGCACCAGGCCCCAACTCATGTGGCAGTGCATCCTCGCCCGCTTCTGGAAGGCAAGTGTGACCAGGCGGTCGTCGACGAGAACGTCGTCAAGTTGAAGAGTGAAGAAAGTGTTGGAGGTTTACGTGGCACAACTCTTGTTGTCGAGGTACCTCGCTGGTGACTCTGTTTGCCTCGCAGACCTCAGCCACTTCCCGATGATGCGCTGCTTCATAGAGACATAGTACAACTGTACAAGGCTCTGGTGGGAGGAGCTCTAGGCTGGGCCAGCGGCGAGAAAAGTCACAGAGTTCATGTAGGTGGACATTGTTTTCATGCTTCACCGATGCCAAACCAATTAAACCGTGTAACCAGACTAGACCACACCGTCATGTCAAGTCCAGTCTGAACATTATAAACCAGATCAAACCATTTCAAACCGTGACAAATGGTCTGGTTTAAGGAAACTGCCCAACCCAGCTTAAAACAGGAATGCACAGGGTTAGTGCTATGTGTCTATGGCATGGGATACTCTCACCACATTCAAATGTGACGATGTTACCAGCACACAGCTAACACCTCCGATCAAAGCAAACAACACGTTTACATCGACCTAATCAGCAACAAAGCAGCATATGAACACACAACAGAATTAAGACATCATAAACTACTAATAGAACAAGTTAAGTACTAGTTACGCCAGGGGAACACTCCCCTGGCACAAAGCGAGTGGGGTTTTAACTTACATCCGACTCATCTAGCAACTAGTTCAGAAGAGGTGGAAACCATGCACCTCTTAATTTGTTCATCCAGGGGAACACCCCCTAGCACAAAAGGAGTATGGTTTTAACTAACACCCCACTCAACTAGGAAGTAGCATTATGTACATCACAGAAACGACCTCTCAATAGCTCTCATGGTTGATACAGTAGTGAAAGATCATCTTCCGTTTTGATAATTGATGACAACATAACTAAAGGAATAATCTCTATTTCGAGCATATGCATGGTTTGTTTGATACTTCACAATATGCCCAATACTCCCAATAATATCCTCAATGGCATTACAATATTTATCCAAAGGGAAAGAGCCCAAAAAGACAAGTTTGGGAAGCAGTTTCTACCGGTAGCTCCGCCCCCTACTGTTTCTCAGCTCAATCCCAGGTGGTGGTACTAGTGGTACGTCCGCCAAAACCCCCTTCGGGTGGCTCACGGCGGAGCCCAGAGCGGAGGCCACCGGTGGGATGAACCTCCGATTTTCCCACCGGTACCTCCGCCCGTCCAACTGGGCTACAGGTGCGGGTTTTCTACCGGTGGAGCTATCGGTGGAGGTTCCGCCAAAACCTCGTTCGGGTGCATCACAGCGGAGACCAGGACGGAACCCACCAGTACTATCGTTGAGCGGTACCTCCGCCAGAACCACTGGTATCTCCGCTACAGAAGAAACAACTAAGAAGAAAAGGAGCCGCACGTGCTCCAGATTGTGAATACCACCGGTGGTACCGGTGCAAATACCGGTACCTCCGGTCCAGCGTGGGAGTGGCCAACGGCAAGATATGGGGAAGGGGTATTTAAAGCCCTTCCCCTACCTCTTAAATGCCAAGCTTCTCACACACTCTCTCTCTTAGCCATTAATGAAAGCTTCAACCTCCTAGATCTCCCTCACCAACCATCCAGTCACTCTGTAACTTTATGGAGAGGTAGATGAGACCTAGATCTGCGATTCCACCAAAGGAATTGCAAATCCATCGACCACATCCTAGTAGATCTAGAATCCTACTTGAGGCCTAGAAATCTTAGTAGATCTCATGCTTGTAGCTTCCACCTTGTTGCAAAGAAGGTTCAGATTGTTTGAGAGCCTTCATCCATCTTGTGGAGTGTCCTCAACCTCGTGTAAAGGTTTGGTCAACGCCTTCAAGTCGACCTCATAGTGGAAACGAGAATATCCCTCACCCGAGAAGCTCAAGGATAATAAGGTGTGCACAACCGTGCTATTGAGGAGCACCTAGGTAGCTCCCCACCTGTCCAACGTAGACGTACTTCTCTTGAGAAGGAACTACAGGAAACATATCCTTGTCTCCTCGTTTACAATTGTGGTTTATCGTGTTGCCTTTCGTTTTACTTCCGTTGTGTATCATATCTTGTATCACATAGGTTTCTCACCTAGATGCACATCTAGAGAACCTTGTATTACTTGTTTAGCCCAAACTAAAAAGGAAAAAAAGAAAAATTGGTAGTCAACCTATTCACCTCCCCCTCTAGTTGACCGTAGTGCACTTTCAATTGGTATCAGAGCCTCAGCTCTTACTAGGGGCTTAAACGCCTAAGAGTATAATGGTCAATGAAAATGAGTCTGACGCTTCTAATGCGGAAATCGTCAAAATGACCGACACTATAACTAACCTACAAGAAACGGTTGGAACTATCCTAGCCGAATTGTCCAAGGTTGGCTCTAGTGTTGCCTCGGAGGTTTCTGGCATAAAGAAGATGTTGGAGGCCATGATGAGGAAAACCAAGGAGTCCGGGGAACCTCCCTCCGTCGTCGATGATGTTAGCTCGGATGATGATTCCATTCCGGACATCACCGAAATGGAAGCTAACATTGTTTTAGCCAAGGCAAAAGCCGATAAAAAGGCTAAGAGTGGTGGGAGTTCCGAAGGCTCCAAGTCTCAAACGGCTAATGGTTCGGGGTCTAACTCAAGAGTTCCACCACCTGCAAATTATGACTCTATTCATCCAATTGCTAATATGCTACACAATCTAAACGTTGGACTTCCTCCCATGCCTAACACTAACGAATTTTCTTCTTGGAAGTTCGATATGGAGTCTCATATTTCAGAATCTTGCACCGCCTTGTGGAGAAGTGTTCTCCATGGATTCCACCCTCATGATGCAAGCAACTTGACTCCAAGAGAGGATATTGAATTTCAACTCAACAAGACTGCTCTTGTTACTATCCAAAAGGCTCTCCCAAGAGAACATCTTGAACACATCCGCGGTATCAAGACCGCCAAGGAGGCTTGGGATAAACTTGACACCTTGTTCCAAGGAAATGGTAGCATCCAATCCTCCAAGTATGATGTGGCACTTGACAAGTTTGAGAACTTCGTCATGCTTGAAGATGAAAGTCCCGAGGAGCTATATAGAAGAGTTGTCACCCTTGGCAACCAATTGAGGGACTTTGGAAAACAAGAAATCTCCGATGAGTGGATCAAGAGGAAGTTTGTAAAGGCCATAACTCCTTTTGAGAAGAACCTATCCACTAGCATCCGGACAAGATCGTTCTACAACTCACTCAACTCCATTAGTGTTCTTGGTGAGTTCATAGCCATATCCCTATCTCACAAGAGTGTGGATGATGCTCTCGCCCGCTCAAGAGGGATTGGGAAGTCTCCCAACCTCGCCTTGAAGTCTAAGGAGATTGCTCGGATAGAATAAGTTGATGAGGATGAAGAGGATTATGAAGACACATACAAGGGTGCTCATAAGTGTATTGCTCTTGCCATGCACGGCTATTGGAAGATGTGGGAGGCTCATAAGGCCGGTGCTCCTAGACCCTCGAGAAACAAGGTCTACAAGAAGAAGGGGAGCGGCCAAGGACATGCTACAATTGTGGAAGTGCAAATCACTTCATCAAAGAGTGTCCTTTTGAGCCAAGAGAAGAGAATGAAGGCAAGTTTGTTCGTAAGGACAAGAACAAAGCTCCACAAAACAAGAACCTTGCTAGAAGAGTCCTAAGGGCTCTATATGTTCAAGAAGGGCCCACATTGGAAACATACTACTCCGGAGATGAAGAAGAAGATGAAGTCGTAGGTGTGGCCCACGTCGCCATATCTACGTCTTCCTCTTCATCAGTCTCTCTATTTGAATCCCCCAATGAGAAGGCTTTGATCTGACCTACATGTCTCATGGAAAAAGACACCGCGGGAAGTGCTTCCAGGTCGGGTAGATGTACGGTGGATAGTGGTGCATCCCAACATATGACCAGAAGCAATGACATAATGAGTAATCTTGAACCTCCATCAGCTCATCTCAATTTGCGTCACTATTGGTGACAATTCTGAACTTAACGTATTGGGACGAGGCAAGGTGGCTATCTCAAATTATTTATCAACTGAGAATGTTCTCCTTGTTGAGTCCCTTGGTTATAACTTGATGTTTTGTAACCTGCAAATTGTGATTTTACCTATTTCTTTAATAAAGAGAATGTGATTGTCACTTGGGAAACAACTCTTAAAGTATCCTATGTTGGGTTTGTCGAGAATGACATGTATGTAATGGACTTCTCTAAAGGAGACACGTGTGCCGCGACATGCCTAATGGCTGAAGTTGATGTGGGTTGGCTTTGGCACCACCGGTTAGCCCACACCAATATGAGGATGTTGCATGACCTTCAAAGTGGCAATCATGTTCTAGGACTAACCAATGCTAAGTTTGCTAAAGATCGTGTGTCTAGCTCTCGCGCCTTCAGGAAGCAACATGGAGAACTCCACCCAACCAAGACCACTATCTCCACCACAAGAATTCTCGAGCTCATTCACTTGGATCTCTTTGGTCCACTATCCTATGATATTCTCGGAGGAAAGAAGTATTGCTTGGTGATAGTGGATGACTATTCAAGATATTGTTGGGTGTATTTCTTCAAGAGAAAAATTGAGACTCAAAAGAGAGTCATCGAGTTCATCACTCTAGTTGAGCACCAACACAATGCCTCCATATTGGCCATCCGGAGTGATAATGGCTTGGAGTTCAAGAACTACACCGTTGAGGGTTTTCTTAGTGAAGAAGGCATTGCTCATCAATATTCTACTCCCTATACCCCTCAACAAAATGGTGTAGCGAAAAAAAAGAACCGGACCTTGATGGATGCGGCTAGGACGATGATTGCGAAATTCTCTTCTCCTTATAACTTTTGGGCCCAAACCGTCTCTACCGATTGTTATGCTACCAACCGGTTATATCTTCGGAAGATCTTGAACAAGACTCCCTATGAGATTCCCACGGGAAAGAAACCGGACGTATCTTACTTCAAAGTCTTTGGTTGCAAGTGCTTCATTCACAAGAAAGGTAAACGCTTGTCTAAGTTCGAGACCAAATCTTATGAGGGTATCTTTGTTGGCTATGCCACAAATGCTCACGCCTATAGAGTCTACAACAAGTCCACCGGACAAGTTGAAGAAGCTATAGACGTGGTGTTTGATAAGCATAACGGCTCCCAAGGGGGTGTATAGATCATGGTGTTATAGGAGATTCAATTCCTCCCATCGTCATAAGAAGAATGGGGACCGGTGAAATAATTCCCATTGAGGGTTACCACATGACGGAGGGAGAAGGACTATGCCCCCACTCAAGTGGAACCATTGACTACACCCATTGATACACAAGCTACCAAACAAGATGCACCAAGCCCTCAAGCTAATGATCAAGGTCAAGAAAGTGATCAAGGCCAAGCTAATGATTAAGGTCAAACAAGTGATCAAGGCCAAGCTACTTATCAAAGTCTTGATCAAAGTCCCATCATTGTTGGGAGAGCTCAACCTAGTGGTGATCCTTCGCCCATTGATGATTAAGGCCAAGATGAAGATGGACATGACTCCGATGAAGAAGGTGATTCTCAAGCAATATCCATGGAATCTTTGGAGGAGATACTAGCTCGTAGAGCAAAGAGAAGGCTAGAGAATCTTGAACGAGCGGGTCACACGGAGGACAAGATACTTGGGCAAGTTCGTGGAAGAGTTGTCACTAGGAAGCAATTGGCGGATTTTAGCAAGGATCATGCTTTTGTCTCTTTCATTGAGCCCAATAAGGTATATGAAGCTCTCGAATATCAAGATTGGTTTGAAGCCATGCATGATGAACTCAACAACTTCGAGCGCAACAAGGTTTGGAAGTTAGTGCCAAGACCCACGGATTGCAAGAATGTTATTGGCACCAAATGGGTGTTTAAGAACAAGCAAGACAAACATGGTGTCGTCATTCACAACAAGGCAAGATTGGTGGCCCAAGGGTTTTCTCAAGTCGAATGTGTTGATTTTGGTGAAACCTTTGCCCCCGTAGCTCGTCTTGAATCTATTCGCAGCTTACTTGCTTATGCATCTCATCATAATTTCAAGCTACAACAAAAGGATGTTAATAGTGCTTTCCTAAATTGTCACATTAACGAGTTAGTACATGTCAAGCAACCTCCGGGTTTCGAGGATCCCAACCACCCCGATTATGTCTACAAAATCGATAAGGCGCTCTATGGACTTAAACATGCTCCACGTGCATGGTACGAGCACCTTAAAGATTTTCTAGTGGATCGTGGGTTTAATGTTGGTTTAATCGATCCCCTCTTTACCAAGACGGTTGGAGGCGACTTGTTCATATGCCAACTTTATGTGGATGACATCATTTTTTGGTCTACTACCACTTTGTTCAATGAAGAGTTTTGCAATCTTATGACCAATATGTTTGAGATGTCTATGATGGGAGAATTGGAGAACTTCCTTGGCTTTGAAGTGAATCAATATCATGAAGGAACCTTCATCAAACAATCTAAGTACAATCAAGACATGTTCAAGAGGTTCAATATGCATGATGCCAAGCCCATGAAAAGACTCCCATGTCCACAACCCTTGACTTGAAACCCGATCCGAATGGTAAAGAGGTAGATCAAAAAGTATACCGCTTCATGATTGGCTCTTTGCTTTACCTTTGTGCATCTAGACAGGATATCATGTATAGCGTAGGTAAATGTGCAAGTTTTCAAGCCTCTCCGAGGCAAAGTCATTTGGAAGCGGTTAAACGAATCTTTCGATATTTAGTTCATACCCCAAATTTTGGTCTTTGGTATCCCAAGGGTTCAAGTTTTCAGCTCATTGGGTATTTGGATGCGGATTATGCGGGAGAGAAGACGGATAGGAAGTCTACATTCGGGGGTTGCCAATTCCTTGGTCGCTCCTTGCTGTGTTGGTCTTCGAAGAAGCAAAACAACATTCCTCTCTCCACCATCGAGGCCGAGTACATAACCGTGACAAGTTGTTATGCACAATTGCTTTGGACAAGGCAAACCTTGAAGGATTATGGTATTCATTTTGACAAGGTACCTCTTCTTTGTGACAATGAGAGTGCAATCAAGATCGCCTACAACCCCATTCTTCACTCCAAGACGAAGCACATTGAGATCCATCATCATTTTATTCGGGATCATGTTGAGAATGGTGATATTGATCTCTCATATGTATCAACCAAGGATCAACTTGTGGATATCTTAACGAAGGCCCTTGATGAACCAAGATTTCGAGCTTTGCGAAATGAACTAAATGTCATAGATTCGTCCAACTTCACTTGAGACCTTGCATAAGTAACTTCACTGTATGTGTCATCAGGTTTAGATGTAGGCATGGACATAGGGGGAGCGTCACTCAACTCATGAGTGTACCCTCCTCTTAATGCGGAAATCAATTCTTCATTGTGACTTATTGTGCTTAATTGTGAGTAGTACTCTTAGACCCAAGATCACTTTGGCCTTTATCATTAGCTTGAGGGCTCGATCACTTGCTTGTGGGCTTGGTGCATCTTGTTGGGTAGGTTGTGTATCTTGGCCTTTATCATTAATTGTGAGTAGTACTCTTTGGCCTTTATCATGATCTTGGCCTCGATCACTTGCTTGACCTTTATCATTAGCTTGAGGGCTTGGTGCATCTTGTTGGGTAGGTTGTGTATCAATAGGTGTAGTCAATGGCTCCACTTGAGTGGGGCATAGTCCTTCTCCCTCCGTCATCCGGTAACCCTCAATGGGAATTATTTCACCAATCCCCATTCTTCTTATGACGATGGGAGGAATTGCATCTCCTACAACACCATGATCTATACGCCCCCCTTGGGAGCCGTTATCCTCATCAAACACCACGTCTATAGCTTCTTCAACTTGTCCGGTGGACTTTTTGTAGACTCTATATGCGTGAGTGTTTGTGGCATAGCCAACAAAGATACCCTCATAAGATTTGGTCTCAAATTTTGACAACCGTTTACCTTTCTTGCGAATGAAGCACTTGCAACCGAAGACCTTGAAATAAGATACATCCGGTTTATTGCCCGTGAGAATCTCATAGGGAGTCTTGTTTAACATCTTGCGAATATATAACCGGTTGGTAGCATGACATGCGGTGGAGACGGCTTCGGCCCAAAAGTTATAGGGAGAAGAAAACTCCGCAATCATGGTCCTAGCCGCATCCATCAAAGTCCGGTTCTTTCTCTCTGCAACACCATTTTGTTGAGGGGTATAAGGAGTGGAATATTGATGAGCAATGCCCTCTTCACTAAGAAATCCCTCAACGGTGTAGTTCTTGAACTCCAAGCCATTATCACTCCGGATGGCCAATATGGAAGCATTGTGTTGGCGCTCCACTAGAGTGATAAACTCGATGACTCTCTTTTGAGTTTCAGTTTTCGTCTTGAAGAAATACACCCAACAATATCTTGAATAATCATCCACAATCACTAAGCAATACTTCTTTCCTCCGAGACTATCATAAGATAGTGGACCAAAGAGATCTAAGTGAATAAACTCGAGAATTCTTGTGGTGGAGATAATGGTCTTGGTTGGGTGAAGTTCTCCATGTTGCTTCCCAACGGCACAAGAGCTACACACACGATCTTTAGCAAACTTAGCCTTGGTTAGTCCTAGAACATGATTGTCACTTTGAAGGTCATGCAACATTCTCATATTGGTGTGGGCTAACCGGCGATGCCAAAGCCAACCGACATAAACTTTAGCCATTAGGCATGTCGCCGCACACGTGTCTCCTTTAGAGAAGTCCACTACATACATGCCGTTCTTGACAAACCCAACAAAGGCTACTTTAATAGTTGTTTCCCAAGTTACAATCACATTCTCTTTATTAAAGAAAGAGGTAAAGCCACAATTCGCAAGTTGGAGAACAGACATCAAGTTATAGCCAAGGGACTCAACAAGGAGAACATTCTCAATTGATAAATCATTTGAGATAGCCACCTTGCCTCGTCCCAATACCTTAAGCTCGGACTTGTCACCAATAGTAACGCAATTGAGGTGAGGTAGTGGAGGTTCAATATTGCTCATTGCGTCATAACTTCCGGTCATATGTTGGGATGCACCACTATCCACTGTCCATCTACCCGCACCGGAAGCACTTCCCTACAAGAGATCAATTTCTTGATTTAGGTACCCATTCTTCAATGGGTCCTCTTTTGTTAGTAACAAGGGTCTTAGGAACCCAAATAGTACAATGATAATCATCACCATAAGAAGTACCAACGTATTTAACATAAACATGTCCATGTCTAGATTTCATAAGAACATAAGATGGGTTATATTTTCCGGCGAAATCATTGTGAGTGATGCTCCCCCTAGAGGTATCACCACCCACAATGGTGTTGGTCTTCTTCTCCTTGGTCATCTCTCCCTCTTTCACAAAGACAACATTTTTAGAGGAGGAAGTGACACTCTTGGATTTCTTCTTTGACTTGGCAACAAAGCCAAGTCCTTCTTTCCCTTTCTTGGCTCCTTGAGAGATTATGGCATCATTGATAACTTTCTCTCTTCCTACAATGTTAGTCGTAGTACAAGAGTTAGGCATGATAACAATGCTATTAGATGAAGATGTAACTTGCTTGTTAGATTTCTTAGCTAGAAGCTTATTTCGAGACTTGGTGAGTTTGTCATGAATTTCTTTAAGAGACATGAACTCCTTTTCTAGTTTTTCATGATTCTCAACAAGTTTCTCATGAGTTATTCCTAGCTTCAACTCTTCTTCTTCAAATATCTTAAGTAAAGCAAGAGATTTTTCACTATACTTCCTAAGCTTGGAAACACTAATAGCATAAGTCTCTTCTAGACTAGATAGTCTCTCTTCAAGAGAGGATCTCAAGGATCTTTCTTTCTCAAGAGCTTCTACAAGCTCATTGTCATGACTCTCATGACCACCACCGTAGTTTTCCAAGGTCGTGATGATCTCTTCCTTCTCATCTATGAGAGAGTTAGCATCATCAAGTTGACTTAATAGGGCCTTTACCTTTTCCTTGGTTTCACCTTCAAGACTACATAGCCAAGAGCTAAGATTTTTGGTCTCCTCATTATCCACAGTGGTTTCAACACAATCCAATAATGAGGGAGAACTAGTAGCAATAGACTTGGAGGTGGAAGATATTACCACGGTGGCTTTTGCCATAAGACATGTAGGTCGGGCTAATGCCTTCTCATTGGGGGATTCGAATAGAGAGACCGATGAAGAGGAAGTGCTAGCTATGGCGACGTGGGCCACATCTACGACTTCATCTTTTCCTTCATCTCCGGAGTAGTATGTTTCCAATGTAGGGCCTTCTTGAACATATAGAGCCCTTGGGACTCTTCTCGCGAGATTCTTATTTTGTGGAGCTTTGTTCTTGTCCTTGCGAACAAGCTTTCCTTCATTCTCTTCTCTTGGCTCAAAAAGACACTCCTTGACGAAGTGATTTGCACTTCCACAATTGAAGCATGTCCTTGGCCCCTCCCCCTTCTTCTTATAGATCTTGTTTCTTGAAGGTCTAGGAGCACCGGCCTTGTGAGCCTCCCATCTCTTCCAATAGCCATGCATGGCAAGAGCAATACACTTGTGAGCACCCTTGTATGTGTCTTCATAGTCCTCATCATCCTCATCCAGTTCTTCTATCTGAGCAATCGCCTTGGACTTCAAGGCGAGGTTGGGAGACTTTCCACCTCCTCTTGAGAGAGAAAGAGCATCATCAGCGCTCTTGTGAGATAGGGATATGGCTATGAACTCACTAAGAACACCAATTGAGTTGAGGGAGTTGTAGTCCGATCTTGTACGGATGCTTGTAGAGAGGTTGTTCTCAAACTGAGTTATGGCCTTGACAAACTTCCTATTGATCCACTCATCGGAGATCTCCTCTTTTCCAAAATCCCTCAATTGGTTGCCAAGGGTGACAACTCTTCTATATAGTTCTTTGGGACTCTCATCTTCAAGCATAACGAAGTTCTCGGACTTGTCGAGAGCCACATCATACTTGGAGGATTGAATGCTAGCATTGCCTTGAAACAAAGTGTCAAGTTTATCCCAAGCCTCCTTGGCGGTCTTGATACCACGGATGTGTTCAAGATGTTCTCTTGGGAGAGCCTTCTGGATAGTGACAAGAGCGGTCTTGTTGAGTTGAAATTCCACATCTTCTCTTGGATTCAAGTTGCTTGCATCGTGTGGATGAAATCCATGGAGAACGCTTCTCCACAAGGCGGTGCAAGACCCTGAAATATGAGACTCCATATCGAACTTCCAAGAAGAGAATTCGTTAGTGTTAAGCATGGGAGGAAGTCCAACATTTAGAATGTGTGGCATTGTGGCAATGGGATGGATAGTGTCATAATTTTGAGGTGGTGGTACTTTTGAGTTAGACCCCGAACCATTAGCCGATTGAGACTTGGAGCCTTCGGAGCTCCCACCGCTCTTAGCCTTTTTATCGGCTTTTGCCTTGGCTTTCTCCTTGGCTAAGACAATGTTAGCTTCCATTTCAGCGATGTCCGGAATGGACTCTTCATCCGAGCTAACATCATCGGCGATGAGAGGTGTTCCTCTAGCTCCTTGGTTTTCCCCATCATAGCCTCCAACATTTTCTTTATGCTAGAAACCTCCAAACCAACACTAGAGCTAACCTTGGACAATTCGGTTTGGAGGGTTCCAACCGTTTCTTGTAGGTTAGTTATAATGTCGGTCATTTTGGCGATTTCTGCGTTAGAACCGTCGGGCGCATTTTCATTGACCATTATACTCTTAGGCGGTTAAGCCCTTAGTAAGAGCCGAGGCTCTGATACCAATTGAAAGTGCACTATGGTCAACTAGAGGGGGGGTGAATAGGTTGACTACCAATTTTTCTTGTTTTCCTTTTAATTATGGCTAAGCAAGATAAAGTAAGTTTCTCTAGATGTGCAACTAGGTGAGCAACCTAAGTGATACGAGATAAGATACGCAACGGAAGTAAAATGAAAGGCAACAAGATAAACCACAAGTGTAAACAAGGAGACAAGGATATGTTTCCCATAGTTCCTTCTCAAGAGAAATACGTCTACGTTGGAGAGGTGGGGTGCCACCTAGGTTCTCCTCAATATCACGGTTGTGCACACCTTATTCTCCTTGAGCTTCTCCGGCGAGGGAGATTCTCGTTTCCACTATGAGGTCGACTTGAAGGCGTTGACCAAACCTTTACATGAGCTCGAGGTCACTCCACAAGATGGATGGAGGCTCTCAAGCAATCCGAAGCTTCTTGCAACAAGGTGGAAGCTACAAGCACAAGATCTACCAAGGTTTGTAGCCTCAAGTAGGATTCTAGATCTACTAGGATGTGGTGGATGGATTTGTAATTCGTTTGGTGGAAGTGTGGATCTAGGTCTCCTCTAGCTCTCCACAAAGTATGGGAGTGTTTGGGTGGTCGGAGAGTGAGATCTAGAATGTTGAAGCTTTCATTAATAGCTAGGAGAGAGAGTGGTAAAAAGCTTAGCATTTATGAGGTAGGGGAAGGGGTATTTATAGCCCCTTCCCAAGTGGCCGTTGGAGCAGCCCACGCAGCACCGGAGGCTCCGGTGGTTTCACAGGAGGCTCCGGTGGTCTTCACTTGTGCGCACCATCGCGACCCTTTTTTATCCTTTCCTGGTAACTTTGCTGGCGGAGGCTCCGGTGCTTTTGGCAGAGGCTCCGCCCATCGGAGTTGCACCGGAGGTTCCGGTGGAGCCTCTGCTCTTATCCAATAGAACCCCGTTTTGGTGGAGCCACCACCGGAGGCGCCACCGGAGGCCAACCCCCCACTGCGCCAGTGGAGAGGGCGGAGGCTCCGGTGGTTTCACCGAAGGTTCCGCCCACCAGAGGCTCCGCCCTGGCCTCCGCTCGTATGCACCCGAGCGCAGTTTTAGCAGACCCCACACCGGAGCCGCACCGGAGGGCCGCGCCTGGGCAGTGCAGAAAAAATGGCTGGGGCGGAGGTTCCGGTGGTTTCACCGGAGCCTCCGCTCCATGCAAAAACCACTTCACAGCTTTGTCATTTTGAGATCTTTTCAATCCCAATAAAAATGTAACCCATAAAGAATGTAAACCTTATGAACCTGGGCAGTTTCATGAATAACAAGTAAACGTTAGACCAATAGGTATGTTTTCATTTAATTATCAAAACGGAAGATGATATTTAACCCTAGGACGAGTGGTGGAAGAGATCTGTAGATCTCATTTTCCCCCACTCGCCCCACCTCATCCTCCTCACAACCGCCACCGCCCCCATTCTCTCCGCTGCCGGGACAAGCTCCTCCACCGTTGGGAGGCCTCCTCCTAGCCTTGGACTGCTCCGTGTATCTTCCTCCTCCTCCAATCTTCACCATGGATGCAGGTATGTTTCGCCCTCTCTCTCCCATCTCGTTGACAGATGGAGAAGCACTAGGAGCACCTTGTTCTTCGCATTTAGGTGTATGGAGTAGGGATTCGCGAGTAAAAACCCTAGAAATTTAGGTTGTGATCACTAGGCATGAATTACTTCGATTACTAGGGTGGATTGTTGTTCCTATGCCCTATCTCGTTGGTATTCCTCTCTAATGTTCACCAATCTTGATTTCTTTGTTTTGTGTGTTGATTAAACTTGAGCATTCTCTCTTCACCGTGCTTTTATTTTTATATCTTTTTCATAGATGCATCCGGTTCAAGGGGAGTTCGTACCAAGAATATGGGTAGTCGCAAGGCACCATGAGTGGATGAGATCAAAGAAACATTGGATCCCTCTCAACCCAAGCGCAAACCAAGGTTCCCGGGTCCGGAGAAGATTTTGCCCCGGAAGGAGAAATCTGCCTCTCAAGTGTCCGAGAGTGTCTTTTTGGAAACTCGCCGTGAGAACCCGTACATCATTGATCGAGACCGCTTGATGCCACAGTTTCGGGGACGAGATACTAGATTTCATACCGTGTTATCTACAATGAGATTCTCATGAGGAAGCCCAAGGACAATGTTTCTCCTCAACATGCTATTAATCTTGGTCATATGGAGGGGAAGCCCAACTACTTTGGTGACGCTCTGGAAATTGTTGATGCCTTTGGTCTTCGTCCCATTATACAAGTACAACAAGACTTACGAGGGGCTTGTGTGTGACTTCTTGGCCACCGTTCACCTTGCCAATGAAACCGATGACTCCAAACGTGATGCTCCCAACAGGCACCTCTGAAACAACAACCTAGGTCGACGACAGGCACCGGAGGAAAGCAACAAGGGACTTTGCACCATGGCTCCAAACGTGATGCTCCCAACAAAGTGACGACGTCAAAACGCCGCCATCACGTCGATCCAACCGGATCTAGGCTTTCGCCCGGAGATAACAACCAAACCGAAGGAACAAGAGGAAAGGATCGGCCCTCCTTGACGACGCCTCCAAGGAGGGGAATGACGCACCGAGCGCTATCGCCGTCTGCCCCAACCGAAGACGAGCAAGACTTTCGTCCGGATTGCCGCCAACATCCACCAAAACCCTCAGATTGTAGTATTATACTTGCCTTACACACCGCCGCCGTCGCAGCCCCTCTCCAAAGTAGCCTAGTACCGTGGTGCACCCTAAGGCGCAGCCCAACCTCTACCCCATATGGCCGAGGAGGCGCAGCCCATCTTCTGCCTCCACCCCGAGCGAGGATGCAGCCACAGACAGCTCCCGGCGCAACCTCTCCACCCATGGACGTTTCCCCCGACCTTGCTCCAAGCACAACCCCCAAGAGGCACACTGGCATCGCTGGCCGAAGGCACGGGAGGGAAAGGCCTTACCTTCCCACCTCAGGACAACCCCTCACACCATACCTTGGCCAGATCGGGATGGGGTCAGCCACCCCAACGGCGCCGTGCTCGGCAGCCACCCTCCGACCACCAAGGGAACGAGGAGGCGTCATCCCCGCCCGGCGACGAACATGTGCAGCAGCCTGGAGGAGGCCCGGAGCCATGGCCGGCACCACGACCATGGAATTCGCCGAGGGGCGCAGACCCAATGGGCCTTCTTGGACGAGAAGGCGCAGCCACCATCCGTGCGCCGCTGCCACCTACCACCCCCACGGCCATGGAATTCGCCGAGGGGCACATACCTAATTGGCTTTCTTGGACGAGAAGGCACAGCCATCATCCGTGCGACGCTGCCACCTACCACCCCGACGCGCAGGCCGAAGCCGCCACGACGGGCATCCAGGGCGCGCCAAGACGCAACCTTTCTTCCCCTTCTCCGCGAGGGCCGGTGGTGCCGCTGCACCAAGAGAGGTCGAGCACCGCAGCTTTTCCACCCTGCCGCAGAGCGCGTCAAAAGCCTACCGCAGCCATTACCAACCAAAGAGGTGGTGAGGCGCGCTGGCGACGACGCCGTTGTGTGCGGACAGAAGGGGTGGGGTGGGAGGAGTGGGAAACACCGGCTGCCGCCGCCGGGAGACGGCTCGAAGACACGCTGCGTCGCCAAGAGGGGTTCCGGGTTCAAGCCACCATGGCGCACCGGAGTACACCGCACACATGGCCGAGGTCCGCCGCCGCGCGCCGAGCCATCCCCAACCCCGCAACAATCCGTCGAACCACCACCACCTCTCGTCCGTCCCTAGGCGCCGTCGCCGGTAGCCCTTCTGAGCTGGACTCGCAGTCTCGATCCGAGCAGCAGCAGCCCCCAACTTCACGCGCGGGGAATGGAGAGTCGCCCCGCCGCCACCTTCCCTGGGGCGCGCCACGGCTTTGCCGGCGACCCCTCCGTCGGCGGCGGCGCGGGGAGGAGAGACGGGGGCCCTAGAGGCCGACGGCAGGGTTTCCCCCGTGGGGAAGCCGTGTGTCTGTCTTGAACTCTTGATCGACTAAAAATTGTGAGTCTTATTTTTCGCGTGTCATGCTGCCGCCACCTTTTTCCGTCTCCCGCCATCTCCGTGTTATATCCCTCGCGTGCGCTCCTCCTTTCTCATCATGGTCGCCTTGACATGATTCCAGAGAAATAGCCGAATAGACGCATTTTTTAGAGGAGTTGCGACCAACCAAAAACCGTTGGCGCCACATATGCTCGCTTTGTTCCCGACGCGCTACCATCTCACTCGCATAAAAGCACAACCGTGGATTGGAGCACGTCTCAACTTCTGCATCGTGCGTAAAGAAAAGTACTACTCCCTCCGATCCGATTAAAGTGTCGGGAGGAAATAACTACGTACAACTCCTACGTACATCTTGCGACAGTTTATTCCGATCGGAGGGAGTAGATTCTAAGTTTATCTTAAAGGTGGAGAATCCAAGCTACTGTGGCTCCATAGAAACTTCCTTGGACGTGGGAGCAAAAACACTTGTACTAAGCATAAACCGTTTACCACCTCTCCGCCGAAAGGGCCGAGCGAACCTTCCAAAGTTGGGCCGATAAAATTCGATGCTACTCTCGTCACATCCCGGCACATAAATTTCGCCGCAGGAATCGGGAGGAAGCTTCATGGCGCGAGGCGAGGCGTGGGGCCCCTAGCTATTTTCCTCGGTGTTGGCAGCTGCGGCTCTGACCGCTTCAAACCTGCAGAGCCCATGCGACGTGACGAGCAACATCATCTGGGGTGTGAAGTGAACCGTGTGGCGGCACATAAATGAGTGCATGGCATGACCCATCACTCTATGGGTTCGCCAACGCGCGCGGCGCCGTCCACCGGCAAAGCCCTGCCCGTACTTCAATTATTTGGCGGCAGCATGGTCAGGTTCTGATCAGCGCCGCCAATCGCGGAAGGAAAGCAGGGCGTACTGTACGTAGTTTGCGCGTGATGGCCGGGCAGGAAAGTAATCAAGTGTACAGTCGTCGACGGATGACCGGCCTAGACCTCGACTCAAGGCTGATGACCTGGGGCATTCTATTATTGGTTTGGTTGCTCATCACGAGCCCATCTCTAGCAGACCTCTTCAAAACCGACCATCCTTATTTTTCTAGTGAAAATATGGGTCACCGAGACGTGTTTTCTAGCCATAGCAGAAACCGTATCCGTGGCTCGGCCCGTACAGCGATAAAGCGCCTGTTATTTTGACCTCGCCACCCCTCATCTATATAGACTACTCCACGCGGATAAAGGTCACGGACCGTGACCTAGATCCCCGCTGTCACCGCCCTCGCGCACACATATCTCGCCGCTGGTAGAACTTCAGCGACCAATCACGCGTGCCTCCACCGCATCCGTCGCGGTGTATCGCCTCCCCCGCACCTCGCAGCCGAGCACAAGTGCTGCGTGGCCTCCGACGCGGCGAGAAAGCGCGGAGCGCGTCGCTACAGCTTGCAAGGGTAACCGGTGCCGCTGGCATACCTCCGTCGCGAGACGGAGGAGTTCGACCGTCGCCACGGCCTCCGTCACGGGCGCCCCTCCTTACGGGAGTTCCTCCAGCGCTAGGAGCTCCGTCGGCGAGGGCAGCTTCGCACGGCCTTCGCCGGTGCAGCCGCGGCGGCTCCAGCTTGAGGAGGCGTTCGAGGAGTACGACCCCGCCGCGTTCGAGGGTGCCAACCGGCCGGAGGATTTCGTCTCCGACGACATTCTCAAGCACGTCGAGAGTGTCATCCGTCAACGCAACAAGCGGGAGGAGCAGGACGCGGCGAAGCGGCGCCGCCTCGATGAGATCTACGACGAGGTCCTCCTCGAGCAGGGCATCCACGCCCCGAAGCAGACAGAGGAGAAGGTGGTGGAGTGAGCCACCAAGGCGATGAAGCAGGAGGAGGTCTTCGTCGACCTCGACCCCGACGAGTAGAAGCTCGCTCCGTCGTCAATGGCGCCGCCGCATCCCCTAGGGCTCCGGTAAAAAAGACCGCTGCCCCCCATTTTGGATATAGATAGGGATGGCGGCGCCATTTAACCTTAATTACTTTTGTAATCGCTGAATCGACGATGAACTGCCCGTATGAATTTGGTTCGAGTTCTCCCGCGAAAGTTTAATTTGTGATTTAAGATTTTTGATGCGGTTTCTGTTCTAAGCCTAGCGTTTTGACTCGATTTTTTTTCTTTTTTTTTGCTGCCTTTATCTGCGCTTAAAAGTCCATGGGATAAGGGGTCCGATAGACATGCTCAAACGAGACTGTCCTGGCTCTATGCTCTTTTCGTCGTTGGTTACTCGTGACCGAGCGATGAACTCACGTGGTAGTGGTACAAGTGTAACTAGCATGCATGTGCGCTTGTCCTTTCAAACAGGGTGTGGATAGTGCTTCTGCCCCTGATCGAGCGGATAAGTTTGGATGCTTTGTTACCGCTACGGATGGCACCCGCCGGGTTCGGGGCCGGGTTTGGCACCCCCATACCCGCACCCGGCTCTTCCCCCCGCACCGTCACCCGCCCCCATACCCGCCGCCGGGTCCAAATCTCCACCATACCCGCCACCCGCCGGGTCTACGGGACCCGATGGGTACCCGTGCCGCCACTACCCTCGATGTGGCCCTCGCGCGGCCGTTGTCCTGGTCTCCTAAACGAGATCCCGTGCCGCCGTCCTGGTCCTGGATGAGATCCCGCGCCACCGCCGTCTGGCCTCAAAGAAAACTTGGGGGGCAGGAAGGAGGTCGCCGGCTCACCGCGCGGAGCAGGGGCCCGGCTGGAGGTCGCCGCGCGCGCCCCTTCACAAGAACGAGAACCTCGCCTGCTCGTGCACGGGGTCAAGGGAGGTTGACGAGGAAGGCTGCGGCCACGCCCACGTGCGGCCATGCGTGTGGTGGTGTCGGACGGGATACTTGCTAGCAGGAGGACGGGAAGCACCAAGGTCCAGAGAGAAGGGGATCTAGGGGAGGCGACCGACAACGCATGAGGTGGGAGGAGGAGATGTGAGCGATGGGAAGTTGGGGACACGGGGAGTTGCGGACAGTTGTTGCGTGCGGTGTGCAGGTTGTGGGGCTAAGGAGAGTGACTTAGAGAGGAGTTGGTGGGAGGACCTGAGTGGGAAAAGAGAGAAAGGCAGGGGGCAGCTTCAAGATGGCATGGAATATTAGGGCTAGCCGGGTATGCGGGTTTGCGGGTCTGGGTTTGCCACCCCCATACCCGCCTCCGCTAGACCCGGTGGGTCTGGATCTTTACCGTTAAGTAGACCCATGGGTGTAAATCGTCCCCAAACCCTCCCCATTTAGTGCGGGTACCCGTCGGGTTAGCGGGTATCGGGTACCCATTGCCATCCGGAGTTACCGCTGTTGCCTCGCCGAATCTCTCGATCGTTGGATCCAAATGTCGCAGCATAATTGTTTACCGGGGACCAGGATGGGATGTCTAGTCGCTCGCCTAGAAGAGAAGACGATTGCATGCCCATCTACGCGTCGTCGAGGTATCGTCCGTTTTGTTAGGCGACAGGGCACGTCACGCATGGCACGGCCATCAGTGTGGATAAGGAGGAAGTACTGTCCTTTTTTCACCTACGTGTTGGCCCATGGGCGAGCAGGCATGCCTCGCCACTCACCAGTGCGGCGGTCGGAGAGGGAGACGCCATTGGCATATCATTGCTCAACACAGCCAAGCAGAGCTGCGCTCCCTCGCAGGCACCGAACCGATTGCCACGCCGGGCACGCGGCCCATGATTGAACGGGCAATACCTTCCGATGAGCCATCGAGCATAGGACCCTCTTGTCCGAACAGCCTGGATAGTGGCATAGCGGTGTTGCTATCGACGGATGCCGTGATGTGCCAGTGCGATGGACGCGTTACGATATGGCAAACCCGTGTTGGGAGACGGCCACGCGGTGGACAGGGAGGAGAATGCGGGAGCTATCGTCCCAAGTTGACGCACCCGCGCGTGGGTGCCGCCATTTTTTACTGTTTTTTTTATATAGGGTGCCGCCATTTTTTCTTTTTTTTTGATATAGGGTGCCGCCATTTCGGCATGCGACGAGACGGCACGCAACATGAAGTGGGTGCCCAATTGCCCTCTCGAACCTCGATACACTGGCCATGGATAGCCCGGCCGGACAGTCTGACCCGGCCCGAAAATCTTGGCCTAGGCTGGACCTATCTGTGCCAGCAGGCTAGCCTCGGGCCTGAAAATTGAGCACGGTGGGCCAGGCTCGGGCCTAAAAAACAAAGACTTTAGCCGTCGGCGGTCTGTCCGATCGGGTCGTGTCGGGCCTTCCGGGGTTTGGGCTAGGCTTGGGCCTGACAGTACGGCGGGGCTTGGGACTAGATTTTCAGCGTCGGGTTTTTTCTGGCCAGACAGATGGCTAGGTATGCCCCTCGGCATCGGGGAATCAGGCCGAGGGAAACACATCAAGCAGGCGATCGGTCGGTTTGTCCCTCTTCACCGATGGCGTGAAGCCAAAACATACACAGTAGGTCCATAAAGTTGATCAGACTTATGAGCCGTTGAAAGCACGAGATGTTTGGGCTAGGGGTGAAAACATAACGAATAAGGTTGAAAATTAGTGAAATAATATTCCTAACTATTATATAACTATTATGAAACAAAAAATTAGGCCAGAGATGGCACCCATCCCCATTGGGTGTGGTAGAGCTTAACCAAAACCACACCCGCATCTGGTTACATATTTTGTCCCATACCCGCACTCGTAACGGTATAAAAAACCCACGGTATCCCACCCAAAAAAACTCAACGACGGAATATAACAACATATCATATTACCATATAAAGAAATTATTTAGTAATTCGACGCATATATGAAGAGAAACAACACTACAACTCAATATAAGTTGCATAAAAAGGTAAAAAATATACGACAACAAGACGAAACGACTTCGCGTGGGGCGTGGGCACTGTTAGCGGTTTGCCTAATGGGGTATCTCCTCGCATCCAATTAATGTTGAACTATCAGGGTGATCCAAAGGCTGTGAGGCAGGAGGCCTCACGAGACGGCCTAGTAGGCCGATGCGTAGGACGGCGGCAACCAGACGACGGCATGTAGCGTGTCCGGCTTAGCGAGAAGCCGGACACTGTAGCCATTGATGTTAGGTCATAACTATTTGTACGGATAGAATCCTTTGTTCTGGCTCTCTATATAAAGTCGGACGTGATAAATCCTAAAGGAGAACTCTATATAACTTTACCTACATTGTAATCTGTAACTCGGCGAGAGCCACCATAGTAGACTTTGTAGGAAGTAGGAAGCTGCGTCAGCTAGCATGAACCTGGGTAAATCTTGTGACCAGCCGTGGATCGTGGTGGTCTAGTGGAGGTGGTTACTACTAGGTTTTGAGATTTTTTTGGGGAAATACCCTGTTACCATGGGCGCATGTGTCATGTACGAATTTAGCCGAGTGTGTGGGTATGCCGATATGGGTTCTGCTTTACCGAACTCGTATCCATTAAACAAACTGATTTTTTTTACCATATTCTTATCATGGGTGAAGTTTTCTTTTTACCAAACTATCACCCTATTGGGTAAATACCCACAGTATAAGCGGGTAACGGGTACCCATTGTCATCCGTAAACTAGAAAGAGGAGAAAAAAATTACCCACGAAAAAACAATGAAAACTACAAAATGGGCCCATGTTAAATAAAACTTAGCACTTTTAGAAAAAATGATGACCACATGAGGAATAAAATTTAGACCAAGTGAAACAAATCACGACTATCGGTGAAACATGATTTTTAATGCACGAGAAAAAGATCCCACACACAAGCGGGACAAACATTTTAGCAAGGGAAGAAAAAAAATTACTGCTTTAAAAAAAATCAAATTTAGAAGAGGAATACAATATTTGACCAAGTGGAACAAAATTGTCATGCACGAGGAACAAACCAAGACAGGAAAACGGAACAAGTTTTTTTTACAGAGTGCAACAAAAAGTTAATGCTGGTATAACAAATTATAACGAGAGGCGGAAGAAACTTTTAGACTTAATTAACAGAAATAATAGTGCCCTAAGAAGTAAGAACATACCACCCGTAAAGCCAAGAATTTTTTGTTGATATAGTTTAGCAACCATGGAACAGATCAAAATTACAGGAAGAACACAAATTGGACTAGGTAGTGCGAAAGCTAAAAATTAAGAGAAATAAAGACGTGCAGTAAATATATTTGGCTGAAATATTGACAATAAAAGAATTGAATTAAGAGGAAAGGGAAAAACAAACAAAGAGCATGAAATTTGTAACGAACGTCTAGTGCTTGCTCCTACCGAGGGCACCGGTTCAATTTTCATGCTATGATTTTTTTTTTTGGAGAATCATCTACGGAGTATTATTTAACTTTCACATAATCGGGCCTATTGGGCCGCATATTATCGGTCGTGAACGGACTAGGCGATATCAAGCCTTTTCCCATGGACACCTGTCCTCCCTAGGCAAAAAAAAAGCCTATTTGCTCTCGCCCGTGGTGATCAAGGGATTAGGCCTGTTAGAGCGTCGCGTCATCCCGCAGGCGCGCGAAAAAACGCCGATTTCGCGCGCGGGCCAGCGCGGGAACCTTCAGCGGACACAGTAAAACGGCGCCCGGGGGAAAAAGGTAGCGCGCGGGCGTTCGCGCGGTATAAAATGACGCGCGTCGACTCCACTCGACGCGTCCTCTCCTCTCCCTCTCTCCTCTCCCACACTCTCTCCTCTCCACGCACCACCGTCGACGCCACCACCATGCCTTCGAGGAGGAACAGCACCACCGGCTACTGCGGCGTCCGTGCGTTGCCAAACGGGATGTTCGCTGCGGAGATCCGCTCCGGGGACGACCGCATCCCCTCGGCTTCTTTGCGACGACGACGGAGGCCGCCCGCTCCTGGTACGCGGCGGTCTAGCGGCTCAACCGCCCGTGGTCGGTGAAGCCGACTGCCACAACCTCCGAGAAGAGGAGGCAGGGCGCCGGCGCCGCAAATCGTCACCGCCGCAGACCGCCGCCACCTCCGCCACCGCGCGTTTCAGAGCCTCGTCGCCGCCAGGGACGAGCGCGCCGTCCGCGAGTACTACCGAAACAATCCGGAGGAGCAGCGCGCCGAGGAGGAGCTCTGCGGACCCGCGCGGCGGAGCGGGCGGAGCGCCGCCTAGAGTTAGAGGCCGCCCGGGAGGCGGGGTTGAAGACGCTGCAAGAGCTCTGTCAGGCCGACCACGCCGGCAAAGTCTAGGCCTCCGGCGATCCGAGGTGGGGGATTATCTCCGACACGATATCGTGCACCTCCGACGACAACGAAGAGGTCACCGACGAGTTCTCCGACGACGACGACGAGGAGTAGTGTTCGTATGCTCGTTTGTTTTCTGTTTTAGTTTTAATTTCCGTCTGTACCGACTATGTGTGCGGCGCTCTAGTTTGACGCGTCTGTTAAATGAAAAAGTTCCTAGCGACCAAATTATTTTTTAGCGTTTCTGCATTTGTTGTCGCACCGCGCTCGCGCCCGAAAACTCCACACCGCGCGCCAAACAGTGGTTTCTATCGCGGCACGATGGCGCGTCCGCGGGAGATGCTCTTATGCACGAAACAAAATTATCACGGTCGCTGTATAGAAAAGTTCATTTCAAGCTACTTGTAAAAAATAAAAAAAACCATTGCATGCTCATAAAGAAGAGAAAGTTCATCACATAGAATTCCCAAAAGGCATCGGGAGGCCTCCTGTACAAAAAAAAAGTACAAAATTGAACAGAAATGGAGAAGAAAGCTGAATAAATTAGGAAATATGCGAACCATGCTAAGTCCAAAACAAGCTCTGTTAAGCATTCTCAAATCTGTTAAGTATTCAAGTAAAAACAAACCTATTAAGATTTAAGAAACAGTCCTTTGACTAGAAAATTGCCGAAGTAAAACCCGAGTATCAATCGTGCATGCCTCATCACACCTCCGCGTACGTGCATTCCACCAAGTCAGCCAGACAGCGTTTCAAAAACCCCGAGTCCTTTCCTACAAGCATCGCAGACGACGATGCCAGAACAACGCGCTATCTCAGTACCAAACACGTCCAGCAAGCCGGCAACGGCAATGGTACGCTACACGACGCCGCAGCCCACCCCGCCGATGTCGCCGCTGCACGGGCCGGCGACGCCTCGTACGCCAGGCGCTGGCACGTACTCCGAGCTGCCGCCGCCCTCGCCACACACGCCCCGGCCGACGATCACGCTCACCCCGCCTCCGTCCAAGAAGAAGCAGCGCCGCACGGCCGCGCGCTCCCTTCGCGCCATCCGCGCCGTGCGCGCGCTGTTCAGGTCCCTCCCGATCCTCGCCCCGGCGTGCCGCTTCCACGGCGTCCTACCGCGACACGGCGGCCCGTCGCGGATGCACGACGGCCACGTCAGCGGCGCGTCGCGCACGACGGGGACCCTGTTCGGGTACCGCAAGGCGCGGGTGACGCTGGCGGTGCAGGAGACGCCCGGGAGCGTGCCCATCCTGCTGCTGGAGCTCGCGATGCAGACCGGCAGGTTCATGCAGGAGATGGGCGCCGAGCACCTGCGCGTGGCGCTCGAGTGCGAGAAGAAGCCGCCGGGCACCGGCGCCGGCATCGGGCGCACGCGGCTGCTCGACGAGCCGCTGTGGACGGCCTACGTGAACGGGCGAAAGATCGGGTACGCCATGCGGCGGGAGCCCACGGAGGACGACCTCACCGTCATGCAGCTGCTGCGCACCGTCTCCGTCGGCGCAGGCGTGCTGCCGAACGACGTTATGGGTCGCGACGACACCGAGGGGCAGGAGACCGGGGACCTTGCGTACATGCGCGCCCGCTTCGACCGCGTGGTGGGGTCCCGCGACTCCGAGTCGTTGTACATGCTCAACCCTGATGGCAACAATGGGCCAGAGCTTAGCATCTTCTTCATTAGGATATGATCCAAGCTTATGACAGTAGTTTTCCATTTGGTTTCTGATTTTTGCATGACTACTCAGACTTTGGAACTCTGTAACTTGATTTGATGTATGGGTGAAAATGGGCGGTGCCCGTATGTTTTTGGGGCCGGTCGAATCTTTTTGTTTGTTGTACGATAGATTAATCTGAAGACATTTTTGTAAAAACCAAAATAACTATAATAAGCAAGCAAGCTGGCTGCCTGGCTCATTAAAAATCTTTCGGTCTTCTTAGATACCGTGGTAAGAAAAAGAGTGCGTAAGAAACTTGCTGACCAAGATCAAATAGTTACATCGTTAATTGCACCTAATAAAAAGCTAGGGGGATTATAGTCCCAATTACAATGACTTTTATCACTAAAACATTTGCTGGCAATATCGTGAGCAACCATATTTGCTTCGCTTGCAACATGATCAAATCGGATATATCCAAAATTACAGACAATATCAACAATATCCGCATAGATTGCAGCTGATTCATTCCATCGTGTCTCAGAAACGGTACAAGCTTTAATAGTCTCTAAAGAGTCCGGCTCTGCAACAACTGCGTTACATCCAATACGATGTGCCAAAGCAAGACCTTCCTTCATGGTAATAGCTTCAGCCATAGCAACCGAAGCAATATTTGGTAGATACCTACAATTGGCAGCAATAAACTTTCCCTGGTAATCATGTATCACTGCTCCTGTTGCTCTAGCACAGGCGTCGACATGAAACGAGGCATCTACGTTTAATTTTACCTGGCGAGGTTCAGGTTTTTACCACTTCCCTAGTCTGTTACCAATAACAGGTTTCAAGGCCTTTGCCATATTTGACACCATAGTCAAGATCGGAATCTTGCAATGCTTAATTGGTGGAACTGCTTCATTGTGACTGTGACGTCTTCTGATCCACCAAATGTACCAGGAAGTAATAGCAACAACCTCTTTTAGACCTACATTTGTAATTGGTTGGATAGAAATTTCATGGCTTCGAAGCAAGATCTCCAAAATAACCGAACCTGAAAGCTCACCATCCCTAGCTCGTTCCAAAGGTCCCTCGCAGCAGGGCAAAGGAATAAGAGATGTCGAACATCTTCCGGACCTTGTTGACAGATAGGGCATTCGCCATCCGTACCAATATGGCGATTAACCAAAATACTTTTTAAAGGGACAATTCCATGCAAGGTTCTCCAAATGAATATTTTCACCTTGCTAGCAATCTTGAGCTGCCAAAGGGTTTTCCACACTAGATTAATTGCCGAGCTACCTGGAAGAGCTAGTTGTTGCGATAGATTACCAAATTGATGTCTCCATTGCAAATAATAACCTGAACGCACAGTATATTTTCCATGGTGTGTGCCACTACAGGCTATAAAGTCCGCAAAGTCTTAGTTATTCAATGGAATTTGTAGAATTCGATTAACATCTATACTATTAAAAAGGCTTATTAAGAGAGCTTTGTCCCAATTACCCGAAATAGGACCAATGAGCTCACTCACCTTCGTATACACTGCCTCCTTTCTCAGTGAGATGATCATTCTAGCCGGACTAGACGGAATCCACGGATCCTGCCAAATGTTGATTTTAGAACCATCACCCACACGCCAGATATGGCCCCTCTTGAGTGTAGTTAAACCAGCCAGGTGAAAGAGGAACCTCTCTTTGGTCTACCTTTTAAAATATCTCCAAGCATATCAATGCATCTTATTTCTGTTATCCTACACTCCCTCATGCATCGGTTTCCTAACGGGGGTTTAGGTTTCTGTCACTCCGACAACCACAAAATTAGTAGCCACATACAAAATGCATCCTCCTAGGACCATAAAAGTGAACTATCATGTAGTCGATGTTCACATGACTCCACTAGAAGAATAACACCACAACTTAAATATCAAACCACTAGATATTACTTCAACATAATTCCACTACTAACATCTTGACTTCTCCCATGTCCTCAAGAACTAAACGAACTACTCACGAGACATGATATGGATAATAATCAGAGGTGATATAATGATGAATAACAATCTGGTCATAAAGTGCAAACACTGATAAATATCACAAGCATCAACTACTAACAAGTAATCCACACCGGAAGAGAGATCTAATGAAGAACAATGATATAGAACCCTAATTGTTACAGCGGGATGGAGATGGATGGTGAGGGTGATGGTGCTGGTGATGATGATGATGACGATGACGATCTTGATGATGCCCGGAGCGATGACGGTGACAATGGCGATGATTTCCCCACTTCGGGGAGGAATTTCCCGAGCAGATTTCTCCCTGTCGGAGAGCTTTTCTCTCTCTGTTGTTTTCCGCCCTAAGGAGGCGACGAAATATTTCCTCGATGGTTTTCTGAGGCTTAGGGTTCCCGAGGAGTCAAGTACGTGAAAGGATGCGGCCAGAGGTGGGCCGGCGTGGCCAAACCACACCCGGGCGCGGCCAAGGGGGGCACGCCTAGGCATGGTGTGGCCCCCTGTGGTCCCCCCTCCGGGTCTCCTTGTAGCTAGCTCCCACTTCTGGACTTCTGAGACATCCCCGATACCCCCCCTCCTTCTTCTTCCGATCTTCTGAAATAGGATATATTGACGGTGTTTTTTCCGTCAAATTTATGGTACCGGTTTTTATTCTCCAAAAATTATGAAACATGCAAAATAAGATGAAATAACATAAGTAATGCATCATAATATGAAATATATCAATAAATAACAGAAAATTACAAGATAAAATAGTGATGCAAAATGGACGTGTCAGGGCTCTATGGCACCCCGCCGGGTCTCCTCTGGACTTCGTGTACATGACATACTTCTAAGGTCTTTGGCCTTTGTTTCGTCCAATTCCGAGAATATTTCTAGAGCAACTTTTCTGAAACTAAAAATAGCAGAAAATAGGAACTGGCTCTTTGGCATCTTGTTGATAGGTTATTCCATGAAAACGTCCGAAAAACGAAGGAAAACATGTGAAAACATAAAGGTATTGGATAGAAAACAAACATGGAACATCGAAAATTATAGATACGTTTGAGACATACCAATCCGTTTATTACAGATTACACATATCACATGTTTCACTCCATATTTCACCACTTTCACTATCTCTTCGTCGAACCAGTGCATCTATACAATTGCCATTGTATTAGGTGTGTTGAGGACGCAAGAAAAACATCACAACACCACTCCATCCACGATTTTATTGCACCTTGTACGTGTTACTAATATCATTTGCTAAGTGTTTCTCAGATGTAGCTGAATTGAAAACTCAGCTGCTAAGCCTTATAGGTATTCTTTGACTCCCCTTGTGTTGAATCAATAAATTGGATTACACTTTTACCCTCGAAAACGGTTGTGATCCCTTACACTTGTGGGTCATCACTTGCTATCTGCGGAAAACCTTAACCACACTATCCGAAAAAGGACCATCATAGGTCAGTCGTAGTGACGAGCACAAGATGACCCATCTTTGTTAGTTGCAGAGCGAAAAACCGAAAGATCAATTGTGACTTTAGGTGGTAGCCATTTTTTAGCAAAAATTCTGTCACTCACAAACCAAAATTTGTGTGCAAGTGGTGATGTTATATCACAGGCCGGATCATACCACCGACAACTCGAAGGCTTGGTCCACCGGCGATATCAAACCTATAAACCTACTATGACGATTGTAGATTCCGGACGACCATGAATGATTTTCACCAACTAAGGTCATCTCTAGTGGAACCCTAAAATATGCTTAATTCCTTAACATATTTAGTTAGGAGGATTTAAACCTACCTAACTCAATCCTCAAACCATTAACTCCAAATTTTCATGAGGATTTTAGTCCCAAACGTTCCCTCACTTTGTCAAATTTGAGCAGCCACCACAAATTTTCAGTAAAAGATTCTCTTTTCTCCTATCTCGCTCGCAACACCTCCTCTTCCTACCTCTACCGCCACATGTTGGCTTCATAGCTACCGGACGTCCTGAATGCGTCAGTAATTGGACCGCAAGCCTCTTCCTCACCCTCGGAGACCCCTCCTATCGACGTAACACCGTCGAAATCGATCCAAGCCGCGCTGGCCACGTCAAGGAAACATCTCAGGACAAAGAAGGTCCTGCGCACGGCCGCGCCATCCACAAAGACTATTGATAGGGCCACACCATCCGTGAAGATGCCCTCCAGTTGCTTTAGCTGACTTCAAAAAGCGAAAGAGGAAGTAAACACCGGCGGGCAAAGCCCTGCACAAGGTGATGCAAAAGTAGAAGAAGCCTCGTCCCACTTGGATCTGTACTTCCACGTACGATGACGGAGATACCCGCAATTTGGAAGGTAGAAAATTGCAATTTTCATTTTTGTTGATCAATTTGGGTGACACGATGTGGCAATGATTGGGTGAAATATTTTTTTCTTGATGATTGTAGTGAAAATTAATATGATGTCTCAGTTAGATAAATCGACATACCCAAGCTCAATGATATAGCTTCATGTATGGAAAATGATCATGCGATGGAGGAACATCATCAGAGGGGTGATCCTGAACCGGAGGAGATCGATAAGCCCATGGAGACAAGAAAGCATAATGTATACAATGTCAATAAACTTCCATAACAAAGAGGAGATTGCTCTGTGCCTTTATTTTGTCTCGCTTTATGCCTCGGTTGGAACCGATCAAACACATGAGATGTTTTGGACTAGGATTGAAGAGTACTACTCGAGCACCGTAACTGTTCCTTGCAACTGTCAGGAAGATTCTCTTGCCCACCGGTGGAGTGTGATTCAAGAGCAATACACCCGAATGGTCCGGTTGTGTTGATCAAGCGAACCTTGCAACGCCAACTGGAGTTTCAATCAATGAGTAATGAGTATGGGTCTATCATTCAAGACCTATACAAGGAAAGCAACAAGAAGGGCGGCGCCAAGCCATTTGTGTAGCATCTTTGCTACAAGGGGCTAACTGGAGAAGAAAACTGGATAAGGAGAAACTTCGAAACCACAACGAAGAGGGCAAGAATTATCATTTCAGTTCATGCCGATGACGAGGAGGATGAAAATCCTCACACTGTACTAGAAGGGGAAATAGTTGCATAAAAGAGGAAGGGGAATAGGGCTATCCGTGGCTACAAAGAGAAACTTTGTGAGATGATGAAGACCAACAAAGAATTGGCGGCCGAACGTAAAGAAGAGAAGATGGCAAGGTGGAACGAACTCAAGTTAATGTAGGGAGAGAAGTGTAGAGCAAAGGCTGCAACCTTAGCTTTTAGAAATATGAAGTGATGCGATGCTATTATGTTGCTTCAAAAGCTCACATGAGTCTACTTCTAGAACTCGATCAGGTTGTTCACAACCAGGCATGTGCCGTCCGCTAAGACTTTAATCAATGTCCCATCTCAAGATAGATGCAAGCTCTTGATTTACAATCCTTTAATACTTGGACATTGCACTATTAGAACACAACCATCAAGATATATGTAGCTGGTCAATCGCCCGGTGAACAAAAAAGACGATTTACTCCATAGCCAGTCCATAAATATCTAGCATCTCCACACGGTAGATATCTAACATCAGGTCGATTGCAGCATAAAGTTTGTTTCCTTTCTTGATAATTTCTAGATATATGAAGAAAGCTTGGAGGTGTTACATCACACCGGGTGATTTAGTTTTGTTAATTACTATGAATAAGATGCATCTGGAAGTTTTGGGAAAAGCATCTACAACAGCACGGCTCATCTATCATGTTTGCAATAGCTTTGTTACTCACTTAGCTCTGAGGTGTTAAGTTGGCGTTGAGCTCCTCAAGACACTACAGTTGAATCATGCATCAATTCTGTGTGCAGTTTCCTAATATTTCCTGTTGCCAACACCGGCATCGTTACCTCTTTCAGTATGTTTCGAGGTTGCTTGTAAGTTGAAGATGTCTGAAGCTTGCCATGTATAGTGTAGTGTACTGCTATGCGAGTGGAGATTTGGTGCACCTTGGCACGATTGATCCTGCTATTAAAAAAAATCGAACATCACATTTCTGAGCTTAAAAATCCAAAAACAAATATGGATGTAGCCAACCGTGTATCCTTGAAACTTGAATTTATTTTTTCAAATACTTTATATTTTGACCTAAACAAAAAATAAATATCAAACTGAAAAGAAAGGTTGCATTTTGATTTTTGATTGCACATGAGACACGAGCCACTAGCCAAAAATGATATACAAGCCATGCATATACCGTGTATATGTCATGCAGATTTACAAAACAACAACAGAGATTTGTATAGAAAGTTAGAAACACGTTGATGCGAAACTATTATGCTGATTAAAAACTTGCGTAAGTCCACTTCTAGAACTCGATCAGGCTGCTCACTGCCAGGCATGTGCCATCCTCTAAGACTTTAAGCAGTGAGCCAATGACCCAGCTCAAGATAAATGCAATCTCTTGATTTACGATAATTTAGTATTTGGACAGTGTATTCTCAGAATGAATAAATTTTATTTTCTTTTATGGATAACTGCTAGATATATGAACAAAACATACACTGGTAGAAAATAGGCCTATAGTCCCGGTTCGCCAGGGCCAGTAGTCCCGGCCGCGCAACCGGGACTAGCTATTCGCGACTAAAGACCCCCCCCCCCCTATAGTCGCGCCGCTTACGAACCGGGACTAAAGGCCCGTCCACGTGGGCGGCAGGAGTCCGTCGCGGCGGAGGACCTTTAGTCCCGGTTCTTGTGGCTAACCGGGACTGAAAACCTCCTGCGCAGGTTTAGGGTTTTAGGCACCCTAAACCTGGTTTCTTTTTAATTTGTTTTGTTTTATTTCTTTTATATTTTATTTTGTGTTTTATTTTAATTTTGATGAAGTTTCAGTACACACATATATATATATTTTACGCTACTATATACATGCATATATATATATGAAATTTCAAACAAGAAGAATTCAATAGGAATATATAATATATATTCAATCTCGGGTGACCATATACAACTTCGAACAAGTTTCTATATACACAATTAAGATAGATGACCATACACAACTTCGAACAAGTTTCAATCTCGGAGATGCGTATAAGCATCATCGTCGGTGGACGCATGGTGTTCTCCTTTGGAATCGACGACATGGCTAAGGAAAAATCCTGCTATTTCCTCTTGAATTGGTCGGAAGCGAGCTTCTGGAGTAAGCGCCCTCCGCAAGTTATTGAGACTCCTCCGCGTGCTCTCGTCCTTCTTCCTCTCAGAGATTTCTTTCCGTATGTTCTCACAAACATAGTATCCACATAGACCGGTCCCCGCTGGCTGCTTATCCACACCACGAACCACATTTTTAAATTCTAGCTGATGGTTGAATCCACCGACATGTTCATGTGAGAACCGTCTCCAAACTCTACAGCGCAAATAAAATTAAATGAACAAGGGAGTTATTAGCTACTGCATATTAGGAAATGAACAAAAGAGACCGATCGATATAGAGCGGAAATGATTGAAAATAATTACCTTTGCATCATTTTTCTCATGTCGATCCAAAGCTTCGTATCTGAATTCATAGAGTCCATGATAAAAACTGTGGAGCTCTGAAGTTCAATTTTTAGCAGAATTCAGTGGAACCTGCGGACACGTTACATGCACAGGTATAACTTATCGATTAGACATACCATGCATGGAGTAAACAAAAGAGAATGGGCACAAGAGAGAAACACTCACCCAAAATGGTAAGCAAATAGAATATGACTTTTGAGTTCATGCTTTTTAAGAAAATTGTACAAGTCTTTTTCCACGTCTTTGGGGTGATGCTCTAACATAGTTCCATTAATGATTTGTGGGTCAATGAACCCAACATCATGGATGAGTCTTATTTTGCATTCCCAAATCTTCAATCTGCATAATAGTACACAACAATATAGTTAGGACTATATATATATATATATATATATATATATATATATAGTGTAGGCAATGAAGAACGAGATGAGGTAGAAATAAATCACTTACAGAACGTAGCAACTCAGGATAGATTTGTCGAGCTCGCGCAGATTGAACAGCTGGAACAATTCACTCATCTCAACTGGTACAGTGTACTTTTTGGTGTGATGCTCCTCTGTAACATCCACATACACAAAGTCTCTGTCGGACCATGATATGAATTCTTTGTACCAACGTAGCAGACTTTGCATTAGTGGTGGTAGATCCTTTTCCTGCGTAGGCTCGACGAGAGGCCCTTTCTTCTCATATTGTAATGCTACCTCAGCCATTGGCGCATCGTCCAGGCCTAAAAAGGCACGAAGAGACATACTGGCCTCGGACGCATTTTTCATGGCAGTATCTACAGTCAATCCCATTGCTGCCACAGCTTCTCTGACCTCGGGGTCCTGTTCCGGACCGGCTTTCACTATGAGCGGGGGGATCGATTGTTTACTCTGCATCCCGAGCTGGTCAACTTGTTTCCCGCTTTTTTTCATTTTTTCTTTCTCCTCCGCCAATGCTTTTGCTTGCGTACGAAGTTCATTATCATAGTCTTTAGGCAAATTCTTCTCGGCTTGGGACGGTGTCGACAAAAAACCCGTAGCCCACTTGTCTACTATCGGAGGGTATACTTCCTTGGGCTTAGGCTCCTTTCGCGCCTTCTGATGGGCCTTCCATTTCTCAAGGTCAGCCTTCGCGGCCAATTTGGTTTCATCATCACTAAGTTCCCAAGGCCTTGGGGGGATAGGCTTCAGTGATGGCTCCGGTACCCGTGTGGTCTTAGGTACATAAGGCTCCGGGTTAATAGTCCAAGAGCAGGTTCCCTTGCTGTCCGCCTGCTTCTGTTTCTTCGCCGGAGGAGGAATGGGGGGCGACGACTGCTTATCCTCCGGAGGAGAAATGGGGGGCGACGGCTGCTGCTTATCCGCCGGAGGAGGAATGGGGGGCGACGGCTGCTGCTTATCCGCCGGAGAAGGAATGGGGGGCGACGGCTGCTTACCCGCCGGAGATTGTGGATCGGGGGACGGCGTCGAATGGCGTGAAGGAGGCGTAGGTGAACCAGCACCACCACCACCACCAGCACCTGCACCATCGGAGGGGGGTAGACTTGTTAGCCTTGGCGTCTCGCCTGGAAACACTATGTACTTTTTTTTCCATAGAATGAACTGGCGCTTGACATCTCCAAGTCTTCTCTCCCCTTCGGGTGTAGCTATGTCAATCTCCAGGTCCTCAAACACTTGGACTATGTCTTCCACCGTGACATGAGCATAGCCATATGGAATGGGGTTGTTGTGATGGAGTGCTCCAGGTGTATAGGGTAAAGCACTGCCTGTAGCTACCTTCATGGAAATGTTCCCCACGGGATAATGCAGATCACATTCTTTCATCTCCTTTACATCATTCACGGGGTAGTGAGGCTCCGGTGCACGACTCTCGATCATCGGTGCATTAGCACCTGCAGGCGGGGCCTCCGTGGAAGCCACGCTGCTTCTCCGCTGATGCTGGCTTCCGAGATCCGCTGCATGTTCTTCATGCGGCCCTGCAGCCGCCGCTGTTTCTTTCTCAAGTATTCCCGCCATGGTCTGCTTCAACTCACTAACTTCCGTTGCAAGCTTTGACAGAAGATCTGCAGCCCGGTCCGTATTTCTCTTACGGCTTCTGTAACAGTACGGGTCACCCTCCTGGGAAAACCCTACTTTCCACGGCAATCTGCCTTTGCCTCGTATATGTCCTCCGTGTTCGGGATTCCCGAGGGCATGGGTCAGTTGGTCTCTCTCTCTGTTGAACGTGATCCAGCCCTGTTGAGCTTTGGTCATTGCGTCAACAAGGTTTTTTGTGGGAGCAAACGTTTTCTGCCGATGAACACACGCCCCTGTCTCCGGGTCTAGCCATCCCCCATGCCCGTACCACCACATTTTGACTCTTTCGTCCCATCCCTCTGTACCTAGAGGGATTCCTCTTGCCCTCAGGCCGTCCTCCATCACCTGCCACTTAGGCGCCGAAACGCGGTATCCTCCTGACCCCATAACATGATGGTACTGTTTCTTATCCGCATTAGGCTTATTTTTTTGACATTTCCTTGAAATGCTCCGATTTTTTCTGCGTCACAAATTCTGGCCAATCATCTCTTAATTTCTCATGTTGTCCAGTGAAAATCGGAGTCTTGCCCTTGCTGACATATTCACGGAACAATTTTTTCTTGAAGTTCCGGAATGCTTCGGCCCTCTTCTGAAGAGCGAACTCTTTGACTAGCCTCCTCCTCTGACGTCCACCCGGAACCTCTTCACCGAATTCATATTTTTTGTTGTATTCCGGAGGTAGAATGAAATGTACCATAAGCTTTCTGAACATCTCCTTTTTCATTCTCTTGTGGACATAACTGAAACCAAGACGTGCTTTCTTTGGCTCCTTCCATTCCTGGATGGTGATCGGGACGGTGTCTCTAACAATGACTCCGCATTGGTTGATAAACTTTGTGGTGTGCTGTAGGGGCTTGCCGGTTTCACCGACTGATTCGATGGTATATGTTTCTCCATCTTTCATCGCCTTGGATTTTCCACGCGTTGTCGTACTCGATCCGGCCGAGGGCTAAAATAAGAAAGAGAGTCGCGCGCGTTAGTGCATATGTATTCACATTTCAGTAAGTTTGTATCACGAGAGGCTCAATGTATATATATATATATATATATATATATATATATACCTCGCCGGAGGTGGTTGTTCTTTGCAATTGGAGATCGTCGTTTGTCGACGGTTGACCTCCGTCATCAATGTCCATTCCTTCACTTCCTTGATCATCCACAATGTCCGTTGCTTCACCTCCTTGATCATCGACAATGTCTGTTCCTTCACGTTCTTGATCATCAAGGTTCAGATAAGAAGAGATTACATCATGTTCTCCGGCTATGATTTCTAATAGATAACCTTCAGCCTCCTGTTCCGTCAGGTCTCTATTGTCCGCCATATGTCACTCCTGCAGACATGCATGTAGTAAAAATTAATTAAGTATATAGGAGACTTAGCAAATATTGTCGTAGAAGGAGGGAAAACAGATTGCTAGGGTTTTGGGTGGAAGAACGATGACCACCGGAGGGGGAAAACCATACTTTAGAGGTGTGTCCAAGATTAGTTTCTCAAATGACTTGGAGAACCCCATAGCTAGGTTGCATTTGCTTTCCTGGTCATTTTGGTATATTACACTTAATATTCTGAATTTATTGAATTAAAACTTATTTTCATTATTTTAATGAATTTAATAAAAATTCAAATATGGTCTCATTTTGAACTTTGTCAAACATGATTGAAAATGATATAAACAGATAGCTTACATTTTTGTGAACATTTTGCATATTTTTCCATAATTTTTGGAATTATAAATTAAAAGTTATTTAATTTAGAAGATTTAACTATTTTCTGTAATTCCATATACAGTGGGCCCCACGTGTCATGATGACGTCATTAAAAAAACTCGACAACACGTGGCCAGGTGACGTCATCATGACGTCACCCCTGGCGTCACACGGTGGCCGCGGTGGCAGATTCGGTCGCCGGTGGCGATTCCGGCCACCACAGGACACGTGGTTGGTGTCCTTGGAACCGTCTCGACGCAATCTACCTCTACGTGGCGGCGCCGCCCTCGGAAGGTCGACGACGGCGAGCCGCCGTGAAGTAAACGCGGCGGGGCTCTCGGGTCTCCGGCGAACGTGTCGATTCCGGCCACGGGGGAGGGAACGGAGACGACGGGGAGGAGGCAGGGACGAGGAGCGCCGACGAGGAGCGGCGGGAGGACGGTCACGGCGGGCGGATGTCGTGGCGGCGGGAGGACGGTCACGGAGGGCACGGCCGAGGAGCAGCGACGGGAACGGACGAGGAGCAGCGGGGATGACGGGCGCAGGGGCGGCGGGCACCTACCGGAGATGACGGCGGCGCGTCCTCTGTGTCTCTGCGGGCGGAATCGGCGACGGCGGCGCGGAGAAGACGAGCAGTGCGGCGCGGAGAAGACGATGCGGTTGGTCCTTAGAAAAATTTCAGGGGCGGGAATATATAGGGCCAGCCTTTAGTCCCGGTTCGTGACAGCAACCGGGACTAAAGGTCCCCCGGGGTACCCTCCGCGGGCCTTTAGTCCCGGTTGGTGTCACGAACCGGGACTAAAGGTCCCCCTAGTCCCGGTTGGTGTCACGAACCGGGACTAAAGGTGCAATTTTTCGCGGCGTTTTCGTTCCCGCGCAGAACGAGCCTTTAGTCCCGGTTCGTGACACGAACCGCGACTAAAGGTGGTTATTCAAATACTTTTCCTTTTCCCAAACTTAAAAATACAAATAATATATCAGAAAATTCAGAAAAATAAAACTAATTCTTTTTAAAATCTTAAAAATACAAATAATATATCAGAAAATTCAGAAAAATAAAACTAATCATAAAGATTATATAATCATAAAGATTCACACACATCTTGAATATATATATAGATAAAAAAGGCAGTACATAATGGCTAGAGTGGATCTAAACCTAAACGGAGAGCATAGATGCATGATCTGATATCTGCTAGTCATACTCCTGCCTAGGCCTATAGTACATGTACTCGTAGTCGTCGTAGTCGCCGCCGCCGTCGTCGTCACTATCGTCTGACGGTGCTCTGCACTCCCTCGGAGGATCACGACTCCAGGACTGGGCCTGAGGGTAGCGCAGGCGGGGGATATCGCCGGCCCTGATGTAGTCCATGACGCTCTGTAGAGTCCGGCCGGACCACCATAGCCGACGACCGGCCTCGTGAAAGTTCCCAGGAGGCAGGCCGTCCTCCTCATACCTGGCGAGCGCCCTCTCACGCCGATTGATGAAGAAGGCATCCCAAGTATGCTGGTTATCGGGATGCCAACTGGGATTCCTCCGCTGCTCCGGCGTGAGCTCGTGATAGTAGTGGTTCGTGATGGCCGCCCGACGCGCCACACCTTGAGGAAGAGGAGGGACCGGCACTCCTCCGGCGCTCAGCATCCAACCGGCGGGAACGTTGTAGCCGCACGGGCAGGGGTAGTTCGAGGCGGAAAGTGCCTCCGCCTGGATGAATGTTAGAGTGGGTACGGTAGAAGCCATGAGAGAGTGGTGAGTTTGTATGTGTTTATGCCAATGGTGTGGCAATGCATACATATATATAGCGAGAAGAAAACATCCCTTTAGTCCCGGTTGGGGACACCAACCGGGACTAAATGGGTTAGGGTTTCGTTTGGACCAATCAGATAGAATCACACGGATCGTGTGTTTCTTTAAAGCGCTTGTGAGTCGTTGGATCCGGGGTGTGTTTCTTTCGAGCTGTTGTGAGCCGTTCGATCAGGGCTACGGTGTGTTTCTTTCGAGCTGTTGTGAGCCGTTGGATGAGGTGGTTTCTTAACCGTTGGATCAAAACCCTAGCACAACACTTTGTGAGCCAGAGGACCCTATATATAGCCCACCTTCATACACCGGTCAGTTCATCGAGCAAATACAAAACATCCGGATTCGCCATCATACGTCCTGTCGTGCATTTGGTATGCATATTGCACCCAGTAGCCACGGTGGGGCTGTATGATGGCGATACCGATTGTTTTGTTCTACATCCCCCTTTAAGGTTTGATACATCATATATTCAGTTTATCGAGCAAATACAAAACATCCGGATTCGCCATCATACGTCCTACCGTGCATTTGGTATGCATATTGCACCGAGTAGCCACGGTAGGGCTGTATGATGGTGATACCGATTGTTTTGTTCTACACCCCCCCTTTAACACATCCATCCATGCTTGGGTCAGTGTTCACTTTGAGCTCGGGTAGTAATGTGCAACTATTTGCTTGGTTGTGTTAGGGTGGCGCGTGGCGCGGGAGTTGTGACGCGTGGCGCGGGAGTTGTGACGCGTGGCCAGGAGGGCGCGGTATAAACTGTCGCGCCTCGAGCGCGTCTTCTCCTCTCCACGCGCCCACTCCTCTCCACGCACCGTCGCGCTTCCACCATGCCTCCGAGGAGGAACAGCACCACCGGCTTCCGCGGCGTCCGAGCACGGCAGAACGGAATGTTCAGCGCAGATATCCGCTGGGGGGACGACCGCATCCCCCTCGGCTCCTTTGCGACGGCGGCGGAGGCCGCCCGCGCCTGGGACGCGGCGGCCTGGCGCCTCAACCGCCCGCGGTCGCTGATGAACTTCAACGACTGCCACACCGTCTGGGAAGCGGAGGCCAGGGCGCCGAAGCCGCAGATCGTCACTGCCGCCGACCACCTCCACCTCCGTCACCGCGCGTTTCAGGGCCTAGTCGACGCCAGGGAAGAACGCGTCGTCCGCGAGTATTACCGGAACAACCCGGGGGAGGAGAGCGCCGACGAGGAGCTCTGGCAGACCCGCGCGGCTGAGCGGGCGGAGCGCCGCCTCGAACGCCACCTCGCGTTAGATGCCGCTCGGGAGGCGAGGACGAAGGCGCTGCAAGAGCTTCGTCGGGCCGACCGCGCCGGCGAAGTCTGGGCCTCCGACGATCCGAGGTGGGGGCCTATCTCGGACATACCATCATGCACCTCCGACGACGACGAGGAGGTCACCGACGAGTTCGCCGACGACGATGACCCGGAGGAGGTCACCGACGAGTTCCCCGACGACGACGACGAGGAGTAGTGTTCGTATGTTCTCTCTTTTTAATAAAAGAATTTGTATTCCGGCGACACTGCGGCGCGCTAGCGCGTCTGTTTTCTGTTTTTAATAAAAGTTATGAAATCAGATATTTTATCTCACAAGGTTTTGAGACATTTAAGTAACCTTCTGTTTTCCATGCTTTCCACTCGTTTTCTCAAATATTTTGCAAAGGAGTTAGTCTTAAACACATCAGAGATAATATAATTCACATGATCCATTCAAAAAAGTTTGGTACACAATAAATTATTACACATCAATTCTTCCCTTGTGTCCCCGCTTTCTTACGATTTGGCCGTATCCATGGAGCATCCTCATCATTTAACTTAATGCTTGGGTCAGTGTTGACTTTGAAGGGCGGAATTTCACCAAACATATTATAATCTTCTGACATGTCTGTCTTGTCCTCCACTCCCACGATGTTTCTTTTCCCTGAAAGAACAATGTGGCGCTTTGGATCATCGCATGATGTACTGATCGTTTTCTTATCTTTCCGTTTCCTCGGTTTGCTACTCATGTCCTTCAAATAGAAAACCTGAGCGACATCTTTGGCTAGGACGAATGGTTCGTCAAGGTAACCAAGATTGTCGAAATCCACCATTGTCATTCCGTATTGCTCGTCCACCTTTACCCCACCTCCTGTTAGCTTGAACCATTTGCACCGGAACAAAGGGACCTTAAAGGAGGGTCCATAGTCAAGTTCCCATATCTCCTCTATGTAACCATAATATGTGACCTTTTGCCCAATCTCGGTTGCTGCATCAAAGCGGACACCACTGTTTTGGTTGGTGCTCTTTTTATCTTGGGAGATCGTGTAAAATGTATTCCCATTAATCTCGTACCCTTGGAAAGTCGTTATAGTCGAAGATGGTGTCTTGGCCAACATGTACAGCTGATCTCCAACATCATTGTCATTCATTAAATGTTTTCGCAACCAACTGCCGAAAGTCTCCATGTGGGCCTTTCTAATCCATGATTCAGGCTTCCCCGGGTTGTCCGAGCGTAAAATATTCTTGTGTTGCTCGAAGTACGGAGCCACCAAGCTCGAATTTTGCAGAACTGTGTGGTGTGCTTCAGTCATAGAATGACCGTCCATACATATCGTTGATTTCCTTCCGATCGTGCCTTTTCCACTTAGTCTCCCCTCGTGCCGCGATTGAGGAATACCAATCGGCTTAAGGTCAGGAACATAGTCAATGCAGAACTCAATTACCTCCTCATTTCCATAGCCCTTTACGATGCTTCCTTCTGGCCTAGCACGGTTACGAACATATTTCTTTAATACTCCCATAAACCTCTCGAAGGGGAACATATTGTGTAGAAATACAGGACCGAGAATGGAAATCTCTTCGACTAGGTGGACCAGGAGGTGCGTCATGATATTGAAGAAGGATGGTGGAAACACCAACTCGAAACTGACAAGACATTGGACCACATCGTTCTGTAACCGTGGTAGATCTTCTGGACTGATTACCTTCTGAGAGATTGCATTGAGGAATGCACATAGCTTCACAATGGCTACTCGAACATTTTCCGGTAGGAGCCCCCTCAAAGCAATCGGAAGCAATTGCGTCATAATCACGTGGCAGTCGTGAGACTTCAGGTTTTGGAACTTTTTGTCTGCCATGTTTATTATTCCCTTTATATTCGACGAGAAGCCAGACGGGACCTTCATACTGCTCAGGCATTAAAAAAAATGACCTTCTCTTCTTTGGTAAGAGCGTAGCTGGCACGACCTTAAAACCATTCCGGATGCCGGTCATCTGGGTCTTTCAAAAGTTGCTGGTCCTGCCGTGCTTCCTTTGTATCATTTGTCTTCCCATACACGCCCAAGAAGCTTAGCAGGTTCACGCAAATATTCTTCGTAACATGCATCACGTCGATTGCAGAGCGGACATCTAGGACTTTCCAATACTGTAGCTTCCAAAATATCGATTTCTTTTTCCACATAGGTACGTGCCCGTCAACTCCCAGCGGAACTGATTGCCCGCCAGGACCCTTTCCAAAGATGACTTCAAATCCTTGACCATATCAAATATCTCAGCTCCAGTACGTTCCGCAGGCTTCGGCTGGTGATCTGCCTTGCCGTTGAAATGCTTGCCTTTCTTTCTTACGTTATGATTTCGGGAAAGAAATCGACAATGACCCAGGTACACGTTCTTCCTACAATTATCCAAAAATACACTTTCAGTCTCATGTAAGCAGTGCGTGCATGCTTTGTATCCCTTATTTGACTGTCCCGAAAGGTTACTGAGAGCAGGCCAATCGTTGATGGTTACAAAAAGCAACGCTCGTAGGTTAAATTCCTCTTCTTTGTGCTCATCCCACACTGGTACACCAGGTCTGCCCCACAACTGTAAAAGTTCATCAACTAATGGCCTTAGGTACACATCAATGTCGTTGCCGGGTTGCTTCGGACCTTGGATGAGCACTGGCATCATAATGAACTTCCGCTTCATGCACAACCAAGGAGGAAGGTTGTAGATGCATAGAGTCTCGGGCCAGGTGCTATGGCTTGAGCTCTGCTCGCCAAAAGGATTCATGCCATCAGTACTTAGACCAAATCTTATATTCCTTGCGTCAGCTGCAAAATCTTTGAACTCTCTGTCGATCTTTCTCCATTGCGTTCCATCAACGGGGTGTCTCAACTCCCCGTCGGACTTACGGTCCTCTTTGTGCCATCGCAACAACTTGGCATGCTCTTTGTTCCTGAACAGGCGTTTCAGCCGAGGTATTATAGGAGCATACCACATCACCTTGGCGGGAACCCTCTTCCTGGGTTTCTCGCCCTCAACATCGTCACCAGGGTCATCGCCTCTGATCTTATAACGCAATGCAGTGCATACAGGGCATTCATCCAAATTCTCGTATGCACCGCGGTAGAGGATGCAGTCGTTATTGCATGCATGTATCTTCAGAACCTCTAAACCTAGAGGGCAGACAACCTTCTTTGCTTCGTACGTACTGGCGGGCAACTCGTTATTCTTCGGAAACATATTCTTCAACATTTTCAGCAAATTTTCAAATGATGAGTCAGCTACACCTTCCCGTGCCTTCCATTTCAGCAAATCCAGTGTGCAGCCCAGCTTTTTCAGACTATTGTCGCATCCTGGGTACAGCGACTTCGTGTGATCCTCTAACATGCGATCCAAATTCTCCCTCTCCTTGTCAGTTTCGCAGCGTCTCCGTGCATCAGCAATGGTCCGACCAAGATCATCAGCGGGCTCATCATGTGCCTCTTCTTCACCTTCACCAAACCCTTCCCCACCTTCATCATCATCCTCCATGAAAGTATCACCGAAAGCGTCATGATAGTTGAAATCGATATCATCCTCTTCTTCATCTTCTTCCATTCTAACCCCTTTTTCTCCATGCTTGGTCCAACAATTATAGCTTCGCATGAAACCGTGCCGAAGCAGGTGCATGTGAACGACTTTTGAGGAGGAGTGACCCTTCTCATTCTTACATTCAGCACATGGACAGATAATAAAACCTCGTTGCTTGTTCGCATTTGCCACTACGAGGAAATCTTTCAAACCCGTAGTGAACTCGCCGGAGAGTCGGTTACCGTACATCCATTACCGATTCATCTGCATTATTATTATATAAAGTATATAATTAACCATCATACATTTATTAAACTAAATAGCTGGAAATAATACAAATCATGAGAGGTTCAAGTTGCTAACCGCGATCGCGGAGGTAAAATAAATGAAAACGCTCAAGTGTGGCTCGGACACTTCATATCATGTGTGTTTCATGCTCTCGGTCATTTCATCAAACACCTTGTGTGCATAGGAGGAACAAAAAGCAAACCCACCACCCCTTGTGAATATTGTGAGTAGAAGTGACACCAAATGTGGCTAAGTGCAGCCACCTGAGCCCTATATATAGGGATGGGCCTTTAGTCCCGGTTCACCTGGACAACCGCGACTAAAGGCCTTGGGGACCTATTAGTCCCGGTTGGCCTGGCCAACCGGGACTAAAGCCCCTCCCGTCCGCCAGCTGTGGACCGAGCGCGCTGGGCCCAGACTGTTGGTCGCGGGTCTCCTCCCGAACCGCGACTAGAGACCCCTATAGTCGCGGGTCGATTTTTTTGGGGACTAATAGGGGCGTATGGAAGGCCTATTTTCTACAAGTGATAGAGGTATTACACCACACACGGTGATTTAGTTCTCATAATTACTATGAATAGGATGCATGAACACAACATCTTCAAAAGTACGGATCATCTAGCATGTTTGCACTAGCTTTTTTTACTCACTTAGCTTGGCAGCGTTGAGTTCTTCATGATGCTGCGACTGAGTCAAGTACCAAATCTGTATGTAGTTTGCTAATACTTTTGGTTGCCGACCGTAGCCTCGTTACCTATTTCAGTATGTTTCGAGAATGCTTCTATGCTATAGATGTGTGAAGCTTGCCATGTGTCGGAAATTCAACTCGGAACATGGGAGCATATGCTCCTGCCACCGGAAAACAAGATTTTAAAATTTTCAAAAAATTTGAAACAAAAATTTAGCATGTACATCTTGACATTCCATGTACCCACGTCAAGTTTAGCAGGAAATCTGACATTTTAAATGTGTTTTTTTTGCACAGAGCACCACATATGTCTGTTCTTTACGAAAATTTGCGCGTGTGTATAAAACTTGTATAAGTTTATCCCTGATTTTTTTCAGAATTTTTTGAAGTGTTTTTTTATTTGTTTTGAATTTCATACTCTAACAAAAGCATATGAGCTCGGGTGTCAAAATGCCCCTCCCATCACCTATTATGTTTCTCTGGCATGCTTGTGTTAGATATTCTCTCTATGCCATTTTCTTCTAAAATTTGAATTATGCAGTTTGCTCAACTGCACCTACAATATTTGTAGGTTATCTAACGAAAGAAGCACTCCTATATCTTGTAACTACTTTATGATTGTGAGAATCCATAGAACCACGGAGCACAAGTTTTTCATTATTGATGACTCGGCTAGTAGGCATGTATATGATTCACCCATACATATAATCAATTTACCTTTTTTTTACATAACGGAAGGTTTATTACCCAGATCTCTACATTTGGATGATACATATAGACCCATTTATTACATGCTACTAAATAGTGGCCTAACCAAAAGAGGGATAGCCCCAAAAATGTCATAAAAGGTAATGTAAAGTTAGCACAAAATACAACTCTAAACACTAATAAGCCTATCACCAGCTTGTCATCCAAAGCATACCTTCACCTGAGCTTCTTTGTGCAAAGATCCATTGGTATTGTATGATGTGCCTTCTATAACCGTCTATAAACTCAACATATACGTACAAACAAAACTTATTGAGAGCCCTGAAATGGAAATAGTACTCCCTTCATTCTATATTATAAGATGTTTAGATATTTAGGTGTGGACTAGCTAGAGACCGAAATAAGTGAATCTACACTCTAAAGTGCGACTATATCATATATACTTAGACCACACCTATATATCTAAAACATCTTATATTACAGAATGGAGGGATTAGTATGACTCTGAACAATAGAGAACATTGAAAGCCTTCCCTTTAGGATTGTGTTGTGAAGAAAGTCATGGTATACGTACATAAATATGATGGATGAGATAGTAAAAACGGAAAACATGAAATCCAACTATTAGAGTAGTACCTTTGTGTCAGAGGTTATCTCTAGTTTCAATCATTTATACCACAAACTTCGGTCCAAGCAGATCTCTTGGTTCTTTTATGATATGATCGCACGAGTGTTTAAACCGAAATAATATGTTTGATGCGCATCATTGTTTAAGATATTTCTAGTAAAGGACATGTATAGTAAAGGAATATGGGCACATGACAAGTCCGAAGAAGACCGAAGATGTAAAGCTAGGCATGTTTCGTTCATGCTTCCGGACAACAACATGTACAAATTAATGATACAACATAGAGTGCAATAACTAGTGTGCTCCAAAGTCTGAAATAATCGCCTCCATCTCAAAATAAGTGTCATTGAAATGGATGTACCTAGATGTATCTCAGTGTCAGATACATAAATTTCAATGACACTTATATTGAGACGAAGGGAGTAGTAAATATCATGATATCTGGCTAGCTTGTTGGTATTAGTAAAGGCCGAATTACTCGGTGGCATCAACACCATATGGATACATATTGGACCACCTTTATAGGCAAGTGAAACAGGAATAGAAAATAAGCCCGCATTGTGATAATTCACGAAGGTAGGACGAGCAAGGTCATCCACGAAGTTGGAACTAAATGGATGGCTGGATGTACATAGGACTGACATGCATCCGAATTTTAAGCAGAAGAGAAAACTAAAAGCGCGTGAGTTCTTCTATTGTGTATGCACAAATCTCGGTGACGATGCTATCCACCAGTTATTCCCTGTCTCTTTGTGAGAATGCATGGTGGGCGCAAACCGTGGAGAGGTTTACTAGAGGACATTGGAGATGTGAAGAGGTTCTGCTAGACTTGGCAAACACGAGGTGAATGCAATCGTTGAAAATTTTAATGTGTAGGAACATATTCGATATGCATACATGTGTTGTATACTCGTTTTATTTAATGTGTAGGAATATACTAGTTTTGTATAGGGGTCACTTTCGTAAAGTCTTTCTTGAGGATATTATTCCCCGCTAGGGTATGAGCACTTGCTATTTTTCACAGCCACCTATCTCCATCATCTATGTTGTAAGTTCCATTGGCATAGTTTTCCTCTATAAAACTATCTTATATTTGGAAAATGAAGATACTATTGAAGATCAAGATATTTATGTGGCTCCTCTATAAAAAAAAGGCTTTTGCCACATGACAATCTTGCTAAAATAAGTTAGAATGGTAGTAATTTTTTTGTCCGCGACAAGGATGAAAGGATTCAATATCTTTTTATGTCTTGCCCTTCTGCTAAATTTATTTGGCAAATTGTTTATATGTCTTTCAATCTGCGTCATCCCAACTAATATTACGAACTTGTTCGTTAACTGGTTGCATAAAATTGATAAGAAAGAAAAAGGTCCAAATTCGCGTGGGAGTTTGTGCTTTACTATGGACAATTTGGTGAGCATGTAATGAATGTATCTTTAACAAATCAAAATCTCCTTCTATTATGTAGGTTATTCCTTTGGCTACTCATCGGGTTCACTCTTGGTCCTGTCTCCAGAAGGAGGACAAGAGTCTAGCCATGGAATTCGGATGTTGCCACCGAATCAGTGGCACGGAATATTTTCAGCCAGAGCATCTCATTACTTGCAAGTAGAATCACATGTTAAGGCTTGGATTCTACGTGTCTTTTACTTTTCGTTGGCTGATTCACGCTTCGACTTTGTGTGACCCTGAAGCTTTGTATGAATACTTGGCAATAAAGTAATAAGAAGCTGTATGCATAAATTCATACATAGGCTAGGGCACGGTCCCCATTTCGATTTTTTTTGGCATACTTTTCCGCCAAATGCAAAGTTTTGTATTAGAAACGGTGATCGCAAAATGACGACAGTGCAACCAACAAATGATAATATGGATATCTCAGAAGAACATCGGTTATTAACAATGTTTTGCTCTAATTAACACAATATATGATAGAGAGGATAAAGAAATCTTGGTATCCAAATAAATGCATCTTAAAAAGCCATTTGCTCAAAAGACAAATGTTTTTTGTATCCAAAACCTCTATACCAAGACCACCCTGGTCCTTCGGGCGACATACCCTGTCCCACTTGGTAAGCCTATATTTCCTCTTGTGGCTGTCACTTTGCCAGAAAAAACGAGACCTAAAAAATTCTAGTCTCTTGCGCACCCCAATTGGGATAGGGAAAAAGGATAGTAAAAACATAGGAAGGCTAGTTAACACAGAGTTTATCAACATCAACTGATCTTCATACGAGAGCAACTTGCTTGCCCAACTACCTAGTTTTACTTCGAAACGATCCTCAATAGGGTTCCACTCCTTATTTAAGAGTTTTCTATAATGAATAGGTATTCCCTGATAACGGAAGGTGCGTGGCGTGAATTGTTATGCAATAAATACCTTCATGATAAAACTTTGTCCCAAGTTCAGACAAACCTCATGATTCACCTTTTTGGAAAGGAATTCTGGGGGTTAGAGATGAATTCTTCAAACGCGGGGCTTTTGATGTGGGTAATGGCCTACAGACTCGTTTTTGGGAGGATTCCTGGTTAGGGGATGAACCGTTGGTGGTGCAATACGCCACTTTGTTTAATATAGTAAGGAATAAAAATATCCTAGTGGCTCAGATACTCTCTTGCACTCCGCTGAATATTGAGTTTTGGCGGAATCTCACGGGTGATAAATGGAGAGCATGGGAGGATTTAGTAGGAAACTAATGGTTGTGTCTCTTACTAGTGAACCAGACACATTTCGATGGAAATTGCTTTCTACTGGTGTGTTTACAGTAAAGTCTATGTATGCTGATTTAATGCTTGTACATACGCCTCTTTTATGTAAAGATCTTTGGAAACTGAAAGTCCTACTAAAGATAAAAGTGTTCATCTGGTTTCTGCATCGTAAGGTCATTCTCACCAAGGATAACTTGATTAAACGGCATTGGACTAGATCAAAACAATGTGTTTTTTGTCAATCGGATGAGTCGGTTGAGCATTTGTTTATCTCATGTCCTTTTGTTCGTGATGTAACCGACCTAGCTAGGGTTCGAGTCCTCTCCGGGTAGAACTCGAGACCTGGCCGCCTATATAAGGCCAGGAGAGCCCCCGAGAGAGGACCAAGCGATACCGCACGACCAAAAGCCTTGAACTCGAGACCTACTCTCGATTCGAGCACCACCTTTGTAACCGATCTAATCATCAATACAGATCGACAAGAGGCAGGAGTAAGGGTTTTACCTCTACGAGGGCCCCGAACCTGGGTAAATCTCGCCCCCTGTTTAGCCGACGATTCCACCAGCGCTCATGGGTTCTCCTAATCGAAACCCGATAGGTTCACCGAAGGGATTTGTTGAGTCAGGGATTCGACAACCACAGAATAATCTTGCTAAAATAAGTTAGAATGGATGTAAATAATGCTTTTTCCGCGACAAGGATGAAAGGATTCAATATCTTTTTATTTCTTGCCCTTTTGCTAGATTTATTTGGCACATTGTTTATATGTCTTTCAATCTGCATTAGCCCACTATTGTTACAAACTTGTTCGGTGATTGGTTGCATGGAATTGATGAGAAAGAAAAGGTCCAAATTCACATGAGAGTTCTTGCTTTACTATGGACAATTTGGCGAGAATGTAATGAATGTATCTTTAACAAATTAAAATCTCCTTCTATTATGTAGGTTATTGATTTGGCTAATCATTGCATTCACTCTTGGTCCTGTCTCTAGAAAGAGGACCAGTGTCTAGCCACGGAATTTGGATGTTGCCACCGAATCGGTAGAATCACATGTTAAGGCTTGGATTCTACGTGTCTTTTATTTTTTGTTGGCTGATTCATGCTTCGACTTTGTGTGACCCTTAAACTTTGTATGAATACTTGGCAATAAGGTAATAAGAAGCTATATGCATAAATTGATATAGAGGCTGGGGCACGATCCCCATTTCGAAAAAAAAATTAGTTCCGCCAAATGCAAAGTTTTGTATTAGAAACGGTGATCGCAAAATGACCAGAGTGCAACCAACAAATGATAGTATGGATATCTCCGAAGAGCATCGCTTATTAATAATGTTTTTATCTAACATAATATATGATAGGATAAAGAAATCTTGGTATCCAAAGAAATGCATCTGATATGAAATCGTGGGTGTGGGACGAATGAGTCTGAAAACCAGAACGTGCAAAAGTCTAGACATGTCCTCGCCTGCCCAGCTTTTTCACAGCGAGCGTGTATGATGAGATAAGGTTTGCTCGTGTGTACTCTGTACTGTCAAATATTGGAACAGCTGGTTATTACTCCACTTATTGTTAGTGGGTGTCCATGGAAGGCTGAGTTACTGAGCACATCCGAGCCCTGTGGATATAAATTGGTGTCGTCGTATCCAATTACTGGACCTTCGAGTGAAATACTAGCAGGGAAAAGCATGAGACAAAGACAATCGAGCGAGGAGTAGCTTGTGGAGTGGAGTGCAGCACGATGTCAGAACTATGTCAGCATGGGATTGGCTTGGTAGGAGGTAGCTGCATATACACGGGACTATGATGCATCGGGAATTCGAGCAGCAGATACCCATCTTCTCAACGCAGTTAGCTCACGCTGCCATGTACGAGTATCGCAAGGCACACACGAGGCCGATCGCAGGAACACCCAGGAAGGCATACATACGCGTCGTCAACTAAAAACCAGCGACGCGTTTGGTTGGGCAATCAGGTAACGCCATATTCAGTGTTTTCCCGCAAAAGAAAAAGGATGTCCTGCGCATGGACGCTCGTTTGCACATCCCAAGGAAGGTTAATGCCCCTGTTTATGGAGATCTAATGCTACTGTTAAAGAAGGAACACGTGCAAACTGTGTGTATTTATTTTACATTTTAAAAATAGAAGCAAAATAGCAACAACGCCAGGTGCAGCGCGTAAAAAATTAGCCACATGTATTTATTTATGTTTTCAGCTTTTCCTAAACGTGTAACTTTTTAGCTAAGCGTGGAAATTAAGATCCGTTTTTAGTGTTTGATTTCTCACCATGACCTCTTCAAACTAGATCTCCTATGGGTATATTTAAACAAACTTTTTCCACAAGCAACTTTGCAACAATGGGGACACTGCATTGTCTCTATAGGAAATTTCGCTCTAGTGGTAAGCGACTTCTCACATTAGCACTAGGCAATTTCACAACGGCGGTAGGCAACTCCATGATAAAGATATGTAATTCGACAATATCTATAAAAAAGAATAAACTTAGAAAACTTTAGAGTAGCGGTAGACAAGTTTACGATGGATGATATGCAACTTCACAAATACTGGTAGGCAACTTGATAACATCCGGTAGAAAACTTATGGACAGTGGTAGACAACTTTACAACAACAATATGCAACTTTACTCGTTCGGATAATCAAATTGCAATAGCGGTAGACAACTTCACAACATCGATAAATACTTTTTTTGCAATAAAACTAAGAAATAAACTTCAGAAACATCGGTAGACAAGTTCATATATAATAATAGGCAAGTTTAGAAACAATGGTAGACAACTTGACAACAACTGCTAGGAAAATTCAGAGGAGCAGTATGCAACTTGACAACAACGATAGGATACTTTTCACTAGCGTTATGCAACTTCATAAACAGCATATGTATGCAACTTCACAAGAATTTTGAAAAGCAAGTTCAATATGGAACATAACAATTTTTTATGTCCGAGGAACCAATTTTGGAGTGTGGTGAAAAACTCGAGTCACCATCACGATAGTCAGGTTCACAATTGAGGTGAAACTTTTACGTCAAGGGTAGAATTAAAATTACTTGTCTCAATGCTAAAGTTGTTTTTTCTAATATAGGCAACTTCCTTGGAGCGTTAGGCAACTCAGAAATAGCGATAGACAACTTCACGAAATAACTGTTTGAAATTTTTACAAAAACTTCGCAACACGTGGTAAGAAATTTCACAAACAATGTTATATTTTGGTGCCATAAAAAGCAACGTTGGTGTGCGACCAAAAAATTTTGGTGGACGATGAAACAATTTTCGTGAGTCGTGAAGAAATTTGATTAAAACCATATTTATGTCATGCAGATTTGCGAAATAACAACAGAAATCTGTGCACAAGTATGAAGGGATGCGAAGCTATTATGCTACTTGAAAAGCTTGCACGAGTCCACTTCTAGAACTCGATCAGGCTGTTCACTGCCAGGCATGTGCCGTCCTTGATAAATGTCCCATCTCAAGATAAATGCAAGTTAATATACTTTGACAGTGTACTCTCGAAACACCACCATCAAGATATATATATAGCTGATCGATTGCTCGGTGAATACAGAAATACGAGATACTCAGTCACAATCCATAAAATTTCTAGCATCTCCGCGTGGTAGATATTTAGCATCAGGTCAATTGCGGTGTAAAGTTTGTTTGTTTTCTGGATAACTGCTAGATATATGAAGAAAGCATGGAGGTGTTACATTACACCCGGTGATTTAGTTCTGATAAGTACTATGAATAGGATGCATTGGGAAGTTTTGAGCAGAGCATCTGCAACAACCCGGCTCATCTAGCATGTTTGCACCATCTTTATCATTGTCATACCTTGGCGGTGGTAAGTCGGCGTCGAGCTTTTCATGACGCTACGACTGAGTCAAGTACCAAATCAGCGTGCAGTTTCCTAATATTTCCAGTTACCTACCGGAGATTCGTTTGTTATTTCAATATATGTTCTGAGGTTACTTGTAAGTTGAAGATGTCTGAAGCTTGCCATGTATAGTGTAGTGTTCGGCTATTCAGATTAGGCAACACAGGTCTCGAGTCTAGCTACTACCATTGTTCATATTCTTACTTTACTGCTATAGCATCATGAATATCGTTGTGGAGAGATGCTCTAGCGCCCGACCGGCTGGGCACTGGGGTCTTCTTCCACGTCATCCCCGGCCCTATCAGGACTCAGGATGGAGCCGATCAGGCGGCGCAGGTCATGGTCGCGCCATATGCCCCCAACGTGCGATGTTTAATCTTTGGATATTTGGCAGGCCGCTTAAATGGCATATACTATACGTTTAGCTATCCGACGGAAGTAACTGGACAACTCTGAAAAATACCAAGAACATGTGAAACTAGACATGTCTTCATGATTTTGAGCAGCGACACATATAACTGTATGGTACACTGTACAATGTAATAGCTAGTTTTTTTTTTAACAAAGGTTGCCCCCAAAGGGGCTGCAATCACTTCCATTGATAAGCGCACATTACAACATAGTGATTACAAAGGTCATCCGAGAAGAACAGAGGAGATACATCGAAGATGAACTACACGGGCAATGAACCAACTATGCCTGAGAGCACAAAAAGAGCCTATCAGGGGGTCCGGCGAGAACTCGGACTCACAGAACCTGCAATTATACTCTCCGAGGGCCTCGAACACCCTATCCAACCGTAATGCTGGCGGCTCAACCAACAATCGCATTGGCAGGGGTTTATGAGGTAGTAAACTGAGCTGTAGATTTTGAGGTCGCATCACCGAGCCCAGTTGAGGAGCATCTTTGCCATTAAATCTGAGAAGCCGCAGCCCCGCCTCCGGCATGTCCCGAATAGCAAAGAGGCATAATTGACACTCCCACTAGTTGACAGTAAAGTAGATGTATGGCATGTAAACTCATGGAATTGCAGCTCACAGGATGAATTTGGATGCGGAGGACAAATTTTTTGAGGCAGAACCAGCATCCAGCAAGAACCGACAGAGATGATCATAGTGCAGCCAATATTACCTCTTGTAAAGGAGATCATCTCCTCCAACAGGTAGAAATCAACCAGAGCACCGACCCCTGATTTAAACATCTCCATCCGAAAGCCATCTTCCATCAATCCCACGAGAGCATAGGCATCAGTACCGGTGCGAATCAGAAGAGCAGAGGACTGTTGAAGACCCACGAAACCAGCGCCAAGATGCAGCCGCCGCAGATCCAGCCAGACGCGAAAGCAGCGCTTCGCACCTGCGACCAACAGCGGCCCCAGCATCGACGCAATCAGCTGCACAGGCCTCCTCATCCTCGCACGAACCGCACCCAGCTTCCTCCCTTCCGCGGACAGATCGATTCTTCTGCAGAACCCGGCATCATCCGCACGATGACCCAGGGCTTGCATCAAATCCTCCGCTGCCAAAGAAAAGGAAGCACCAAGGGGATCCTGGAACAGAGCCCCCACCGCGAGCTTATTCAGAGCTTCACCGCCGGCGAGCCAGCACCGCTCGGAGGAGCCGGCCACCATGACCTCCACGGCATAACGCCAAACAAGGAAACAACACCATATCTAAAAAACCTTAACTGAAAAACGAATCCTACAGCTACTATGCACAGCGGGACACCAAGCACCTCTCCCATCCCTACCCCATCCGGCGGCGCCGGCGGCGGAGGTCCGGGATCGGGCCGGCCCCGAGAACGAGCACCCCCTTTTCGCCTCCTTATCCGCTCAAGCTACTGTAGCAAAAGGAAAAATGACCCTAGAAGCTATGTAATAGCTAGTTTAATTTCTCCCATATAAATATCATGCTTGCTCGCTACATGGTAGGTGAATTAGTCAAAATGGAGTTATTCAGAGCATCCATAGCCTATGGATAAATAATGGCATTTTCATTTGAACTTTTTTGAGTGAAATAGGAACAAGTAAAATCTCTCCTTGGTTCGAAAAAATCAGCATAGGGGAAGATTAGTTGGTTTGATCTGTAGGACGAGTCAAATGATCCATGATGTGAGAAACTGCATGGATAATAGCTATTGTGACGGGGGTTTGGAAATATTGGATGAGTTAGGATATCTCCTACCGGGCTGCTCAAATCTGGATCCGATTTGTTCGGAAATGGTCTGTATGAGCAGCCGTTCGGGACGGTGTCCGTTCGATTCCGGAGGGTGCAACCTACGGGTTGCCTATTTAACGGTGTGTCCTTTTTTTTTTTCACAAATCAACACAGCCAAAGCTAGCTTCCAGGTGCACGGCCACGAAGAGCTAGCTAGCTTCCAGCACCAGCCCCAACGGCAGCATGCTCCATGTGCGCCACCTGAGCTCCTGGAACACGGCCTCCCCATGCTGATGCGGCGCGCCGGCGACCAAGAGGCGCCGCATCCTGCTCAGCACCTGGACCAGGACTTGGCGCGCGTCGGACTCGAGCGCCGCCGCAATGCGCGGCCTGCTCAGCACCGTGTCGATGGCTCGAGCGCCGCCATGGCTTCTCGTCCGGCGCCGGCGGCCATGGCTTCTCGCGCGCGGCGTCGTACCGGGAGCGCGGAGGCGACGTCTTCTCGCGCGCGGCGTCGTCGAGGGCGGGCTCGGAGGACGACGAGGAGGTGCTCATGTGGGCCGCGCTCGAGAGGCTGCCCACGCACGAGGAGGTCGCCGTCACCCCGCCGCCGCCGACGCCGCGGACGGGGACTTCCCCCTCGCTGGCGCCGTACGCGCCAGGTCCGCCCCCGACCTCCGCCTCCTCGAGGACGACCACCACCTCCTTGCCGGTCTACGCTCGCCACGTGACGCGGCCGCTCCAGCTCGCCGGGGAAGAGCTCGAGCTTGCGGCGCCGCCGAGACACCGTCGATGGCTGTGCGCCCGTGGCCCCTCCGCCCTGCTCGTATCCCCACTCGACTCGGCGTGGAGGCGGCGCACGCGGGAGGCGTCATTCCGCTCGGCGGCGGCAGCCGACGCCGGGAAGCGCGAGTGCCCCGTCGAGTTCGACCTCGGAAGCCTCACCTCGTCCACCCAGCCCTCCACCTCCCAATCGGCCGCGGACGCGGAGACGACAGCGGGAGTCGTGCCGGCGGCAAGCGCGATGGCGCGGGGCGGGTAAGTACCGTGCTCTGCTGGGTTGGTGGGTGGAGAGAGTGTGGGGGACAAGTTTGGTGGGCGGAAGAGTGGCTGCCATGTGGTGTTGAAGTGGGGTTGGAGATGGATGAGACGGACCAAACAGATAACTTCGCTGTCCGGGCTGCTTAAATCGGGACCAAATTTGGTCTGGATTTGAGCAGCCACAGACAAAAAACGGACAGTTGTCCGTATGAGCAGCCCCATAGGGACTTGGTTTTGTCCGAGACTGCTCAAATTGGACTGATCCGGGGCAATTAAGCACTGCCGTAGGAGATGTCCTTACATTCCACTCCCGTGCCCTTGAGACTGTGTGGTTAGCAGCATGCAGAGTTTATTTAAGGATCATTAAAACAAGGATAGGCGTTGCTAGTAGGGGGATATTCCAATTTTAAACAAAAAATTGGTTCGGTCATTTTTCAGTTTTACATACTTCAGGCAATGAAATTTTGGCACCAAAATCATAATGCTTTTTTTGTTAACTGGCAATTTGGTTCGGTGTTTAGTTTTAAACTGATATGACTTAGTATGAGATTAATAATACGTTGTAAACATATCTATATTTTTTGATGCTCAATGCTTGTTTTTTACCCTAGCTTTTGTTCTCCACATGTTTTTTTTTTCGTTTCCTTCGTTTTTCGGATGTTTTCACATACTAACTATTAAAAAAAATGGCCCAGACCAGTTGTTGTTTTCTGTTGTTTTTCTATTTCAGAAAAGTTCTTAAAGAAATACTCTCGGAAATGGCTGAAAATCCACGAAGACCATTTTTTACCCGGAATAGAGACAAAGTCCAAAGAAGATCCGTAGGGGGGGCCAGGGGCCACCGGGAGGGTGCCAGGCGCGGTCCCACTCTAGGTTGCGCCTGGTGGGCCTCTGGCGACCCTGGCCACCGCTTCCCGGTGCCTCTTCGCCCGTAAATTGCCTTCAACCCTAAAAATCAAGGGGTCGGAATTATTTTCCACGAAACATACAGAGAGACACCATCACCTCGAAAGTCCAATCTACGGCTTCTGCAGACCTGTTCCGGCACCCCGTCGGAGGAGGAAATCGTCATTGGAGGCCTCTACATCGCCATGATCGCCTCCGGACAGATGTGTGAGTAGTTTATCTCGGGACTACGGATTCATATCAGTAGCTAGATGGTTTTTCTCTCCCCCGTGCCTCCATGTTTAGAGTATCGTGAGCTGCCTCACATGATCGAAACCACCATTATGTAATTGTGCATGTTGTGTTTGCTGGGATCCGATGAACTATGAGATTATGATTATTTTGTTCATGTCCATCTAAGATGATTCACTTATATTCGTAGAGAGTTTTAATATGTTCTTGCAATCCTCTACGGTGTTTATGATTACCTTGGCCACGTAGTTATTTTCACCTCCAATAGAGGGTTTATATGCTTGATGGTAGGTTCATTCCTCCCTTACATCTCTGCTCGAGTGACAGAAACGTGAAAGATGGAGGATGTGTTGTTGCTAGTAGGGAGAATACCACGGTTCTCTTGTCTACAGACGAAGGACCACTGCTTATATTACGTATTGTTCTTAATGCATTTGTCTGTTGCACACAAAGCAATCATTTCTCTGTTGCAACTTAATGCATAAGAGATTTGCTGGATAGCTTTCTTGAGGTGGATTTTAGATATGAATGCATGCGGGATAGCGGTCCATATGCCTTGACGTAATGTCTAAAGTGTTAGAACTCATGAATCATATCTCGTCATAATAGTATTGTTATACGTTTATGATTTTTCAATTGCCAAACTATAATGTGTTCACCCAACATGTTTGTTTTCTTTGGAGAGACATCACTAGTGAACCTATGGCACCCGATCCCATTTCGCATATTTGCAACCTTCTTTTAAGAACTTTTATAATTGTTTCCTTGCAGTTTCGTTTTAAATTTATATATTTTCGAAAAATCTATATGTTAATTCTATCGTTTTTAACATGGCCGCAAGATTGACGACCTTCGAAAAGTTGGTGCAAGAGAGGGTTTGTGTTTGTGGGCAGGTTCCATGCTTGTTGACGCACCAGATAACAAGCAAACTTCTTCAAGACTATGAAGTTCTACTGGTTCGATAAACTCTCGTTCCACAATTGGGGGAAAATTTCTTCTAGACTACATCAAACCTTCCGCTTGGGGTCTCCCAACGAGCGTGTGATCACGTCAGCATCAAGTACTTTTTTCTCGCGCCGTTGTCGTGGAATTCTAGATTTCTTCAAGGGGGTCTCACACTTCCACTCTCTTTATATTTTTTGTTTTTTGCTTGGTTTACTTTTGTTTAGTATTGTTTCCTCGTTATCGAAAACCCCAAAAAATTAGCTCTCTAGTTTCTAGTCTTTTATTTGTGTTGTTAGTTTATTTTGTTTTATCTTGAAATAATGGCTACCAATGATACCACCAAGCTTTGTGACTTTACTAGTACCAATAATTATGATTTCATATGCACACCAATTGCCCCACCTGCTGATTCCTATGAAATTAAACATGCTTTGTTGAATCTTGTCATGAAAGATCAATTTTCTGGTATTGGAGAAGATGTTGCCTCTCATTTAAATAACTTTATTGATTTATGTGACATGCAAAAATATAAAGAGTTAGATGGTTATATTGTGAAATTAAGATTGGTTCCTTTATGGGAAGAGCTAAGGAATGGTTATTGTCTTTGCCTAAAAATAACATTGATTCTTGGACTAAATGCAAAGATGATTTTATTCGGAAGTATTATCCACCTGCAAAAATTATGAACTTTAGACAAAATGATAATGAACATGTTGTCAAGCTTGGGAAACAATTAAAACTATGTTTAAGAATTGTCCCACACACGGCTAACTACGTGGATGGTTGTCCAAAAATTTTATGCAGGATTAAATTTTTCTTCAAGGAATTTACTGGATTCAGCTGCGGGAGGAACCTTTGTGAACCTTACTTTAGGTGCAGCACAAAAATATTGGATGATATAATGATAAACTATTCCCAATGGCACACAGAAAGGGTTCCAACAGGTAAAAAGGTAAATTCTCTTGAGGAGATCTCTTCTTTGAGTAATAAAATGTATATGTTTGCTTCTTTGCTAGTTAAACAAATGCCTATATATCCCAATAATGTTCCTTTGAACTCTCTGGTTTCTAATGAAAATGATAAAATTGATGTGAGTTTTATTGCTAGAAACAATTTCAACAAAATTGCTTATAAGAACAGTTTTGGTGGTAACAACTATAGGCCCTATACTAATAATAATGGAAATCCATATGGGCATCCTTATGGCAATTCTTATAAAATCCTAAAAGTTCCACCTCTAATCTTTAGAACATGCTTAAAGAATTTATCACTACACAAAAAGATTTCAATAAAATTGTTTATGAAAGGCTTGCAAAACTAGATAACCTTGTGCTGAAAGTTGATAGTCTTGATCATGATATAAGTTTAAAAAAAATTAGGACTTGATGACTCCCAAGTGCAGGAGATCAATTGTAGTACCTTTCGATAAGTATTTGAGTGTCGAACCCACGAGGAGCTGAAGGTAAGCTATCTATTCTCTAAAGCCCTATAACCCTCTTATATGGCTGTTTATGCAAAGCAATAAGTTTGACTAAAAGGAACTAACTTATTAGAAGCAAGTGACGTGGAGTGTGGTTTGTCTAGTAACTAGTGAAGCAAGTTTAAAATGCAAGTTTCTAAGCAAGTTTCACAAGTAGCAAGCAGCAAATATCTCAAGTATCTCAAGGGAGCAAGTGTTCTAGCAATAGGTGTTTCGTTCGTGTGGTTGTCACAATTAGTGAAGCACATGTTTTAGTCTTAGTTGTTTCTTCTAGGAAGGAGCCATGAATAGGTATAGTCAAGTAAATGATCTACAACCCCTTATGATGGATCATGTGGCCAAGTAAATGACTGCACAAGATTGATTAAGACATAAAGTCCCACCATAGCCTTACGTTCTAAGGTCCCCTATATATATCCCCCAATAACTTAACTTTGTGGCTCGGTCTCAGGTTACTGTCACTCCCAAGTCACCACCACTCCATTATGCTACCGGTGATCACCTTACATGCATTCCCCAACATATGCGTGCACTCATATATTGTACATAAAGACAATCATAGAAGATAACAAACTTGTATGCAACCAATCAACGAACTATTTCACCATTGCCAAGAACAATTCACTACTCAAACATAGACGGGGAGACACAATACATCAAGGGAATATAGTATTGCATCATATATCGTGTTTGCCAAGAGACTACTGTGGAGAGATGGAGTTGATCTTGCTGTAGATGTTGATGATGAACACGCCGGAGGGGGTGGAGCCCTTCGGGGGTGATCCCGGTGGCGTTTCCCCCCTCCGATCTTCTCCGGCGGCAGCCTTCTGTCTCTCTGTTTCGTGGTTTCGTCTCTCGGCGCTGCCGCCTCCTCGAAAAGGCCAGGGGACCCTTTATATAGTCGTTTTTAGGTCACGAGACACTCGGGAGAAGAAAGATCGATGGTATCGGAGCCACGGGGCCAAAAAGGGGGCCTCTCACGCGGCCAAGGAATCTGGCCGCGTGGAGGGTCCTCTTTGCCACCTGGTTGGCCTTTTGGCCCTCTACTTTGGCCCATGGTCTTCGTCTCGAAAATTCTGAACCGTGCACTTTGGCCTTGCCCTTTTTGGAGTCCCGAAGCTCCCGGAAAGTCTGAAACACTAAAAAGTACGTTTTCTGGAAAAACAGGGTTAGAACCAAAAGAAGGGGGATTGTTTAGAAAATCCCCCAAATCATTATAAAACATGAATATAAGTTGCTAATATGTAGGAAAAACAAGTAATAACATGCAAAGTTCATGTATGCATTTTACATGCATCAACATCCCCAGGCTTAACCCATGCTCGTCCTCGAGTATGAAGGTGATAAAACTAACATGGACTTTGCATATTGAAACAATCATGGGATATCAAGGAGGATTATTCATGCTACATATAATCAAATGATTAATACTAGAAATGAGTAGCAATATACAATTCATGTTGTAAGAAATATCAAATATGCAAGCAAAGATGCTTCATGAAAGTTCACAAAGTGTATAATGAAATAAAAGCACTATGGACCAAATGCATACACAAAATGAAAAATAAAATCCTATATTGGTCAAAGAATAGCATAATGGAAAATAGAAAATATGGTGGACACTTTGGAGAAAATTGAGTAGAGGTAAAACATGATCAAGTCTTATTTAGCCTCTAAATTATTCAACTAAAATTACTAATTGAAATGTGGTATCCATTGATCTAGGACTCTCATTGCCCCTTTATCACTAGCATCTTAATGTTGAAGTAATGTGAATGACAAGGTGGTTGAAAGCCTCATGCCCCGTGAGTGAAAATCTACTCCATGATTACTCAACTTAAGATTCCTAATAAGCTTTGTACAATCATAATAAGTATTAATGACATCATAGAGATCCGCAAAGAGGTACCTCTTGCCCCATGACATGGAAACAAGCCCATGTCACAATGACAAGACAAACAAACGGAGTAGACTCATCATCCTTTTTATTTTCATTTACTATTATGCATAGCTTCTTATTTTATTGTAGGATGTGTTGTAGAGTCACTCAAGCTGTAAGTAAATTTCCACCATGATAAAGCATGGCTTGGGTTAGCGGCCCATTGCGTTTCTCTAGTCATATAGATACTTACTCATCAAAACTTACTATTCCTCTATTTCATTTCGGCATGGCAGGAGTCCAAAAAACAAAAGTACATGATATCAACCAAATGTAAATTTTTGTGCAATGTTGAAAGCTTTCCGGTGATACACGTTTATAGCTAGCTCCCAACCACACACTTGTCAAACTCAAAACTTGTGGCTCCCATTATTGGGTCATGTTTATTAGATGCATAAAAAGTAAAGTGTGCCTTCAAAAGTTCGTGAGAGTCCTATCCCAAGTTCAACCCATGACAATTAATAAAGTGAATATCTTAATTTAGAACATAAATAAAACAATAACATGGTGAATATACTCGGAATAGCAATGAAGCTAATGGGAAGATATGGTGGACTCACTGGAAATACTTGGCTAAGGAGTGTTGGAAACAAGTTTTTACTTGTTGGAATTTTTAAATTTTTGGCTAGCAAGAGGGAGGTAGTTGACCAGCTACTATGAATGCATATTTCCATATAACTACTCATTTCATGAAAAACTAAATAAACCAGCAATTAACATCAAGGACATGAATAAGAGATAGCTCAAGACAACATTATTGCAAATTTCTACACATAAAAAGCCTATAAATCATGCAAACATATGTAGCTCTTCAAATCAACCATGGCATCCCTATTCCAAGTCATAATACTAGCATCCAATACATTCCAACCCCAAACTCCAGTAGCTCAATCTCATATAAAATGATGGGTGTGGTTTTATCAAAACAAAAATAAAAAAAAAACTAGACGCTTCAAGTCTCTACGATAAATGCTTTGCTTAGAAAAACAGAAAGTAGACGTGTGCTAACCAAAAGAGTGTATCTCCAGTGGGGTGTTCATCACATCCCCAAGCTTATGGCTTTCACCATTCTTGGATGTCTTGAGGCGCAACTCCTCTATTTCCTGTGAAAAAACTTCACAAAACATGTTTCTCCCATTCTTTTTCTGTGGGGTGAGATTAGTAAGGACAAACAAATCACATGCTTTCTGTGGAAAATTCCAAATAAAATGCTCCAGTAGATAGAAAATAAGGTTCGTTATGTTGTATGTTCACTCTCTTGCTTGAAAGAATCATGGAAATTCGATTCCCAAGCCCAAAGAGTGCATAAAACAAAAGAAGGCAGAATATGTCCAGAAAAGCAACATCAGCAAAACGAACATTTTTCCCTAATCTAGACTCGTCAAAAAATTAAGCCAATTTTTGTGATTACAGAGGACTAAAAGTTGCAGAACATACTAAAAAATTAGCTCAATCCGACATACCAATAAAAAAACTTAAAATCATACGGTGAGCAGACTCGTGCTGAAACAGAAGTTTCATGCACTAGGATAGCAACTTATAAGTCCAAATGGGTTTGACTTGACTCTTTATTGAAAACTCCAGAATTAAAAAAAAAAAACTAATCTCTTGAGACAGCAAGAGGACACTAGGAAAATCCAAAAAAAACAACCGGGTTGCCTCCCGTAAAGCGCTTTCTTTATAGCCATATAGCTAGGCTTTACTTACTTAACATCATGATGGTTGGAGTGAGGTGGCTCGGCATCCCCAAGCTTGGATTCTTGTACTTATTTGATACATGTAGGGTGATCCCAGGGGTACATCCCCAATCTTGATTGGTTTTCCCTCTTGATCTTTGTTCATCTCACTCAACTCTTCCTCCTAAAAAATTCTTCTTACACAAATGTCAACATAAAACTTGATTAGAGGGGTTAGTGCCTCCATAAATAAAATCCACATAGGTACAGCAAAGACACATCATGAGTTGATTCTAAATATTAACTACTGTTACTAAAGTTGTGCATTGCTCCTTGATCAAAAGAACCACACAAAACACAAGTAATGAGAGCAATGCAAAATAAAGACATAATCTGCCAAAAACTGAACAGCCCGTAAAGAGTGAATTTTTAGAGGCACTTAAGTTGCTCCAATCAGAAAACTTTAAACTAATGAAATATGTAGTGATAACTAAATATTGCTGTCGTAAATTACCAGGTGAAAATTCCACTTCTATGATTTTAAACATTTTTCGCAGTGAAGTTCAGGAATCTGTTTTCTTGACAGCTAATTACTATTGTTTAATCCTATCTCTCATATAAGATTATTCTTGCCATTTAAGATGAGAAATAAGACATAAATGTGATGTTACAGTAGTGAACTAATATTTTTATTGTTTTTAGCTTTGGAAAAAGTTTTAATGATAGATACTTTGCAATGGTTTCATTGGCATGAACAACACATGTTCAAGGTCAACCTCAACTTCTCCATTACTCATCCTTCTCATTTACTTTCCCAAATTTTTTATAAAATGAAAATCTTAAACTAAATGATACATAACAGTAGGTAAAGGCATTTTACATGTTGTAAAGACATAAATGTGTGCTCAAACCGAATAGGAAATTAAAGCATAAGGAACACACCAAAAAAAATATTAAACAATTTATTTTTAAGTCTAACCCATTTCCTATGCATTGGCATTCTGTAATGAAACAAATAAAAGAAGCACATAATAGAAATCATAGAAAGGTAGATCAAGTGCAACTTCAATACTTTCAGCATACAGAGGGGAAACTTAATATTGTTGAAATATGTGTAACCATGTTTCCCTCTCTCATAATAATTTTCAGTAGCATCATGAATAGATTCAACAATATGAATATCACATAAAACATTCTTATCATGAGCCACATGCATAAAAGAATCACTACTCTCCACATAAGTAAAATCCTCATTAGTGATAGTGGGAGTTAAACATTCATAATTTTCATTGCAATCATCATATATAGGAGGCATAGCATCATCAAAGTGAATTTTCTCCTCCAAGCTTGGGGAACTAGAAATATCATGCTCATCAAAACCAACTTCCCCAAGCGTAAAACTTTCCATAGAATCAGCAAGTATATCATTTTTATCCTCAATAGTAGGGGGAATAAAAATATCATATTCATCAAGACAAACTTCCCCAAGCTCAAGGTTTTCCTTAGCAATAAAGGTGTTCAAATAATTAGTACTACCACAAATATGATTGTTGTGCAAATAATTTTTCAATTTCTCCTCAAACACTTCATGTCCTAATTCAAGGTAGATATTATACAGTTCTAAAATTGTTTGGTTGTTTTCCATTTTATAATTTTTTTTGTGTTTTAGGTTTATATGTTAGTATGCAATGCAAACAAGAATAAAAACTTAGCACAACGCTCCCCAGCAACGGCGCCAGAAAAGTGCTTGATGACTCCCAAGTGCAGGAGATCAATTGTAGTACCTTTCGATAAGTATTTGAGTGTCGAACCCACGAGGAGATGAAGGTAAGCTACCTATTCTCTAAAGCCCTATAACCCTCTTATATGGCTGTTTATGCAAAGCAATAAGTTTGACTAAAAGAAACTAACTAATTAGAAGCAAGTGACGTGGAGTGTGGTTCGTCTAGTAACTAGTGAAGCAAGTTCAAAATGCAAGTTTCTAAGCAAGTTTCACAAGTAGCAAGCATCAAATATCTCAAGGGAGCAAGTGTTCTAGCAATAGGTGTTTTGTTCGTGTGGTTGTCACAATTAGTGAAGCACATGTTTTAGTCTTAGTTGTTTCTTCTAGGAAGGAGCCATGAATAGGTATAGTCAAGTAAATGATCTACAACCCCTTATGATGGATCATGTGGCCAAGTAAATGACTGCACAAGATTGATTAAGACATAAAGTCCCACCATAGCCTTACGTTCTAAGGTCCCCTATATATATCCCCCAATAACTTAACTTTGTGGCTCGGTCTTAGGTTACTGTCACTCCCAAGTCACCACCACTCCATTATGCTACCGGTGATCACCTTACATGCATTCCCCAACATATGCGTGCACTCATATATTATACATAAAGACAATCATAGAAGATAACAAACTTGTATGCAACCAATCAACGAACTATTTCACCATTGCCAAGAACAATTCACTACTCAAACATAGACGGGGAGACACAATACATCAAGGGAATATAGTATTGCATCATACATCGTGTTTGCCAAGAGATTACAGTGGAGAGATGGAGCTGATCTTGCTGTAGATGTTGATGATGAACACGCCGGAGGGAGGTGGAGCCCTCCGGGGGTGATCCCGGCGGCGTTTCCCCCCTCCGATCTTCTCCGGCGGTAGCCTTCTATCTCTCTGTGGTTTCGTATCTCGGCGCCGCCTCCTCCTCGAAAAGGCCAGGGGACCCTTTATATAGTCGTTTTTAGGTCACGAGACACTCGGGATAAGAAAGATCGACGACATCGGAGCCACGGGGGCAAAAAGGGGGCGTCTCACGCGGCCAAGGAATCTGGCCGCATGGAGGGTCCTCTTTGCCACCTGGTTGGCCTTTTGGCCCTCTACTTTGGCCCATGGTCTTCGTCTCGAAAATTCTGAACTGTGCTCTTTGGCCTTGCCGTTTTTGGAGTCCCGAAGCTCCCGGAAAGTCTGAAACACTAAAAAGTACGTTTTCTGGAAAAAACAAGGTTAGCACCAAAAGAAGGGGGATTGTTTAGAAAATCTCCCAAGTCATTATAAAACATGAATATAAGTTGCTAATATGTAGGAAAAACAAGTAATAACATGCAAAGTTCATGTATGCATTTTACATGCATCAGGACTACACCTCTTGAGTACAAGAAAACTGAACCTATAAATAATATACAAGTTCAAATAAAGAAACGATGAGAATGTTAGCTCAAATACATGCTAGAAGAGAAAGAGAAGTTGAAATTGCTGAAAATACTGATAAAAATGAGCTTGTTAAAATTTATACCATTCAACCCTTTGAGGAATTGAAAACTTTCAGTACCAATGAGTATTCTAATGCTTCTAAACATATTGATGTAAAAACAAATGGGATTGGATAGTTCATGACTTTATGTAGAAGGAACATGATACGTCTCCAACGTATCTATAATTTCTGATGTTCCATGTTGATATTATGCAAATTGCTACATGTTTTATCCCTTCTTTATAGCATTTTTACACGTTTTCCGGGACTAACCTATTGACAAGATGCTAAGTGTCAGTTCCATGATTTCTGCTATTTTTTATTTCAGAAAAGTTATTCTGGAAATATTCTCGGAATTGGACCCCACGAATCCCGAAGTTCCTATTTTCCCCGGAAGCATCCAGAAGTCCGAAGAGGAGTCAAAGACGGGCACCAAGGGGCCCTCACCATAGCCAGACGCGGGCCCCTCCTTGTCCGCGCCTGGGGGTGGTGAGGCCACCCTGGTGGCCCACCGACGTCGTCCTTTCGCCTATTTATTCCCCTCCGAAGGAAAACCCTAAGCACCTGATAAAAAATCCCTGAAAAGTTCCGCAGCCGCCGCCGTCGTCAACCCTAGATCAGGGGGGGTTCTGAAGCTGTCTCCCGGCACCCTACCGGAGAGGAGATCATCACCGGAGGCCTCTTCATCACCATGCCTGCCTCCGGAGTGATGCGTGAGTAGTTCATCCTTGGACTACGGGTCCATAGAAGTAGCTAGATGGTTGTCTTCTCCTCCTATGTCTCAATGTTTAGATCTCGTGAGCTTCCTAACATGATAGAGATTGTTCTTACGTAATTCTATGTGTTGTGTTTGTTGGGATCCGATAAATATTGAACTTATGCCAAGTTGATTATATTCTTTATTGCATATGTTATTTGTGATCTTGCATGCTTTCCGTTGCTAGTGGTTGCTCTGGCCAAGTAGTTGCTAGTGACTCCAAGAGGGAGTATTTATGCTCAATAGTTGGGTTCATGACTCCTTTTCGCCTGTGCTCGAGTGACAGAAACGTGACGGGGGAGGATGTGCTTTTGCCACTAGGGAGAAAACAGCGGTGTGAGTGCCCGGGTGCATAATCATTGCTTACATTACACACATTGCTTAATGTGATTATCTGTTGCTTGCAACTTAATACCTAAGGGGGTTCGGATGATAACCTCAGGGTGGATTATTAGTCATAGATGTCATGAATGTGCACTACGGTGCAACCTCTATTTGTCAATTGCCCAGCTGTAATTTGTTCACCCATCATGCTAACTTTTATGGAGAGGAACTACTAGTGAACCTATGAACCCCGGTCCATTTTCCTACATTATTAAACAAACCATTACAATTCCCTGCTTTCTTTACTTACTGTAAGCATACACCATTTTCCACACTATACGTCTAATCTTTGTTTTCAGCAAGACCGGTGAGATTGACAACCTCACTGTACCGTTGGGACAAAGTATTTTGGTTGTGTTGTGTGCAGGTTCCACGTTGTTGCTGACATCGGTGAGGCGCCATCACCATCGTCAGTGGCATCAACCTTCCGAAGATCCTCTTTCTCCTACTGGATTGATAACCTTGGTTCTTAACTGAGGGAAATTCTTACCTCTGCACTCATCACACCCTCCTCTTGGGGTTCCCAACACGCCATCCATAGCAATAAGAATTCCTGGCACCATCAAGGCGTAGCAGATCACCAAAAGTTTGGAGATCAAAAATATTTCAAGTGAGAAAATTGTTGGAAGTGGAATTGAGGATAATATAACTTTAGGAGAAAATTTTCCGACCATGTTTGAGGATTATAAACTTTGTTTTTATAATTCCACCATCTCTGATGTTATTAAGTTCTTACAAAAATTAGATAAATATCCTAATGCTAGTAAGATAAATATTGCTTTCACTAAACATATCACTAATACTCTCATTGAAGCTAAAGAAGAAAGACTCAAACTTGAATGCTCTATTCCTAGAAAATTACAAGATGGTTGGGAGCCCACTATTATAATAAGAGTGAATGATTTTTATTGCAATGCTTTGTGTGATCTTGGTGCAAGTTCCTCTATTATGACTAAAAGTTTATATGATATGCTTGATTTGAAACCTTTGGATGAGAGTATTTTGGGAGTGCATCTTATAGAATCCACTGTTAAAAGACCTTTGGGAAGTATTGATCATGTTCTTATTATTTCTAATGATAATTATGTCCTCGCTGATTATCATGTTTTGGATATTAAATGCAATGCTTCTTGTCCTATGATTTTGGGGAGACCTTTTCTTCGCACCGTTGGTTCCATTATCCATATGAAAGAGGGAATTATAAGATTTCAGTTTCCCTTAAGAAGGGCATGGAACATTTCCCTAGAAAGGGAATGAAGTTATGTTTTGAGTCCCTTGTGAGAACTACCCATGATTCTATTTATAATACTTGATTCGTTCTTCATGCCTAGCTAAATGGCGTTAAAGAAAAGCGCTTGTGGGACGCAAACCACTTTGTTTTTCTTTGTTTTCGTCTATTTTCTTTTGTTATTTTGGTGTGAAGTGGTTACCTATGTAGAAACCTATCCTTATCCTTTTTATTTCATTTTTGTGCCAATAGTAACCTCTAATAGAGAGGTAGTGCAATTTTGGGAAGTTGTTATTCTGAAACAGATTTCTGGGCTGACACCAAAAAATTATTTCTCTCAACCACAACATCGGATTGCTTTGAAAAAAAATACACATGCCCCAGAATGTTATCTAAGTTCCATCAGTTTCCCACTTTTTGATTTAATCAAAGAATATTTTCTAAAAAAAACCATCTTTACTCACTATTCTGTTTTGACAGATTTTTGTCAATATTTGTATTTGCATCTTAATCTCTTTCTTTTGGTGTTCTTTTGAGGGGGAGATCTTTAAAAGTAGTTGTGAAAATAGCTAATTTTTTAAATTGAGTGTTATACTTGTGTTGAAACTTAACCAAGTGGATGCATTATTTTGATTACACAAACGTTGCTAATGAAGATTGTGAGAAGTTTTAGGTGGAGTAAGTTTCAGTGTAGGCGGAGAAGAATTATGTGATGAGATGAGGGACGGAAAAAAGCTAAAGCTTAGGGACGCCCATGTCACCCCAAGACTTATCCAAGAAGTACAAGAGTCAAAGCTTGGGGATGCCCAAGGCATCCTCTTCTTCATCAACCAAAAATATCATGTTTCTTTCAAAACACTATATTTTTATTGCTTCACATGATATGTGTTATTCTAGGAGCGTTGTTTTATTTTTCTTTCAGTTTTGTTTTGTTTTATTTTCTTTATCTTTTGTTTGGATCCTAGCACTTTTATTTTGGAGAGAGACACGCTCTTTTTTCATTGCCTAGAACACTCTAGTTTTCACTCTTATTGCTCTCTCAGTGTTCAGTTTTTTCTCGTACCTGCGTTTAACTATTGCTTTTCATTAGAATTTTGTTCAAATCTTATTGGTTTGCTTTAGTTATATATGATTATATCTCTGGTCTTTGATGTTTATTTTCTTTGAGAGTTCTTTCAAATAAGTTGATTGGTGGTGCAGAAGAGTAAATTATTTCATGCTTATAGTGATGCAATAGGAAGACGGCTTAGACTTTTTCATGTCATGTTAGATGTTATTTTAATTGTGTGCTTAGTAGTATATGATGTATGATGACTAGTATCAAATATTTAGAGTGCTTAATGTTCCATTGAATTTAATCATGTGTTGTTTCCTCATATTGAAGCATGGTATTGTGGCATTCTCCTTTGAATGATTTATCTGGAATGACTTGGCGCGTGCTCATACCATGTTATGAGTATAAAAAATTCACCTCTATCCTTGATGATCATTTAGTTTTTGACTTGTAATATCACTTCATGCTTTGATTAAATTTGTTTTGTCGCTATGCATGATTATGCCCGTTACTGCTCTCTTAGTTGGTCGATCCGAGTCTTTTCCTAGCCTTCACATGTACTGAGTATGAGCTCTACTCGTGCATCTAACTCCCAAAAACCAAAGTTTGCCAAATGTGTCCATCACGTCTACCTATATGTGGTATTTCACCTCCACTCTAAGTAAATTTCTCGTGTGCTACCTTTAAACCTTCAAAATTATTAATCTATTTTGTGATCCTGTTTTAGCTCACGAGGAAGTACTTTAAAGTTTATTATGGTCTATATCAAGCAAAGTTCTTCTTCCTTATTTCAACCGTTGAGTATGGAATATGTGTTCAACTTAATTCACCGAGAGTTGGTGCCAAATTATATGAATTCAAATGATAAAAAGGCACTTCCCCATGGTTTGATGAAAGCTGATGGGTACCCATGGATACCTCTAGCCTTGGTTTGTGAAAGAAAGGTGGGGGGAAGTGCCAACCAATAAAGAAAAAAATGTTAATGGAACGCGCTCTCAAAATTCTAAACACTTTACTTGACATGGATTATGATAAGTTTTTCATTACCATTCGTTGACATAGACATACACCTCTCTAAAAAATTGTTTTCAATATCTCTGTTTTATTATATAAAAATATCTAGCACATGAGTAATCCCTGCTTCCCTCCGTGAAGGGCCTTTCTTTTACTTTTATCCTGAGTGTTCATCTTCTTACTTTATGCACCAGCTAAGAGAGCATAGTTGTCATTCTGAGTATAATGTGCATAGTCCCAAAATTTATTATTGATTGATTTGTGATTGTTGTATTGCTTGTTCTCAAACTATTTGTATCTAGTCATCATTCAAACTTTGAAGGTGTCCTGACATTTATGTTTTGCTACCACACGAAGGACAAGCTAGATACCACTTTATTATGTTTTATTTATGATCGAAACTTTCAATGCTTCATTATTCACCGTCTTTTGTTTTACTTTTCGTGTGCAACATAGTTGCTAAGTTTACATTAGTTCAAATAATATCTATTATGCCTTTGTTAAAGTATTTTGATCTCAGCTTGCAATGCTTTTACATAACGTTGATCAAGATTTGTGTTGGCTTCATGTCACCTCAAAAATTATTTTATTATCACTTACCTTATCGAGGACGAGCATGAGTTAAGATTGGGGATGCAGATACATTGCAAACGTATCTATTTTTTTATGTTGCATGCTTGTTTTCTACCCAATACCTCTTGTTTTCCACATAGTTTTCCTTCGTTTTCCATATGTTTTCATAGATTAATATATTAACAAGATGCCCCAATCCAGTTGTTGTTCTATGAGTTCTTTTTCATAAAAGTTAATGACGAAATATTCTCGGAAAGGGTTGAAAATCCACGGAGATCATTTTGTACCCGGAACGAAGACATAGTCCAAACAAGAGTCGAAGGGGGGCCAGGGGCCACTAGGAGGGTGCCAGGCGCGGCCCCACCCTAGGCCGCGCCAGGTGGGCCCCTGGAGACCCTGGACACCGCCTCTTGATGCCTCTTCCCCATAAATTTCCTTCAACCCTAAAAATCACGCAGACGGAATTATTTCCATGATAGATGCAGATATGCACCGTCACCTCGAAAACCCAATCTAGGGCTTCTGTAGTTCTTTTTTGGGACCCTGTCGGAGGGGGGATCGTCATCGGAGGCCTCTACGTCGCCATGATCGCCTCCGGAAAGGTGTGAGTAGTTCATCTCGGGAGTGCGTGTCCATAAAACTAGCTAGATGGTTGTTCTATCCCCTATGCCTCCATGTTTAGAGTCTTGTGAGCTGCCTCAAATGATCGATACCACCATTATGTAATTGTGCATGTTGTGTTTGATCTGATATGATGAACCATGAGATTATGATTATTTTGTTCTTGCCAATCTGATATGTTTCACTTATATTCATAGAGAGTTCTAATCTTGTCTTACGATGCTCTACGGTGTTTATGATTACCTTGGCCACGTAGTTGTTTTCATCTCCAAGAGAGGGTTTATATGTTTGATCGTAGGTGCATGCCTCTCTTACATCTATGCTCGAGTGACAAACATGTGATGGATGAGAGATGTGATGTTGCTACTAGGGAGAAAACATCGGTTCTCTTGTCTATGTACGAGCATCACTTCTTACATTACGTATTGCTCTTAATGGATTTTTCCGTGGCATACAAAGCAATCATTTTGTTGCTGCAACTTAGTACCAGAGAGATTTGTTGGATAGCTTTCTTGAAGTGGACTTTTAGATATGGATGAATGCTGGGTAGCAGTCCTTATGCCTTGACATAATTCCTATAATGTTAGAACCCATCAAGTATATCTCGTCATAATAGTATTGTTATATGTTCATGATTTGTCAATTGCCCAGCTGTAATTTGTTCACCCAGCATGTTTGTTTTCTTTGGAGAGACGCCACTAGTGAAGCTATGCCCCCCGGTCCTATTTTCCTCATATTTGCAACCTTCTTTTAAGCACTTCTATAAATGTTTCCTCGTTGTTCCATTTTCACTTAATTTGTTTTCCAATACTCTATACGTTTATTCTCTCGTTTTCAGCAAGACCGGAAGATTGATAACCTTCCGGAAAGTTAGGGAAAGAGAGGGTTTGTTTTTGTGTCCAGGTTCCACGCTTGTTGACGCGCCGGAAACAAACAACCTTCTTCAAGACTACGAAGTCCTACTGCTCCGATAAATTTGGTTCCATAACCGGGGGGAAATTTCCACTAGACTACATCATATCTTCCGTTTGGGGTCTCCCAACGAGTGTGTGATCACGTCACATCAATTGACAAAGAACCAACAACATCTACATGCGGTGGCATGTAGGCATCCAACCACTTGTCTTGCGACAAGGCAATAGAACAATTACTAGTGACCACGTCAGCCAATGTTCTTGAAGTGTATGTGCATTTTGGCTTGAGCAACATGAATGCATGTTTAGCCAAAAAAAAGTGAATGCATGGCGTTCTCTCATCAATACAGACGCTAATTATGGCTTGAAACTTCTATTAAAATGGATGATTATATCTCAAACAATAACACACGTGTAGGTCTCACATCAACATTCGCAATCACACCAGTGCATAGTAGGGTTTTGGTATTTTAACACCTAGTTCTGTTTATTCTATTAAATTCACTTAGTTATGTGTAGTTAAGCATATTTCAACGCCGAAAAACAGTACTGGTTTGTTAAGTTTGCTGAGTTTGAGTTTGGTTTTGGTTTATTCAATTTTGGTGTTCCGATTTTATGCCCATGCCCTTGTCAGGCATTGGAGACACAATAGACCCGAGGTGGATACAGTTGCTGAAAATGGATTTATTCAGAATGTCGTATGCGAACTGAAAGATTTTCATGCAAGTCACTTTCGTCGTGTGTGTTTTATCCACGCGAGGATATGGTTTCCCCAGTAGATTATGAAGCACTCACTATTTTTTCACGGTTACCTAACTTCATGATTTATTTCAGATTTTGCACTGGCACATGTTTGCATCAATTGCGAAGTTTTGTGCCTATGACGAGTCGAGCATAGTGATTATCATACAATGATAGTGCAAATGCATATATCCAAACAACAACGATACCTAATAATGTACCTCCCTAGTGCAATATAATAGGCGGACTAGGCATGACAAGAATGAGTCCAGAGATTAGAGAATGTAGAAGTCTATATATGTGTCTTTCCCTTTCTATCCTTTAAATAGAGACAGTAGGCGTGTAATAGTGTAGTCTAGAATATTGAGATATATGGTTATTGATGGGCGAGCTACCAAAAGTTGAGTTACTCAGCTCATCTGAACCATGTGAATATAAACTCCCTAGCTTCTTCGCATCACATTACCGGACGGTGAAATAGTAGGATCAAGACAAATGGGACAATTGAGCGAGGACAAGAATGTGGAGTGGGGCATAATGTTAGAATTGGACCAACACACTGTATTGGTAGCTATCTAGACGCATATGAGAATATGATGCACCGGGAGTTCGAGCGGCAGCTACAAAGATTATGCATCTAGTTCTTCCATGCTTGGAAAGTATGAATATCCCAATTACTAGTACTTCTTTCTAATCGTCCTACACTAGTATCCCAAGGTATAAGCAAGGTGGATCTCAGACCTCTCAGAGCTACAAAGCTCTGCGTTGACAACTAAAAACTAGAAATTACTAGGTGTTGCATCAGTTACAAGGTGATTCCATGGGGGGTGGAGTTTCCATATTGCACTGCTCAAGCAATTAGCTAGTTTCTCCTTGTTTCTCGTCAATTAACTCTTCTCCTTAATTAATTGATTGATGAGGAAAATATTTTGCTTTCGTTTTAGAAAAAAACAAAAAATATTGCGGTGCACAAAAAGTTCTCAGTATTTCTTATCTCTCCCATTCTTAATTTTATTCACTTCTGTTTGTGGAGCACAGATATGGATTTACTTAAAAATGGAGGAAAACAACAACCGAAACCACTATTGTCCAAAATAATGCAGAAACTAGGAAATTTTGATTAACAAGGTTTCTCTCGTACCACTATGAATGAAATCATTAGCTTGTTTACAGAATAAAATTGTTTTTCTAATGAATGCATATAAGTAGCCACCATCACAAAAAAAATTCAAGCTTGGATTTCTGAGGCAGCTCTTCTTCGTTTTGCTGTTCCACACAACACCAGCCTATAATCACTCTCTGCTTGTAATGTACCCATTAGGGGAGGTCAATTCTATCATACTCCAACCCAAAATGCAGGGTACTTATGAAGGAAGGTAGTATAAGGAATCTCATGTTGAGGTGACGATTCATATTTCTTGAATTTCGTACTTATCCAAGTTCTTCGCAGAGTAAATTGTAGCAAGAAAATTCATACTAGCCGTCATGCCCGAAAATGTTCATGTTATGGCTTGTCCTCATTAAATTCATAATCAATGAAATTGAGGGCAGCAAGAACAATAATTAAAATATATGAACAAGCTATCATTCCTAAAGGATAGGGGGTCTATTATTTCATCATATATCACCTATTATGTTTCTTTGGTATTCTCCAGTTTTCTCAACTCCCACTACAAAATTTCCACGTTCTCTACCAAACAGAGTACTCCTATCTCTTGCAGAAATCCATTTTGATACCCGGGTGCATATGCACCCGTATTTTAAAACCACATTGTGAAACATCGAAAAACCCCGAAACAATTTTTTATATTTGTCTTCATATTCTATGTGTCTACAAATTCGCTTCCCTAAGAATATACATTTTTGTGCCTTCTTAAAAAAAGACAATAAAAATGTCGCGTGAAAAGGCTTATTTCAGCACCAATATTTGTCTTTTTTTACATAGGCCATAAAAATGATGTCTTCCCTTCAAACGACTTCATGAACATATATATATTGTTAAGATCGATGTATGGACATTTTTTCAAACTTTATTGAAATTCAAAATTTTATTTAAAGTGCATTTTAAATACCGGGTGCATTTGCCCCTGAGAGCCAAACGCCACCCCTTATCTCTCGTAACTAGTACATTCTTGTGAGAATCCATAGATCCAGGGGGCACGCGTTTTTCTTCTCTAGGTTTTCTTCCACCTAGGACCGTCGGGCCGGGGGAGAATACATAAAGCATAGGATCGGGCTAGCGCTGGTCGAATGCAGCCTGGAAAGTTATACTGACGACCAAGCTAAGGTCCCACAGCCCTACTGTGCGACACCCATGACTTTGTGACACCATGACCTCCACAGTATGGCCATGGCGGCAGAATTGACTCCAGTGGAGGATGGTGGAGATGAGTCCGGTGGTAGCGCGGGTGCCCAACTAGAGCATAAGCTCTATAGGTAGCCCGAGGATCCCTTTGCCAGAATGAATCACGCGGCCTCCTGTACCTAGGTTTTGGTTTTGCTCTCGTGCACGGTGTAGGGGCACCGGTCTCTGTAGGAGAAGTTATTGGGCAGGACGGTGCACGGGCAAAAGTTGGTGGGCGGCAGGGAGGTTGTGGTGCCGGTGCTGAGGAAGACGGGTGGGCAGCGCGACATGAGTGCGTCGGGAAGGGATATATTGACAAGACAGTCCCTGATTTGACAGTCGCGACTGGGTGCACTCTAGAGTTCAAAATAGCCTAGCTACCCTTTAAAATATTCGGGAAAGAAAAACGCCCTTGGTGTTACTATGCCACCCATTAAGACTGGGCACGATGGAAGTAATAAAGGTCCAACATCACATGTCGCAAGGCAATGTTGGTTATATGGCATGTAGTTAATAAGGAGAGAAGTGCTTGTGGTAACATAGCTAATTACTTTAACATCACACGTATCAAGAAAACACAAGTCTATAGTGTAATCAATAAAGCCTTGAGAGACCACATATATGTTACTACCCACTATACAGGTGATAACATAATCTAGTAACATATGCATGTTACTAATCTAAGTTACCCCCACTAAGACCAGCCTAAGTGATTAACTTGAGTTGCTTGGTTCAAGGAAAGACAGAGGGAATGTGGCATACCACCAATGGCTTTAGGGCATCTCCAATAATTGCTGGTAAAAATTGTCGTGTCATCAACCAACAAGTTATTATACAACCACTGATTGGATTGTATCTATTTTGTCCAACAGAAGGTGAAGAAATAAATGCAATTGCTATCTATTTCACCTTGGAACTTTTGCATGGGTGTTGGTTAACATACATACAACTTTGACCCCTCTTCTTATTTAATTCATGCTACATCATCACATATCCTACGTGGAAAATTTTACCAACACCTATCTTACGGCCATTGGAGATTTCCTTATTGAAGATGCTAGAGAACTTGCAACTCGTGACAAAGAAAAGAGAGCACCAATCACTTGTGGCAGAGAAGAGAGATCACTAGACTTATTTTATACCACGTTTAAATGCTATAATTTTGTTTTTACATAAGAGAACTATTTTACTACCAAGAAGATCATAAATTAGCCAATATTAAAACAAATTTGCATGCCTTAATTTATGGAGAGAAACTCTTTTTCTGTTAACTCCACAAGCCACCAACCCTAAGAGGAGATGCCATTTCTAGCATATCACGAATCTCATCTTCAAATGATGATATTCATATGGAAAACATTGTCTTACACCCGACTGTAACTATAGTCACACGTCGTCCGAGCGTCTCTCACGTGCCGGGTTGAACAGACATTATCTCACGCCCGGGTCCCACACAATACAAGTGTACGTGATTACAGCCACCCAACATCAGAGACTCATCTCTTCATGGTGCTTCCTCTCACGTGTATCTCTCTCCCTTCTTGCTTCTCTCTGTCCAAATCTCTCTATCCCCTGTCTCTAGCGACAAGGACAGAGCTCCACTTCTGTTAGATCCATGACGTCTGGTTATCCAACAGGGAAACACCAATGTCATCTACCCAAGCCTGGGGACCGGCAACGCTCTACAAGGTACGCCTCTTCTTCGGTGAATGGGCTAGAAACTCCGGCATGGTTCTCCTCTATATGTCCCACAAGACCGGTGGCTGCAGATAGTGCAGCATGGTTACAACGGTGCACTTTTGAACCATCTCCATCACCCGTCCGTCCAGTTCGATCACGTCGGCGTCCACACCAAGGAAAGACATGAGCCTTTTAGGGGCAAAATTGTACACGGGTTTTATGCGACAATTATGGGCATGTTCGCAAAAATATGATGAAAATGACATTTTTTTTGTGCTAAACATAATTTTTTGTAATGTTGGATACAATGAAAGAGTTTTGTTGGAAAATATATTGAGTCCGTTGACAAAAAGATTGACAAGGAGATTATGAAAAATGAGAAATTATTTTATGCTACATACGATTTTTCATAATGTTGGATAAGTTGGTGAGTTTTGTTGGAAGATGACAAATGGAAAATTATTTGTGCTACATACAAATTTTCATATTGTTGGATATGTTGGCAACTTTTTGTGTATACAAATTTAATAAAATGTTTGCTGAGGTTTGTGTTAGGTTTATCAGATGCTTTCTTTGGGTTTTAATTAATTTATTTGTGTTTCTTTCATCGATCTTCTCTTCGTGTAAATGCCCACAAAGTTTGGTTTTAGTGGTCTAAAACAGGGGGAAGCAGAGGAGCAATGTTGGAAAGGTACGGTGGGATCCACCCACATGACATTGATTGATCGTTCTTTTTCTTACGGTCGGCAGATTATTGCAATCATGATTTGCTTGGGTCCACTGAAAGTTTCGTTTAGGGGATGTACCTCTGACACGCCGCAGTCCAGCTGTAGCTACAACCGACTGACGCCTAGCGCGTGCCTATTTATATTTCTTGAATGCGCTCATTATCTACCTTCTTCTCAAACATTTTGGTCCAGCCATCATGCTCAAAATTTAATTTTTCTTCGGTTCATCATGTGGTTCATGATTGATGACATTGAGAGCATGAAGAATTAATAGTAGTTGAACGATGTGAACAAGGTATCATGCCTAAAGGATAAGGGTCCATGACTTCTCTATAGACCAGCTATTACGTTTATCTGGCATGCTAGTGTGTAACGTTTCCCTTTGTGCCATTTAAAACTAAACACCCATTATTTACAAAAAACCTAAACACACATTACCCGGTTTACTCAACTACAACTTGAATTTTCCAGCTACACTCTTGCGCTTTCAACTGATTCTTGTCCGCTACTATTTTGGATCTGAGGTGGGGACAATTTCTTGTTCATGTTATTATTGTTAGCCATATCATTCGGTAGTAGTGTTTCATATGCAATGAATCTTTCACTTATAATGGACAAACTCAAGAATTTTCATGCAACCCACTCCAACAAGGATAGCTTTAAGTTCGGTAATACCTTAGGTTGTACTCCTTTTTATAACTAATACCTTGTGTTAGTTCGTGTGGATCATGTGTATCTTTGTTATGCAGAGAGCGGGTTTGAATTCTCTTTCTTCTATTAATTTGATTTGACGTATTAGTAAATAAGAAAATCCATTTATCTCAAAACACAAGATAGTTTTAAGGTCTTAATTTACTCCAAAGATAATTGGTGCACCGTATGAGCACAACCATCATAGATAGCTAGTCATAAGATTTACGATATGATTGCGAAGATATTATGAGGCGGTCCATTTGAAATGGCATCGGGTTTATTTTACTCTTTTGTTAGTTGATTTGTTCAGCATTGATGTCTGTTTTTTCTTAGCATTGTTGAATAATTATATTATATGATTGTGTGCATCATCTTTTGTTTGCGGGTAAGTTATGTGCGTCATCAGTTGAAGAGTTCTCATGTTAGAAAAAAACTTCAATAACATGTATATTTTTGGTTGGAGTGAAAGGACCTCATATGAGTAACTAGCATAACGTGTGAAAAAAATGAAGAACTGTTCTTGTCCTTGACCAACGACATGCCTAGCTACAAGGCACAGTGTCCAGTGTGATAGCTAGCAGCTTGGGGCGTCTGAATCATCAGAGATGGCTCTTTCGAAATGATTCTCCAAATTTTCTCCAAATTTTCATAAATTGAAGGGGGTCTGTATGCATGAGCTAGAGCAAAAAAAATATAACAATTTGCTAAATGGATTCACAGTCAGCAATACTATTCTGCCCTTTTCTACTATATTTTGCTTGTAAATTTTGTTGATATTTATATATGCTATTGAGTGTGCAAATTACTCCACCGTACAGCTAATTTGTGGGGGTCAATCAGTGAATCCGGAGTCGCATAAAAGAGATATACATGCCGCCTAGCTTAATGATCTCTTTTGTTTCTCTCAATGCCGATGTTTTCGTCAGTTGTAGAGTCATGTTCATGTCATGTTGACATGCTGAAGGTGATTAAAAATGTACAGTCCTAGTACTTACTATATGATTACACACGATATATTAATTTAGGGAAGCTCACTTCCAAGGCAAGAAACATTAAACTTCTATCAAACAAAAACCATGGGCATGCCAAGGACGAGTCTGAAGATCGGTACATGCAAAAGGCAAAACATGTCCTGCGCGATGAGGGGTGCTACCAAATTGGCTGGTTGTTACTTATTACTGGTTAATGCACATCCGAGCTCTGTGGATATATAGACCAAAAAGTGTGGGACAACTTGGACAACCGAGCGAGGAGCGTGTGGAGTGGAGCATGGTGCTAGAACTGGATCAGTGCACTTGCTTGGTAGCTAGTTGAACATCCGGGAATATGATGCATCGGGAATTCGAGCAGCGGATGCAAAGGAGTTACCGACGGTTATTTCGAGACATTTCGCACGACATCGGAGAGTGTGAGTCCAAACACATGATCGCACGACATCAGAGCAGCGGATGCAAAGGAGCTACCTCCCGAGCGGCCCTGGAGGCGGAAACCTAGAGAAAAAAAGAGACCCCAGATCGCATCTCCTCGGGCCGCTGCCGTCGCCGGAGCAGGCGGCGGTGGCGGCGCCCTACTCGTCGAAGGCGAAGGGCAAGGTGGGCGCTCCGGATGAGATCGTTGTGGGAGAGCAGCGGCACTCGTTCCGGGCGCGGGGCGGGGAGGCGGTCGGTGGCGGAGGGGCTGGCTTCGGGGGCGGCGCAGTCTGCTGTACCTGCTCTTGGGGCCGGCCGCGGAGGCCCTCCCGGCGGCGTGGCGAGAAGGAGGCGGTTGGGGTGCTAGCCCCGACTTGGATGAACCAGCGAAGGTTGGGTTGTGGTTTCCACGCCGGCAAACTTTGGCCTCGGTTGACCATCTCTTACTCTGCCGTTCCGCTGGAGGGTTCTTGCTGCCGTTCCTGCCAGAAGTGGTCTCGCGGCGTCGGGGGCTACGAGGCTTCAGAATAATGGCGGTGGTCCTAGGGTTTTCCATCGCGCGAAGATGAAGATCCTGATGTAGGTCCTCTTTGATCAAGCCGGGGTGTCGACCGAAAGGCTCCGCCGGCGAACTTCCATGGGCGACGCCTAGAGATTGCTGGATCGGTGGAATTCGGTCACAATGCTCAGTCATCGAAGGTGAGATTGGAGGACTAGAATCGATGTTCGGAGTCTTTGCATAGATGGGAAATTGGCTTGGAGTTACAAGATTCGTGGCAGCTGTATGTCAGAGGGGGGCGACAATATGCGTGAAGTCCAAAGTCCTACCTTTCAGGGTGAAAACCCAAGGTCTGGCCTTAATTGGTTGTGCCTGGCACTGGTCTTCTTGGAGCCGTTGTTTTGAGAGCGAGGATTATCTTTAGGGTGAAAACCCAAGGTCTGGCCTTAATTGGTTGTGCCTGGCACCGTTCTTCTTGGAGACGTTGTTTTCGAAGAGTTGGACATCAGGTGTTGTTTAGGTGTTGGTTGTGCGGATACCGCGAGGATTGTAACTCCGTAGCGGGACTTTTCTTTTTATTTCTTTTTTTTATTGCCTTTCGGCTGTGCATCCATTGTGTTGTTGCAGAGGCCGGGTGTATTTTGTATCTCCGCGATATTAATATACTTCCCTTTATCAAAAAGAAAAAAAAAACACATGATCAGTCTGAGGCTGGACATTTCGCGTTACGGTAACTGTTACCAGTCGTCCATCTTCTATCTGACATACCAGGTTGCTCCTTACCGCTTCGCGCGAAGGAGACCGCTCGTGCATCTTTTTTTTTTTTGAAATTACCGCTCGTGCATCCTTGATCAACTATAATACGATCACGACTCCTCCGATGGTTTGCTATCTGAACTTCGACAAACTAGCTTCACACCTGCTCCCTCTGTCCAACAATATGTCCAACAATAGATGACTTTCATTTATCTAAAGATGGATGTATTTAGACATGTTTTAGTGTCTATATACATCCCCATATTGTAGACAAATAGAAGTCATCTATTGTTGAATGGAGGGAGTATTACTTTAGCTTCCCATGCACAATTGTGTGTCTTCTTCTCTTTGCGCTATTAGTTGGAATTCTTTTAGAGTCCGTTTGGTTACATGTACCAATTTGTTTTCTCCGAGAATAATGCCCTGGAAGGCATATCAATTTTCAAAGAAGAAGGGCTTAATATAGGAGTGCGTCTCATATGAACCGGCTGGCAGGTGCTCCCGCCTAATTTTTTTTTTTTTTGAAATGTTGATTTAAACCAAGTTAAACAAATCTGTAAAAAAATCAAATGCATATGTAATGCAAATCCAATGCACGACAAGTGGGTTTCCTGATGAATTTGTATTTGCGTTGGCTACGTAAAAAAGACAAATTCTCATTGCTAGCTATATAGCAGTATATATACGTCATAGATTTTTCTTTTTACACATGCCAAAAGTAAAAGGCGTTTCTTTATAAAATTTCGTACTATTGCATAATACGTGTGTAGGTATGCACCTAATTGTTATGGAATTTTCTAACCATTGGAAAATCGATTTCCTAGGCAGGAGCATTTATACCCAGGTTCAACACATCATTTTCCCTTAATATAGCCATTACAACTCCCTAAGGGTTTACATTGGCAAAAGAAAAACATACGTTTATTCGGTCTTGACCACGTTCACGAATTACACACGATCTCCCTCCTCACTCGGCTTTCTAGCCTAAATCTTGTAGCGTTCTACTCTAATTCCATGCACCATTTTTGGGATTCTTGCATTTGTGACTTATCAGAGCCTGGTTCAGATTGTACGAGATCTAAGCCATGGTATGCACTATGTTTAGTTGCTAACAAAATTCTATGCAGCTCCCGTAGAGCATGTATGAGTTAACACACTGGCGTTTGATTGCAACCGTCTGTCTTGTGCACTGATGCTTGTTCTTACATGTTCTTTATGTGGTGAACTTATCTCACACCACTACACTTTAAATAAAATTTTCTACATTGACAGACTAGGACTCGATGTAGCGGCGTCGTGACGACGGAGGTCATGGCAAGCTGCGTCGGCGCCGAAAAAGCTTGCGTCCACAATGAAGGAGCCAAATCACAAAGAGGCTGAAGAGGTTAGCACACCATGACGACGTTAAATAAGCAGACATGTACACTACTCGTCTATGAACCCGAAACGAAAAATTAGAACTGTAAGTTGTGTAAAACGGCAAGATGAACCTACTCAAAAGAAATTTCAAATGGTTGACTGTGTGCGATGAATTTGGAAAAAATTGTCTGAAACGTCCCAGTATATATACACAAAATTGAGAAGTTACAATCGACGAAACTCGAAACTCATCACGGGATTGGAATCATAACAGCGATGTGCATAACACAAAGGTAGGTACCTGACAGCTCTGACACCGAGCACACGTTTCTCTTCCTCTAGCGTACAAGACATCTTAACGCCGCCACGTATCTCGGGAGAAAAAATTCTGTGCCACTGTAAGGAGACGTCTGCAGCCATCCACCATAAGCTTACTCTGATCCGAAGGAAATAAGAAAGCCCATAGTTGGATCCAATGTGCTGCCTTGAAGATAACATGTAAGACATGAAAATCATCTTTCTTGTTAAAAACAACATCATTCCTACAAGCCCAAATGGCCCAACAAATGGCCGATACTCCAATTCGTATCCTATCTTTAGTCTTCTTATCAATCTCGTTTAACCAATTCCCAAACATGGTTGTAACATTTGAGGGGGGGAGGGGGGGAAGGAATATTGTAAGTACAGAAAACCACATGCCACACTAGTTTAGCAAAAGGACAAGAAATACAAAGGTGCTCAACAGATTCTCTGTTCCCACAAAAAGAACAATGTGTGTCACCTTTCCAATATTTTCTAGCTAAATTATCTCTAGTTAGCAGAACCTTCTTATCTAAAAACCACATGAAAATTTTAATCTTCAGAGGAATCTTTAATTTCCACAAATAAGTTTTGAGAAAGATTGCATGACTATTCATCATATCCTCATACATGGATTTAACAGAGAACAGCCCATTATGTGTCAAATTCCAATGAAACTTATCCTCAGAGGCAACAAAAGAAATATTCATCAATCGCAAACAAAGGTAAGGCCACATATCCCACGTAGTGCCTATTAAATTCCTGCGAAAGGAAATATTAATAGGTGGAGCATTGGGAAATACATCATGTACAGAAACATTTTTATATTGCACAATATTATATGAGAGAGGATATTGATCTGAGAGTGGAGTTGGACCTAACCAAATATCTTTCCAAAATCTAGTTCCTTCCCCATTAACAATTTTAAAAGAACCTCTACTAAAGAAGTTCTTCTTTACTTTCATCAAACCTTTCTAAAAGGGAGAATCATTAGGTTGTGCTTCAACATGAGCTAAAGATTTACTATGAAGGTATTTGTTCTGCAATAATTCCTGCCAAACACCATCCTCAGTAAGAATCTTAAATAGCCATTTACTAATTAAACACTTATGTTTCAGCTCAACCACTTCCACCCCTAATCCATCCTGATCCTTAGGTCTACATATAATATTCCATCTTGTTAACCTATATTTTCGTTTGTTCTCATCAATCTGCCAGAAAAAACGAGATCTATAAAAATCAAGTCTCTTACGAACTCCAATTGGAATTTCCAAAAAAGAGAGCATAAACAAGATTGGTTGCAGCATAGCGACTTTGATCGTTCGCAGCAACTGGATCTTGAGCGTGGTGGAGTTGGGATCTCTCATAACACCGACTCACCTCCCCCTTCCAGACACACATTACACAATTTTGTTCCGGATACCGAAAACGGTGTTGAGTTGTTTGTGAGACCATTGCGACGGTGGCACAGTTTGGTTGCAGATCGTGGAAAAGGAGATGGTTTCTCAAGAACCTTTCTTTAGTATAAAATAAATGTGTCCTTTGTAAATTACACTTTTAGTTATTTACGGAGGATGGTGTTTGACCGTCGTTACATCCAAACAAATATATATGCCATATAAATTTATCTGCCGCCTCGGCTAAGACATTGGATTATCACTTTTGTAAAGATTTTTTTTTAAAAGGAAAATTTATATTAATATCGCGGAGATGCAAATTACACATAGCCTCTGCAACAACACAATAGCCATAGCCATTACGGATGCACACAGCCGGAAGACAATAAAAAGAAGAACTAAAAAGAAAAGTCTCGCTAAAGAGTTAAAGTCCTTCCAGCAGCCGCACAACCACCACCTAAACAACGCCCTGATGTCCAGCTCTTCAAAAACAACGTCTTCAAGAAGAACGGTGTGAGGCACAACCAATTAAGGCCATACCTTGGGTTTTCATCCTGAAGATAATCCTCGCTTTCAAAACAATGTCTCCAACAAGACCGACACAACCAATTAAGGCCAGACCTTGGGTTTTCACCCTGAAAGGTAGGACTTTGAACTTCACGCATGCTGTCGCCCCCTCTTACATACCGCTGCCATAAATCTTGTAACTCCAAGCCAGTTCCTCACCGATGCAAAGACTCCGAACACCATTGCTAGTCCTCTAGTCTCACATTCGATGACCGTGCATTGCGATCGAATTCCACCGATCCAGCAATCTCCAGGCATCGCCCATGGGAGTTCGCCGGTGGAGCCTTCTGGTTCGACACCCCGGCTTGATCAAAGAGGACCTACATCAGGAAGATCTTCGTCTTCGCGCGATGGAAAACCCTAGGACCGCCACAATTATTCTGGTGCCTCACAGCCCTGACGCTATGAAGCAACTCCCAGCACCAACGAGAATCGAAGAGGCGAGACCAGTGCACCCAGATCTGGCTGGTTCGGATCCACCTCCTGCAACCCCGCCGCCACCGGAGCTCTGTCGCCGCCGCCCCCCCACCGTCGTAGACAGTGAGAAGGCTGCGCCGCCCGGGGGGCCAAGCCGACGACGCCAAACGCCTCCGCCTTGCGCCTCCGTTCCGCCGCCGCCGCCCCGCTTGAAGCGCCGCGAACAGAGCGACCGCCATCCCCACCAACATCAAGCAGGCGGGGTGCCGCCACCGCCACCGGCCGGCGACGGCAGCGGCCTTGGGATCGATGGGCGGGAGGGGGGGGGGCTGGCTCGCCCTGGAGCCGCCTGAGGGGAGGCAGCCCGAGGGTCCTGTGTCACTTTTGTAAAGATCTAATGTGATTTTATACTTTTGTTCAATTCATGATGGTGATAGCACTATATTTCAGGAAGATAAGTAATTAGATGATGGAAAACGTTGCGAGCGGTACTCTAGACTCTTTAATATTGTTTGAAACTAACATAGTACTCTTGGATCAATTTTAGGAACCATATTTTGGATGTTGAGTTCCGCCGCACTATTATTGGTCGTCACTTACATTAGCACGACGTAGTTAAAAAGATGGCAAATGCTATGCTGTCAAGGGAGGATGATGTTTTATATGGCCTAAACTACTAAAATGTATTGTTGTCTGTCCTATGTATTCCAATTTATTTGACTCAAAAGCACGGTTCCGGTCTAACGAAATGTGGAAACTTATAGTGGCATTAAGAAAAAGGGTTTCCTTTGGTTTGTATGTCGTCGTGGCATTCTTGCAAAACATAATCTAGAAAACCAAAATTGGCAGAAAAATATCCATAGTGACTTTTGTTTCCTAGCACTGCTCTTCGAACAGCTCTAGGTCTGGTGCGTGTAGCAATGGAGAGTGATTAGCATAAAACCACCACTTCGGTGCAAATTTTTGGGAAAACCACCATTTTAGTGTCAGATTGCAAAAAACACCACCTCAGTACTGACAGTTTGCAATTCGCAAAAATCCTGAATTGAACCCGTAGTGACACGAATTATGAAATGTGGTGCCCACCACAAAAACTGAAGTTTTCAGCCCAATTAAAAACAATAAAAAGGAAAATCCCACGGGAAGGGACAAGCCCGTCCGGCTCGTTTTCTTCCTTCGCTCACGCTGCCAGCACAACCGCCCCGCCGCGCCTGGCTCTACTCCCCGTCACCGCCCCCTGGCCCTCCCCCCAGCGCCTGGTCGATACCGTCGTCGTTCCTAGCCGGGCCCCAAGCCCCGTCCCCGTCGCCGCGCCTTGCGAGGTCGCCACCGTCCCCGACCTGGAGACCGGCATGTATGTGTGCCCGCGTCGCGCCGGGCGAGGACGCCGCCGTCCCCGACCTGGAGGCCAACCAGGATGCGTGCCCACGTCGCGTCGGGCGAGGCCGCCGTCGTCTCCGGCCTGGAGGCCAGCCGGGATGCGCACCCACCGTCTTCGAGCTTCGGGGCTCCCTCCATCGGCTCCTCCTTTGCCACCTCCAGCGAGCAGTCGTGGTCGACCACGACCTGCCCAGCGTTGCCTGCACACGGCCTGGATTCCAGTGCCCGCTGGAGCCACCACGGGCCCAAATTTCTCCTTTAGGGAGGCGAGGAGAGCTCGTCGGGATTGGAGAAGACGGCTGGGGAGGGGCGGCGAGCTCGCCGGGGTTGGAGCAAACAGTCGCGTGGATTGGAGCAGACAGTCGTGTGGCTCCTCTTTCTTTATTTTTTGTATTTTTAATTGGGCTAAAAACCCACGTCACCGTAACACGTGGGTCCCAACCATCAGATCCAGCATCAATTCGTGTTCAATCGGTATTTTGTGCGAATTGCAATATGTCAGTACTAGAGTGTGTGATTTTTTTTGTGATCTAGCACTAAAGTAGTGTTTGTTCAAAATTTTCGCACTAAAATGGTGGTTTCATGCTAATCACTAGGCAATGGAAGACTTCTAGATGTGCTTCTTGTTGAACACGTTGTCCGTAAGTTGCTCAAATTTTCTTTGGAACGAAATATATGATCTAACTTTTATGGTTAGATCCCTCGACTATGTTATTTGTGCGATGTTCCCATCGCGAGGATATCAATCTGGAGAACCTTATTCATGGTTTGTGTGTAATCAATGGTGATGGTTGCTCCTGATGATGCGAGACACTGATTGCTATGGCGTTGAGTTTTTCCTTTTTTTTGGCATTTTCTTTTATTCGTTCAGATAAGTGCTTTGTATCCTTAATGCATCAGCTAGATCTTAACATTATGTTTTTTAAAAGGCCGAGGTTTAATTGATATCTACTTTATATTAATGTGTTCCTTTATCAAATAAAAAAGGATGTCCTAACCTGCTGCCCAGCCTTTCAACATCGACGTTTATGATAAGATAAGGTGTGCTAGTGTACTGGCTATTACTCCACTTATTATTAGTGGGCGTCCATTGAAGGCTGAGTTGCTCAGCACATCCGAGCCCTGTGATTATAAAATGGTGTCTTCGTATCCAGTTACAGGACTTTGCAGTGAAATACTAGCAAGGAGTAGCGTGTGGAGGGGAGCAAGATCTTAGAGTTGGACAGGCCTGGTACATATAGCTAAGCTGGATGCATACGGTACGGGAATATGATGCATTGGGAATTCGAGCAGCAGATATCTATGTCGTCCACACAGCTATGTACGAGTATCTGAAAGCACGGATGAGGTGAAATGCACAGATGAGGCGGGTCGCAGGATCTCCCACGAACACAAAGAGATGCGTCTGCAACTAAAGAACTAGCGACGAGTTTGGCTGGGCAAAAGGCAACAAATTCAGTGTTTTCCCGCAAAAGAAAAAAATTCCTTAGTGTAACTAGGACAGGGATTAAGTGATTACATGACTTGTTTGGTTCAAGGAAAGGAAGAGGTGAGGTGGCGTACCGTCACTGTCCTTGTTGAAGATGACGCAGCTAGCTACTTACTGCATAGAAGAGAGATCGCGGATGCTACTCACGGCGGCGAAGGCACATTCCTGACCCGACAGCCTGCCTACGTCTGATTGTGCAAAGAGAAGGGTGGGACAAGCTGAGAACAAAAGCGGATTGAGACGAGCGGTGCTATTCAGTTCCAAAAGCAGTTGATATGGGGTTGTCTTGGGTTTGTGAAGCACGACATCTGACGAAACATCCCTAATGTATTCTTGAGTCGGTGTAGTCAGGAGTGCGTCAAAGATGTTAGCTGAGCGATCGGAGGGTAAATTTCAAAAAGTCGCCACAATGACCTACAGAAATTGGAAAATTGTCCCAATTTTCTCAAAAACCGACATGCTACCATTGATTCGATTAAAAATCACTAATCGTCCCCGCCTGCTGCATGTCCTGCTCCAGCAGAATGTACTCATGTTAGTGTTAGAATTTTATTATAGTGCCGTGTAGCCTTATATTGTATAAGGGGTTTTCTGCATATATCATCTACGTCTGTACATGTATATATTGGTTTATGGATGGCTAAACAGGCCAGGCCGCGTGACGAGAAATTTATCCCGGCACGACTTAAACGGGTCGCGGCATGGCACGGACCCGTTAGTACTCGTAGCTGAATTTAATTTGAAACTCGTGAGCTGATCGGGCACGATTAGCTATTTAAAAAGAATGGGCTTTAGTCGAGCCAAAAGAGGCTAACCATGCCGTGTCAAACCAAATCCGTTGGGCCGGTCAAGCCATATTAATGCCGATGGGCCGTGGCTATCCTAGAGTTTGGGACCCGTGGGCCCCTGACGGGTTTAGCAATTGTGCCTAATGGACCGTGTCGTGCTTCTCGTGGGATAGGCCGTACCGGCCCGCTATAGTTTACGATCTCATTGGAAATACAAGTTGCTAGTTTGTAATATGGTATCACACATAGGGGTTTTTCCGGCACGCCGTAATTCGTGCTTATTTAATCATCCTTAAAAAAAACTAATCTTGTGTCGTCGTTGCTGTTTCTCCGAGTCATGGAAATGTGGGTCTAGGAAGGATTTTTCTTTCGCTGATCCATCTTCATTTGAGAATGGGTATTCTCCTCTTATCTTTGTAAATTAAGTTGTGTCCATCTTTTGAAGATCTTCAGTTGCTAAGCTTGAGGAACACTTTGGCAAACTAGCATGCTCAACAACCGACATCACCTGAGCCTCTTGATCATTAGAAAATGCATCAGGCTGACTTGTGGGTTCATGTTTATGAGAGGCCGACGTTGTTCCTCCGCTGCTTCTTCAATTCCACATAGAGTACTGATGCTGCTTTGTCTAGTGTGTGTGTCCTGCTGCACTTCCATCGTCAACCCTTCTAGATCGGTTGTGTGTGTAAGGCCATCTCCAGCCGCCCCCCAGAGCCCCCCAAGCGGTATTTTTAGCACCGGCGGAAGCAAAAAGCGCCGTTATTGCACCACTCGCCCCCTCCAAGAAGCCCAAATAGCGCCGTTCAGGCGCTATTTCGCGCGGGCGCACCCAGGCGAAACCCAGCCCGCTGGGTTCGTCTTGGGGGCGAAAAGGCGGGCCATCCCACGCGGGCCAGCGCTGTCAGCGACGCGTGGGAAAACCGCGGGAACAGAAACCCCCGCCCGTGAGCTTCTTCTCGGCTCCCGCGTCGGTCAAAGGCTGCCGGCGTTTATGGCGTGGCGGGCGACCAGTGCATGCGCCCGTTCCAGGCTGCCAGAGTAATGGCGTGGCGAGCGGCAGCGACGGCACGCGACACAGTAAATGCCCGCCGGCCCACTCTCCCACATTCTCCCCCTCGCCGCTCACTCTCTCCCCATTCTCGACATCCACCCCCTCGCCGTTCCCCGGAGATGTCGAGCTACGACGAAGCCGCCGCCGTGATTGGCTTGCGCCGCCGCAACCTTCGCAAGCACGAGGCATGGGCGCTGTATCGGGCGGGGTATCCGTGCCCGCCCGATATACGCGTCCCAAGTGCCGCTGCCGGGCAACCGCGGTGGCAGCTCAGCGTGGGCCCCCGTCCCCTCCAGCGACGCGGAGTTCAGGCAAGCCATCGAGGAGGTCCGTCGAGGGCTGACGCTGGACCAGGCCGCGCAGCTGCGCTGGAGGGCGCGTGGCAACGACGCCTTCTGGTGGGAGTACCGCCGACGCCGCCACGACGAGGACGTAGCCGCCAAGGGCAACAACGGCCCTATCGAGGGTCGTGCCAACGGCATCAGCCGCAAGCGGTGGTGGGGAGGCAAGCACCGCACGCCCGAGTGGGTGCTCGACTACATCAAAGCCGGCAACGAGCCCCGGCTGCAGATGGGCGGGTCCTCGTCGGCCACCTCCTCTTCCTCCGGCGCGACCTCTCTTACGCCTCCTCAACTCCGGGCGCCCTGCCCCCAGGCGCAACAGCGGCACCCTTTGCATCGGCGAGCTGCGCCAGCGACCCACCGCAGGCTTCGAGCGCGTTGTGCGCCCGAAGAAGGAGGTGGAGGAGGGCGACGAGGACGAGTGGCCTGACATGAAGGCCGCCGAGGATCTCTCGTTGAACAATCTCCAGCCGGTCGCCGACGACGTCGCCATCAACTGGAGTCTGCGCGAGAGCACCTAGGAGAGTTGGAGCTCCAGCGCCGGCTCGTCGCCGAGGCGGAACGGCTGAAGGCGCGGCGCCAGCAGGAAGCCACTGCCAATGCGGCCCGCCGCCGTGTTCCTCCCCATTCGCAACCGAAGGAGGTCGACTACGTCGTCCTCGACCCCGACAGCGAGGACGAAGCGGAGTTCCAACGCGCCCTGGCGGTGAGCAGGTGGGGCGACGCCGGTGCAGGCCCGAGCGACCCGTATTGCGGCGACCCCGGCGCAGGCACGAGCAGGTGGGATGACGACGGAATGACTACGACTACAGCCAGGAGATCGCGGCGATCCTCGGCCTGCAATAGACGTAGCTTTTAGGTTTTCTATGTTTTTCTAATGTTTTTAGTTAAATTTCTATAAAAATATCGTCGAATCTATGAATTTGCGCCTATTTCAACGAATTCGCCGTTTTTTAATTAATTTGGGACGAGGCTTGGGCCGGGGGCGACTGGAAACCGTGCCCCCCAGGTTTCAGATTAGCGCCGTTTGGCGCCGCGGCGGCACCAAAACAGCGGCGTTTTGGGCCCTGGGGGGCGACACGGCTGGAGATGCCCTAATTCCCGACATGTGGCCTTCGGCCCGACGCTTTGTGAAACCACAGTCGGCGCTTCATCTTTAGCCGCAAATTTCCGCCGCTGTAAGTCTGCATCTCCGGTGGCCTTTGGTGCATCCCTCCGGACGCCGCTGGTGCTACTTCTCTAGCGCGCTCAGCTGCTTATGGTTCTCCACGGTCGCCTCGGGTGCCTGTGTTAATGTGGTTGATATGTTCGATTCAGATCCATTCATTGCTGTGTAAAAAAATGAAACATTCTAAAAAAAATAATCTAAAATGCCTTTTGTCACCTGCCTATGTTCCTATTTCTCGCCTCTCCATGCGTTTCGACGGTTTTTTGATCCCGTCCTGCACATGCGTCTTTACTCGGTGCTTGGTGCTCGCCCACTCGTGATAGTGGTCGTCGCTCTATTTCGGCACCTCATGCGACTTCCGCAAGGTGTTGGCTGCACAATGGCGGTTCTCGTGGCTTTCCCGCATGGTTGTAGCCGCTCTCCATTATGTTGTCTTATGTACGTGGTGGTGGTTAATCTACGTCGACTCCCCTAGTGGCTTTCACATGCCAGTCTATGTCCACTTGTTTCTCTTTGTCGACTCCACACGCGGATTTCATGGGTGGTGGCGCCCGCTCGATGGATGCTTCTGCCTCAAGCTATATCGGTATGTCTCTGTCTATGCGTAAGGTGACACAACGTTTAGATATGCTTGCTTTCTGGGATGCTTCCCCGGTGACGAGGGGATGAATCCTGGACCTATCGGGTGAGGCTACCCGGTCCAGGCCCAACTCCTAAGCCCAAAGGGAGATGCCATCGACAGTTCTAGAAGGCTCAATTAAAGCCCACCCGCAAAGCCTTGCGGGTCAAGGAAGGAAACTTGTAACCGATCTAAGGCTAGGGTTTGTAACCCCCCCCCCCCCGGGTACGGTTTGAGACCTGGCCGCCTATATAACGCCAGGAGAACCACCAGGAAGGGGACCAAGTAATACCGCACCACCAAAGCCTTGAGATTGAGACTATACTCTTGACTCGAGCACCCCCCCCCCCCCCATTGTAACCGATCTATTGATAATACAGATCAACAAAAGCAGGAGTAAGGGTTTTACATCTGCGAGGGCCCCGAACCTGGGTAAATCGTGCCCCCTATTAGCCGACGATTGTCATCAGCGCCTACCCGTTCTCCTAATCGAAACCCTATCGGTTCACCCGAGGGACTTGTTGAGATGCATATTCGACAATTGGCGCTGTCTGTGGGAACAGCGAGCATTGGATCTACGGCATCTTCGGCCTCATCATCGCCAACCTTCAGCTGGAGCCCTGTAACCTCGACGTCAGCAGATCCGATCCGATTCGGGTCAATCATCGTCGTGCCCGGTGTTCAGTGGATTAGAGAAAAGCGTCAGCCTCATGTTCGGGAGCCTCCACTTCCACAAACCGGGAATCCTTCACTTCCCCGAGCAGACCGATCTCGAAGGATCATACTCCGAGTCAGTCTCGAGCCCAGCAACTTTCGACTCGCTGCCCAACTACGCTGGTTGCGACCTAGCACCCAGCGGCGGATCCGTCCGCCCCAGCACTCGCAACTTCCACACCCTCGTTGCGGAGGAACCTTCTCAGGTCGGAAAAACTTGTCAATCTACGCCTAGGACTCGCGGGCCATATCTGGCCCAGGTCTGCATGGCAGGATCGAACGAGCCACCCGAAGAAACAGAAGACGGCATGAAGGAACGAGAGCTCATTAAAAGTGTCGCGAGAAGCCTGGCTCAAGGCAAAGACGGCCGCACATGCAGGCCAGCCGATTGAAGAAGGAGCCCCTCAAGAAGATCTAACCGCATACCACTATCATCTAGTGAAAGCGGCGGAGTTAATCAAAGAAGCTCGCAAGAATCTGGACGAGCGGAAAAAGCTGGCGGACGAATCGAGCCAACATCGTGCGGCGTTCTGCAAAACGCATTTAGTAGGAAACCATCCCGCAAAGAAAAGATATGTCTCGAAGACCGCAGCCCTGGATCACGACTCTCTCAGCGGGATCAGCAAAACGCTCGAAACATCCCTTATGCACATCGACGATAACGGTAACGTGTACCCGACGACTCCAGCTGTCGCGGTTCTGGCAGCAGCCACGTACCTGCAGGCAAACAAGCCAGGAGAGAACGACCCCCGCGTGGAACAATATCAACAAGTCCAGAAGGGGCTAGGCATGGTAGCCGCAAGACTTGCAGCTCAAAGCCGCAAACACGCGACAACGCAAGGAGACTGAGAAAACCCCTCGGAAGGATAAAGAAATACCCCGCAAACACAGGAGCACCTCACCTAGGAGAAAGGAATCACCTCGTCGCGCAAGAGGAAAGGAAGCCCGGCGCCGCGGTGACAGCCCGAGCAGCAGCAACGACAGCCCGAGAGATCGAGACCGTAGTCCGCGGCATCACAGCAGCCGCTCGCGAGACCGCAACAAGGAGGCACGTAAGGAGGACGATCGCGACCGGCCCGAACACAACAAGCGATCTGACATCGCTCAGAACAAGGTCGACAGAGCCCGAGCGATTAGGAACTGCGCACGGTCCCTATCCACCTCTTCCGACGAGGAGGCCTGCGGTGCATTGTGCTTCACTCGCGATATCCGTGAGGCATCGATGCCCAGAAGATTCAAGCTTACCACGGATGTCCAAAAATACGACGGCTCGTTGGAGCCCAAGTCCTGGCTATCAGATTACCTCACGGCAGTAAAACGCCAACGTGGGAACAAGAAAACGGCTATGCAGTACCTCAACCTACATCTCGTAGGCGCTGCGCGCAACTGGCTGGAAGGAAAACCGAGGGCATGCTACGGATCATGGGACGATTTAATGTATGATTTCCGCAAAAACTTCCAAGCAACTTACAAACGACCCGCATCTATCGAGCAGCTGCGGGCTTGTAAGCAGAAGAGCGGCGAGTCTACTCGCGAGTACATTCAGCGGTGGACTACGCTAAAAAAATACAACGGGAAACATATCGGAGGAGGTTTTAGTCAAAGGTTTCACCAAAGGAGCTCGACGGGCCACTTTCTGAGAAGAGTTGGGGCTGGCTGCACCCAAAACCATCGGGGAGCTGATGGCCAGAGCCGACAGATGGGCCAGTGGCGAAGAGTCCGTGCGCAACAAGAAGGCATCTTCGCCGGCACCTGAGGATGACCGCCATGGTCGAAAGAAAAAGAGAAAGCACTACGATCATGATGATCGAGAAGAATTATTTGCAGCGGAGTTCACAAGAAACCGTGACGGCGGACCTCGGGGAAATCGCGACTGGAAGCCAAAGTCTGAGGACAAAACTCCCGAGGAGGACATGGACGGTTACTGCACGCTATATGTATTTACAGATAAGCGCACAGGAAAGACCAAGGCAACCCACCTCCTCAAGGATTGCCAAAAGTTTCTCGACATCCACGAGGCCTTCTCGAAGAAAAACATAGCTGCAGTCAATTAGGGCTATCCATAGCTCCCAGGAGGAGGAAATCAGGGATTCCACCCGCCACAACCCCTACCTCCACTAGGACATCAGAACGCGGTGTTGGCCGTGCTACCAGCGGCACCCGCCGCAAACCACGGAGGCAATGGATACCCGAATCTAGCAGGACTTCTCGGGAAGATACAAAAAGTCTACCCCTCCCGCAGAGCCCAGAAAACAAACACACGCCAAGTGGTCATGGTGGTACAAGCTCCAGCGTCCACACCCAAATACTTGAAGATGGCAGATCAGTCGATCACTTTCTCCAAAGATGACCATCCGCCTCGGGTATATCGACCAGGACACGCCGCCCTCGTCATCCAAGCGCAAATAAGCAATTATGAACTTGCGCGGGTGTTCATGGACGGCGGCAGCGGGATAAACATCATTTACGCGGACACACTCTGTAAGATGAACAAGAACCTAGATGGACTAGCAGAGTCAGGAACATCCTTCCACGGGATAGTACCAGGCAAAGCAGTCCGACCACTCGGAACAATGAACTTGGAGGAGGTGCTCGGAAACCCAAGAAACTACAGGCGAGAATTCCTCGACTTTGAAGTAGTCGACTGGCCCTCACAATACCACGCTATTCTCGGCCGAACATCGTTCGCGAGATTCATGGCAGTACCTCACTACGCCTACCTGAAGCTCAAACTTCCTAGGGAATACGGCAGCTTCACCATAGATGGCGACTTCCAAAAATCTGATAAGTGCGACATCGAGTTCAACGAGATCGCAAAATCTTTCGGGATGCAGGAGGAGCTGGATGAATTGGCAAAGACCACGGACCACTCCGTGATGCCTCTCACCAAAAAGAATGCTCCAGAACTCGAGTTCAGTGCAAACAGCGACACTCGAAAGAATCAGGTGCATCCGATAGAGCCCGCAAAGATGGCGATCGTGTCCACCACCCTCTCGCCCGCATAGGAAGGCGCACTCGTCGAACTCCTCCGTGAGTACTGGGAAATCTTCGCATGGCAGCCTTCAGATATGCCAGGGATACCAAGGGAGTTCGTTGAGCACTCACTCGAAGTTTTCAAAGACGCCAAACCTATCAAGCAAACAACCCGACGGTTCTCCGAGCCAAAGCAGAAAGCACTCGGAGAAGAGGTGAATAGACTACTCGTCGCAAAATTCAGCAGAGAGATAAAAATATCCACCTGGTTAGCAAACCCGATGCTGGTCCCGAAGAAAAACACTGACATCCTTCGTGTGTGCATCGACTACACGTCGTTGAACAAACACTTCTCCAAGGATAACTTCCCCTTGTCACGGATCAACCAGATCGTGGACTCCACCGTAGACTGCCAGTGCCTCTCCTTCCTAGACGCCTACTCGGGCTACAATCAGATCAGGATGAAGAACGAGGATGAGGAGAATACAACGTTCATCACATCTCACGGTGTCTACTGCTACACGACAATGCCCTTCGGGCTAAAAAACGCAGGCGCAACATATCAGCGCTGCATGCAAAAATGCCTCGCCAAGCTCATTATCAAGAACGTACAAGTGTACGTTGACTACATCTTCATCAAGACTCGAGTGGACGATACGCTCCTCGAGGACATCAGGGAGACATTCGACGCTCTCAACGCGTACATGATTAAGCTCAACCCGACAAAACGCGTATTTGGCGTCCCTGCAGGACAACTTCTCGGGTATTTGGTATCCGCCCGAGGAATCGAAGCTAACCCAGAGAAAATTCAAGCGATCTTAACAATGAAGGAGCCAACCAATCTTCGCGGAGTGCAGCAGCTCGCAGGGCGATTAGCCACCATGAGCAGATTCATCGTAAGATTAGGCGAGCAAGCATTGCCCTTCTACAAGCTGTTGAAGAAGACAGATAAGTTCGAGTAGACACCCGAAGCAAAAAAGGCGTTCATCGATGTGAAGCAAGTACTGCAGAGCAAGCGCGTCTTGGCAACGCCACAAGAGAAAGAACCCTTATACCTCTACCTAGCCGCAACAAACCAAATCGTCAGCACGGTCATCGTAGTCGAGCAGCCACAGGAGGGAAAGGCATACGGAGTCCAGAGGCCAATATATTACATCAGTGAGGTGCTTTCGCCGTGCAAGCAGTGATACCCTCACTACCAGAAACTCGCGTATGGCGTGATGCTCACAGCTTGAAAACTCAAGCATTACTTCCAGGAGCATACCGTCACGGTGCTAAACGATGCATCACTCGGTACTATCATGAATAACCCCATGGCATTCGGAAGAATTGCAAAGTGGAGCATCGAGCTGGGCGCCTGGTACATAATATATGCAGGACGCAATTCAGTAAAGTCCCAGGTAGTCGTGGAATTACTAAGCGAGTGGATGGAACTGCAAACACCAGGACCGCCAGAATACACGAGCAACTGGATCATGTACTTCGAAGGGTCGAAGAGAAACAAAGGAGCTGGATCCGGGGTCATTCTCATCTCTCCCAGAGAAAATACGTTGCAGTACGTCCTAAGATTGGACTTCCCACCTGATGATCCAGCATCCAACAACGACGCAGAATATGAAGCCCTCCTTCATGGCATGAAAATGGTGATCGCCTGCGGAGCTACCCGACTAATGATATATGGAGACTCAAACCTCATCGTGCAGCAGACGATGAAAGAGTGTGATGCCATCGCGGATAACATGTGAGCATATCGTGGCATGTATAATCTGCTCGAAGGAAGTTTCAAAGGATGTGAACTGAAGCACATTGCGCGATCCAGCAATGAGGAAGCAGATAAGCTGGCAAACATGAGGTCCATAAACACACCCATACCGCCAGGAATCTACTTCGAAATAATGATCAAGCATTCAGTCAAGGTCAAAAAGCCAGCGGGAACACCCGTAGTGGTGGAGACACAAGCCAGCCCGCAAATTGCTATTATCGAGCTCATCCACAACATCTCAAGGCAAGTTTTTCAGGTCGAGCCAGTCTGGACGCAGAAATACCTCGACTACTTTTCCAATAAACAGCTCCCAGCGGACATATGCGAGGCCCGGCAGATAGTACGACGCAGCAAATCCTTTCGGGTGCTTAACGGAGAGCTATATAAACAAACCATATCAGGAATATTGCAGAGATGCATGCACCCGAAGACGGCAAAGAACTGCTACAATACATACACCAAAGAGATTGTGGACACCACGCCAGTTGGAAGGCAATCGTAGGCAAGGCTTTCAGGGCAGGATTGTACTGGCTCACAGCAGCCAGAGACGCAAAAGACCTAGTCGACAGATGCAATGCTTGCCAGAGGTTCGCGCCCAAGCCACACGCCCCTGCCACAGAACTCCACATGATCCCCATCGCCTGGCCCTTTGGTCAATGTGGGCTAGACATGGTAGGACCCCTGCGCAAATCAACGCCTGGAGGATACACCCACCTGCTTGTGGCAGTCGACAAATTCACAAAGTGGATAGAGGCTATGCCAGTCACCTCCGCACACGCTGAGTGCGCCGTGAGATTCCTCAATTCCATCGTGTACACATTTAGCATACCACACAATATCATCACGGATAACGAAAGCAACTTCACGGCCAAGGAAACGCATGACTTCTGCGAGGAGAAAGGAATCACCCTTAGCTTCGCCTCGGTGGCCCACCCGCAAACGAACGACCAAGTTGAACGATCCAATGAATTAGTTTGCGCTGGCCTGAGAAACGACTACTCGATCGACTGCACCCGGCAGCAGGGCACTGGGCCGAAGAACTACTATCAGTACTGTGGAGCCTACGCACAACTCCAAATCGGTCAACAAACTACACGCCATTTTTCATGGTATACAGAGCTGAAGCTGTCCTACCCGAAGATGTCAAATTCAATGCTCCACGAGTCGTCGCATACAGCGAAGAAACCTCAAACAAGGCACTCGCAGAAGACGTGGACGCACTAGACGAGGTACGAGACATCGCACTCGCAAGATCCGCAGTGTACCAACAATCACTACGCAACTATCACAGTCGTCGTATACGCCACAGATATTTTGTGGTAGGAGACTTGGTGCTGCGACTCAAACAGAAGGAAGGACACAAGATCGAGACACCATGGGAAGGACCCTTCATAATACTCGAAGTTATCCCAGAAGGCGCTTACCGATTGAAGAACCCGAAGACCGGTGGTATCTACTCCAACCCGTGGAACGTTGCGCATCTCCGCAAATTCTGCCCTTAGAATTATTCTACTCACAAGAAATAAGGCTGTACCAGCCACTCTGTAACTCGATCAAATACATGGCTTCTCAGTCATATCAATAAACACATGGTTTCTCAACCATAGCTATCGCATTTTTCATGCTAAAAACAACATGTCTACACCCCAAACACATGGGGGCTACGCCTAACTAGCATAAATAAATTTTTCGAAAATTACAAACACAAGGTACAACAAGGTACACACCTTATAAACACCTTTCACATATCGAGTGGGCTATACAGAGTCACAAGGCTTACGCCTTCAAACACATCGCAACAAAATACAGGATATTTATATCCTACAACTACGTCTGACGACGAGCAGTCGTTTCCGCAAGCATTTGATCAATCTCCTCAGAAGTCAGTCGAATAATCTGCTCCGCTGCAGGTTGAACGACCGCGTAATGAGTAGAAAAATCAACTGGAGAACCAGGAAGCCGCGCCACCGAGCTAAATTTGATCTCAGGATGCCACACCGAATGAAGGCGAGAGCTACTTGAGATCCACAAATAAGTTGCTGGCGAACACACTCTCGAACCTCTCCTACTCGATGGAAAATCCTTAACAAACCGCTCAAATCTTCCAGAATGGGACCCAATGGATAAAACGTCCGATGCACGGAAGACAGAGCCTCGCGACAGGACTCGATGAGTATTTTCGCCTGGCTCGCCCGATACTTCAAGGTGGCCAAGACAAAACCTCGGCTGCGGTCAGACCAGAAATTTTTTGCATGCGGTTTTGAGCTACCCTCCTCATAGGCAATGTGGTTATCCACCTAGTGGGGTTCACAAGGTCCGTCGGGCTCAACAACTGCAAATTCAGCGTACAAGTCAAAACTGAAAAGGAAGCAAGCAGCAAAGTACTAGGATGCTTGCAATCTTACAAAGCATGTCCTTCGCAACGGCGGCCAGATCTTCCATCACAAACTGCTCACGCTCAGCCGCAAGTTTCTGCTTCGACTTGGCAATATCAGCCACGCCCCGCAGAGCTTTCATTTTGCGCTGGGCATCCGCAACACAGTCACGGAGTCAGGCGAACGTGCTAGCAGCAGCAACAAGGGGATTCACCTGCACAGCAGACCCACTCGAAGACTCTGCGCTAGGATCCACTACCTGTAAAGAAACGAAGCAAGTTCAGAAAAATCACAAGACCCCACTCGAGAAACACACCACCCATTTCTCGGGTGCTCGGGGGCTACTCCCATCGGGAGCATACAACAGTAAGGCGCAACAATCAGACACTGAAGATTTCAGGAACACTTCAATTACACAACATAAATACGGGAATACATCCCAAGGTTCATTACATCGACAAGCAAAAGAAAATATAAACTATTCTAAGGAAGTGGTTCCACTCGCGGAAGGCTGCCCCTTGCGACTAGCACGTGGAAGCACTTCAGAGAGCTTCTTCGCGAGGACTTCAGCACGAGCGCCAAAAGGACGGAGCGCTATCTTTTTGCCAAAGGCGTCGTAGGGGACGCTCGAATACACCTTCTCCAGGTCATCCGAGACTCTGTGCGCCAGGGAAAATTGGATAGCCATCTTGGCCCCGCCCTCAGACTGAGCGACTGAGTACTCCTGGAGAAGGTTTTCATCATCTAGGAACACCTTCAGGAGGCTGCCCAGCGTAGGCGGAATCGCCACGTCCACCAGTAAGCGCTCGTGGAATCGTGTCAACACTCGGGTGGCATCACCAACGAGGGAGAAGATTCTACTCGCGTGTTCCTGAACCCGTAAGCTTCTGAGCCAAGGAGCGGACGAAGCCGACAAGATCACTGTCGTGCTTGGCGCCCGCCTCCTCCAATTTCCTTAGCGCCCCTTGAGCCTCGAGGAACTTCCCCTCAAGATCGGCTGAATGCTTGCGAGTGGATTCCAGCTGCTTTCGGGAGGATTCCAGCTCAGCCTCAAGGGTTTTCACCCGAGCGACAGCTTCAGCCTTTTCAGTCTTCAGGCGGGTGACTTCATTTGTAGTACAAAGTATATGGCTGGAGCAACCTTCACAATCAAGAGAAACAGTAAAAGACAAGTTACATGGAATAGCTTAGCTTGAAGAGAACGTTCGTCCTCGACGAGCCGATCGCGATCCACCCGAAGGGAAACGCAATCCTCCTCAGCCGAATACACTCGACGACCGATAGCAGCAAGGGAATCAAGGAGAGTCTGCAAAAGGCCAAGACAAAAATTCAAGTTAGGGATAAAATCTCTTGAGCCTATACACGACTGTACACAGTCGAGTATAGCCTCGGGGGCTAATCCCATCGAGAGCACTGCCGTGCACCCGATAAAATCAAGGAAAACGGAGAGGAAAAGAATTCAACTTCAGTCCGTGGCTAACCGCAAGCAATTAACCACTGCCTCGGGGGCTACTCCCGTCGGGAGCACTGTCGTGCACCCGATAGAAACTACAAACAAATGAAGCAAAGATGCGAGAAGAAAGGATAAACTTATTTGGTCTTGGGAAGTAGACAGAGGATTCTCCGAGCTGCCCGAAACCTCCTTGTTTGCAGAAGCTCCACCCGCGAAGCCAGGCAGACCGTACTCAGGAGTCATGGCTGCCCTCACGGGACTTGGAGATCTTCGGGCGACTTCTGCAGCTGGAACTTCTCCCACGACTACTTATTTCCTCTTCACAGAGGGAATCAAAGAAGCGTACCAGCCAGGGCTGATGGTCGTGAGGCTGTTGTTGAAGAAAAAGTCAGGCAAAGACCCAGAACAAAAAAAACGCGACTAAAGAACAACGCGCAAGAAAGACTTACTCATCCTCATCGTCATCGTCCAGAATGTCCACATTCCCGGCTGTGGGAACCTCGGCCTGCATCCTAGGGGAGGAAGCACATTGAGGGGAGGCACCTAAAGAGGCTCAGTCGCCTTGATGGACTCGTCACCCAAGGAACTGCCCTTGGAAGTGACTTCGTCTTCTTCGGGCTTACGACGCTTGCGGCGCTGGAGCTGCTCTCTATCCGAATCCTCCTCGTCGTCTATATACTCGTGCCCAGAGCTCGAGTCAGCCTCAGCAATGCTGGTCTCGAGAGGAGCGTCCACGTTACTCGCCAGAAGATCTGATGCCTCTTCTGCCGTAACGGGCGGGTTGCACGTCACCATGTTCAAGCTCTATGGAGATTAAAAAGGAAGAGAAGAAAAGATTCTCAATCGACAAAAATTCAGACTACAAGAAACAAAAGAAGAACAACAAACTCACCTCGGCTGGGGGAGGTTTCGAAGCCTCGAATGGCTTGAGAGAACAGGCCGGGAAGGCCTCTCCCTTCTTCAGCTTGATGATGGCCGCGATCTTTTTCTCGAATTCAGCATTCGAGAGAATGTCTTCGCAGGCGCGGCTCGGATCCTAGGTGCCCTGATACTCCCACATGGTCGGCGGCCTCTCCTGAAGGGGCTGGATCCTTCGCCGAAGGAATACACTTGCTAAGTGCAACCCATTCAATGGAACCACCATGGCCTTGTCGCGGAAGATCGCTATCTTCGCGAGTAGGGGGGAGACGACCTTGCTATCTTCAGCGGTGAGCTTGTGCGCCCAAGACTTCCTCCACTTCACAATAGCGAATGGGTGGAACTCAGGAGCTCCACCCACGCTATTGTCGATGAAATAGAACCACTTCCTTCGCCATCCTTGCGCGGAGTCGATGAAGTACATCTCCATGTAGGGGATGTCGGTCCTCGTCTGGATCCCAAAGCCCCCGGTGCGCAGCGGATCTCCCAGCTTTTCGCCTGGTCGTGACTTCTCCCGGAAGATTCGTACCTTGAAAAGGTCCTTCCAGAGGCCCAAGTGTGGGCGAATGTCCAGGTAGCACTCACAAAGAACGATAAAGCACGATATGTGTTGAATCACGTTTGGAGCCAAGTCGTGCAGCTGTATGCCGTAGACATACAGCAGCCCGAGAAGAAAAGGATGAAGAGGGAGAGAAAGACCGCACGAGACATGTTCAGCGAAGAACACGCGCTCGTTCGCATGAGGGTTGGGTACCTCTTCCTTCTTGGACAGGCGCACGCGCTTGTCGCCGTCGGGAGGAAGCAGCCCTTCCCGTTGCATCTCATTGATGCTCTTCTTGGTGGTGTTGGCGGAACGCCAATCGCCCGTTTTCACGGTGGGCGGCGCGGAAGCATCTCCAACCTCCTTCGACGATGATGCGGCGGCGCTGCGCTTCTTCCCTCCAACCATGGGAGCTCTTTGGTGCTTGCAGACCAGGAGGTGTGCGCGAGGAGAAAGAACAGGAGCAAATGGTCGGGAAATTTACCCATCGCCTAAGGGCTACTACTTATACGCAGACCAGGCCAATCCAGACCGTGGATTTGGCGACATGGCATCTATCGCGGTCGCCACGCGTGAAGTGGAAATGAAGCGGTGGTGAACAGTTACGCTGGCACGATCTTTACAAAAGAGCGTGCGCATTTACATCGCGTGGCTCGCGGGAAAACTGAAAGCGACCTATTGTTTCCGGTCAAAAAGCTGACAAAGTGGGCCAGCGTGCTCTGCTTCACTCCTTCACGTCCCATCGGGAGGAGTCGGAACAGACGGGTGTGCGGTGACATCACTGCATACCTCATCAAGATGCGAAAACTCTTTCGCGTAGGCTCCCTGACATGAAATTTCTTTCGTATGGGCATATCAAGACGCGAAAACTCTTTCGCATAAGCTCCCTGACACAAAATTTCTTTCGTATGGGCATATCAAGACGCGAAAACTCTTTCGCATAAGCTCCCTAAACACGAAATTTATTTCGTATGGGCATATCAAGGCGCGAAAATCTCTTTCGCATAACCCCAGACACGAAAACTCTTTCGTATAGGCAAGTTAGAGACAAAAACTAAAGCCAACATAAAAATCTCTGTCGCATGAATACAACAAGGAAAAGAAGGCCTCTCCAATCGAAGATTCTCGAAGAGATGGTCAAAAGTAAAATCGTGAGTATGCAGCTCCTGCTACTCTATCACACGATGTATTTACACATCTCTATCCTGGATCGTTCAGCCAACTAGGCACATCCGGATGCCGTATTCCTTAGAATACGAAGGTAAGACCCAAAGATCTTTCTTATTGGCCTGGAATCGCACTCAAGCTGCATCCTCCGGTAAAATTCCATGTCAACAACACGAAGAAAAATCCTAGCGGACGCGCCGGGTACCCTTATAGGTAAAGTTCGACTCGGTAAGACCTCCACGGCCCATTCGCAACGATCACCTCGCCGGATTCGAGTCGGAGGTCTCGAGTCTGTGTAGACCAGAATTGTTTTTTCCCTAGATGCAATTAATTGGCCCTGAGCTTTCAGGAGAGCCAAGAAGCTGAGCCACATCCTTCTGCGAAAAAAGCCGGAGCACAGGCACATTAATTGCTCAATACTCGAGTATAAAAGGTGCATCACGCACAGGTTATGCGCCCTCCAAAGTCAAGCGATTGAAACTATCAATCGAAGGAGATCAAGATGAACTTTGAGTGTCTACCCGACAGATTCTCAATCGAGTAAACACTCGGGGGCTACTGACGAGGGGATGAATCCTGGACCTATCGGGTGAGGCTACCCGGTCCAAGGCCCAACACCTAATCCCAAAGGGAGATGCCATCGATTGTTCTAGAAGGCCCAATCAAAGCCCACCCTCAAAGCCTTGTGAGTCAAGGAAGGAAACTTGTAACCGACCTAAGGCTAGGGTTTGTACCCCCCCCCCCCCCGGGTACGGTTTGAGACCTGGCCGCCTATATAAGGCTAGGAGAACCACCAGGAAGGGGACCAAGAAATACCGCACCACCAAAGCCTTGAGATTGAGACTGATGGAGGGATAATAACCCGGTAGGCCAACTCCAAGGCGTAATCCGGCCCAAAGGACTCTGTGCAGGATCCGGCTAAGGATAAAGAAACTTCCGGAAGGCCCAAGTTTGTAGGCCTAGTAACCCGAGATTGTGGGTTATGGTAAAGGAAGGTTAGGGTTTGTATGCCGTGTCCGGGTAGGATCCAGGGTGTGTCTTGGAGGACAAGCCGGGGGGTACGGGTGCTTTATAAACCGACCCCTAGGTCTAGTTGAGAGATCTAAGAACCCTAGCAATATCGCTTCATATCAAGCATCCAGTGTAACCCGAGAGTTGAGTTAACATATTGAGATCGGAGACTCGGCGACTTGATTGCCGGCTGCCAGATCGAGTTCCACCATGTTTTCCTCTGAGCTAAACCCTCTCCCAAACGCCTGTGTCGTCTTGCCCCAAGATCAGTTACCCCCGGTAACGTCTGCCGTGATAATCCCACGACAGTTGGCGCCCACCGTGGGGCCTGCGTCCAAAGGTGTTTACATCACGGGAGAAGCTCGGAAGAACATGGAGAATCTTGTCGTCGGCGAGATCTACATCGACCACAAAGGAGAAAAGACGGTGGACGATTCCGGCTGGGGGCCAGAATCGGATCACCTCGAATCCGGATCCGTCGTGACAATCGGCCGGATCAGCGTCTTCATTGGTATGGTATGTACTTCCGGTTCGATCCCTGAAAATTTTGGATCTGATTCTGTGTCAGGGGAAGCCACTTCTATCCAATCAGATGATGAAGAATCAATTGGAACGACATATCCGGCGGAAGAACCCATCGCGAAGTGGGAACAGCCGGAGGAACCGGCATGGACCCCGCGCGACCGGGTCGAAAGAGAGGATGATACCGAGTCTATCCTGGATCTGCTGGAGAACCGGTATGAGGAGAATAACGGCGAAGAAGAACAACATGAATTTACACCAAGTATCGTACGCCGGGTTGCGGTCTACACGGCTCCCGCGGCCAATCTCAACCAAGAGAACGCAACCGCGGCAGCAGTCGGGGCGGCTCAGGCATTGGCCCAGCAGCAGGGCGCGGCTAACGGAGACCCGGTTCTGGCCCGGGTTGATGGAGAATCGGCATCAGTGACCAGCCGTGCAGCAGACGAGGAGTTGCACGCAAATACGTTCGGATTCCTGGGAAACCGGACACCAGGGGCGGGTCCTTCGAACCCGCGTCACCCGGCCTTATTCGATAATAACCTGATCTTAGACCCCACGGTTCTTGCTACGGTTATCACTCCAGAAAACGCAGCAGAACGTGTCAGGGATCTGGATGTGGCTCGTCGTGCGTTGGAACAGCAAAGAAGGCAAGTAGAAGCAGAAAGGCAAGGGATGGCCACACGGCAACGTGAGCTGGATGCGCTGGAAACTCGGCTCCGAGAGGAAACATCTAGAGTACATCAAAGGCATCAAACTAGGTTACCAGCAACGGGTGGGGTTATTAATCCGGCCGCTTTATTTATCACACCTCAGGATCAGCCGATACCAGTGGTGAACCAGGGAACCGCACCCCAACCTGCAACAGCAGGGGCACCTCCGGCAAATGAGCGGGCCGGGTTACCCCTACCACAGACTAGAGTCACAACCGGCAACGATCTACCACCACCGCCACCATCACGATTTCGCACACCAGCAGGTCACTACAACAATCCCATGGACAACGTGTATGCGGCAACACTCGCATTAAATCAAATCCCCGTGGGAGAGTCACCCCATGCAGAGAAGACCCGGCAAGCAATCGATCTGTTGCACACTGCGGTGGCGCAGCAAGCCAATTATCCGGATCATAGAAGTGGGATGCACGGGACGCCATACGCCAGTCAGCAACAAGGGAATATCCAAACAAGTTCAGCACGGCGGAGGGAAGAGCAGCAGCAAATGCCGCCTCCTCCCCGCGTTCAGGCAGCATCAGCAGCACAGGATGTTGTGGACAGTTCCAGGGCTCGGAGGGCCGCGGCCGGGTCTGCAGCGCATGGACTACCCGCAGCGCCGCGCCCAGCCGCGCCCCCCGCTGGATCACACGTTTCTCGAGCAAGGCCGGCCTCGACCATTCTTGCAGGACCCAAGTGTCTCTCGGACAATATCAGAACTGAACCTTACCCGGAAAAATTCAAAGAGCCAGGAAAAGTAGTGAATTACGAGCCAACTATGGATCCAGAAACATGGCTAAGCAGTTATGAGATGGAAATGTCGATTCGCAACGCATCCGAGAATCTCCAAGCCAAGTTCATGTACTTGATGATGTCAGAAGGAGCAGCAAAGTTGTGGTTCACCAATTTGCCGGAAGGACCGATCAAGTCCTGGGAGGAATTGAAGACCGCGTTTGTCAAGCACTTTCATGGGACATGCAGAAAATTGTTCACTATTGATGATCTAGAGCGATGCGTCCAGAAGAAGGGAGAGTCGGCGCGCAGTTGGGTGCGCCGGGTTATGGAGATACTTCACTCGTCCACAGATATTCAGCCCAAGGATGCACTACAAGCTATGGCAAAAACATGCAAGTATATACCTTTAGTGCAAAAGCTAACTCGCATGAAATCCAGTCGGAATGCGTCGGAGGTTACAATGGGAGAATTGATGGATGCGTGCAACAAACACACTGCGACAGATACTACAGAGGAGGAAGTTGATGACAAGAAGGTAAAAGCAAACACAAGTAATAGCGGAAGAACCGGCAATGGATCAGCACCGGGTAATAACGGAAATAGCCAGAACAAGCGCCCGTTTGAAGGAGGCTCCGAGTTTGTCGCCAACACAGAGGCCGGGTCTTCGAGACCCAGAGCAGAAGGAAATTTCAACGGAGGTAATCACAATGGAGGAAACTATCAAGGACCACCAAGGCCGAGTAACAATTGGGACATATTCAGAATGGCATGCCCGAAGCACAGCAGGAACGGCAGGCCAGCTAACCACTCCTTGGAGCAGTGCGCCGACTTACAAAGATGGAAAAATGAGGAAGTGAACAGAGCTATGCGAGGTGTAGGACGGGGAGGAGGACCGGGTCCAGGGGGAAACCCGGGCAACGGCCCACCCCCAGCCGGTAACCCGGCGGCTGGAAATCAAGGTAATAACCAAGGGGGAGCAGGAGGTTTCCAGGCTAACCCCAAACAATTGGGTCAATATCATGTGCATACCACAGGAGGTTCTAACAAGGACAAAAAGATACTGAAGCAAGCGGTCAACTCAGTTTCGTCGGCTGTCCCGAGATACCTGAGATGGTCAGAACAGGATGTAACATGGAGCAGAAGGGATCACCCAGAAAGAGTAGAACACCCGGGAGTCTTGGCATTAGTAGTCGCACCGCAGGTCAATGGGTATGAGCTGAAAAAGGTTTTGATGGATGGTGGAAGTAGCATCAATATACTGTATTGGGAAACCTTCCTACGCATGGGCCTCAAGGAGTCTCAGCTACAAAAAAGCTCAACAATTTTTCATGGGATAGTGCCGGGTCATTCAGCGTGCCCCGAGGGAAAAATCGCATTGGAGGTAGCTTTTGGGGAGTCAAAGGATAACTATCGAGTTGAGTGGCTCACCTTTGAGGTGGTCAAATTGCGCAGTCCTTATCACGCATTATTCGGAAGGCCGGCTTATGCCAAATTCATGGCTAGGCCGTGTTACGTGTATCTACAGCTAAAAATCCCGGGTCCCAAGAAGACCATTACCATACATGGAAATCGAGACATAGCAGCTGAATGCGATGAAGGAGACGCAGCAATGGCCGAGCAAGCCTGTAGAAAAGAAGAACTCAAGCACTACCGGTCTCAAGCAGACCCGGAGGACAGAACCACATCAAAAAGGCCGAGTACTGAAGGCGAAAGAGCAAAGTCCAAGGTAGCACAAGATACTAAAATGGTGGCTTTTATCGAGGATGACTCCCCCAAACAATCCGCTATAAGAGAAGAAATTGCACGGCCGCTCGCAACCAGCCACGTTATGGAAACACCTCACCCGGGTTGGCTAGTAAACCCGGTACTCATCATGAAAAAGTCCAACATGTGGAGAATGTGTATCGGTCACGTCAGCCCGGGACCGGTGCCCAAGAAGAACTAAACAATGTAACGGGCAGCAGGTTTCAGACGCGCTCTTTTCCTACCCAGGGTACCTAAGGGGACTGGAAGGTTTTTAATGAGGCGGCCTGCTGATCCAAACTTTCTCGCATCAATAAAGAGATCGTTATCAAGTCCTATCTTGTTACAGCCTTTACTCCGATTACAAGTAAGTAGTATCCATGTGACATCAATACATCAGTATCAATGTTGAGTATATATAGGTCTCGGGGGCTGGTTGCTCAAGTAGAGCAGCCACAAACCCAAAGACCCGGCCTTGATGCCTATGAGTTATAAGGGCCGATTATTCGCAAACGAGTACGGCTGCAATCTTACAACTGGACAAAGGAGCCAAATTTTCTTGACTTTTCTTACTTAAGCTCGATGTGACTCGCACTAAAGTGGCATGATTTGCTCGCTTACGATTACAATCAGCCATGAAGCCCAATGGGACTTGTCTGACCCTGTTTTCGTATAGATGTAACAACATGGTATCCACGCGAAAGCCGGCTTACAGTACAAGATAGTCAAAAGGGTCATCTAAACCACAAGTTATGCAGAGTACAAGGCTAATAGCTGGAAACTCAACGTTTATCAAGCATAACTTCATTATCTATGTGAAACAATTCCGGGTTTCGGCTTAGCGACAACAAGTTTGTTCTCTTCGAAACAACCACACACCACAGACTCGGAAATTCGGGCCTTGGGGACTGTGGGTTTCGAAACAGAATCAAGCTGTTTCGCCGCTAAGCTCGAAAGACCCCAACGTCGGAGTCGTGGGGACTTGGGGACTTAAAGAAAAGTCCACCTGTCAAAACCCACGATACTCGGAAATAAAGAAGGAAATAAAAAGAAAGTCGGATATCAAGAATAAGTCCAAAAATAGACAAGTATCAAGTTCATCAAAAGGCCTAGAAAGGCACGAGGTGTATCACAGAATTAAAGTGCGTTACAAGTTACGACACTAGTATCAAGGGTGCACAGGCGCACCGTCAAAAGAATACTTGTTTTTGAGTAAAAACATCAAATGATTGAAGTATTTTTATGGCGTTTTGCTCATTCGGCTTCCTGAGTAGAGTCTACATCTTTTCCCTTACCCTCCGGGTCTTGCTCCTGGACTTGCTTTTTTCCGGCATCATCACCCGGATTCCTTGCGGCAGGACGGACTGGTGGAGGAACAGCTGGTGTAGAGGTGGCTGGCCCTGATAACTCGGCCTCTCTCTTCGCAGTTGCTTCCCTCTTCCTAGCCGAATCAGCAGCCCATTTCTCCAAAATATCAAAAGGCGGGGGTGCTTCCTCTGTAACAATTTTGCCTTCAGCGTCGTATGAACTCATAATCGTGTTCAGATCCATACTATCGGCCAAAGCGGTGGCCGAATGACGCACTGCAGACTGTACGGCCTTGAAGTCCTTGGGTGTAAACTTGGAGCCATCCGCTTTAAATTCTGGAAACCCGGATATTATCTTTGCCGGGTCAAGCTTTGGAAAGTAAGCCTTAGCCAGGGTAAAGGCCCGGGTCATACCAATCCGGCATGACGAGCGTTTCCATATTTCAATCCAGCCAGGCATGGTGGAGCAAGCTGAGTATTGCGTAAAGTACCAAGCACAACTTCAGCAAGTCATGCTCGGAACTTGGGGACTAGGCATGCACTACGAGATATCAAGTATTATTACCTGGTGCTCTGCGGCCATGCGCTCCAGAATATTGCTCTCTGAAGTCTTCATAGTGAGGAGAGTGTCCATCAGTTGATCAAAAGTGCCATTACCCGTATCAGAGGACCCGGGGCCTTGGAAATTCCGAGAAGGAGTTTTCTTCTTAGTGGGAGGCGGCACCCGGGTCATTCGAATGTCGGAATCCGATGCTCCTTCTCCTGCACCCAAGGTTGCAGCTCTTTTCTTCTTGCTTATGTGGGAGGCGATCGGATACTCGGCTTCTTGTGTGCTCGGGTTTATTGGTGACGCTTGTTCTTCGCCGCTAGACTCGGCTGTTGTTTTATCAGCTAGGTTTCCCTTACCCGGGTTATCGGTTGCCATATCCTCTTGGTCACTAATAACGACAGTGGCCCTATGGATAGTGAGAGTGAGCAGTCAGTGTGCAATCAGGAAAGGGTGATGAAAATGCGATAGAACGTCAGAAAAGGAACTTTACCCGGGATTCACCGCAAAGTCTGAAGGGAATTCGTTGCCAGACCCGGGCGAATCTGAAAAATATCAAGTGAGATTTCGTAAGAGAATGGTTTGGAAAGGTTGTTTCTTCCGACAAAGGATAAGGTAAATACCGGTGCGCCGAGCCGGAGACGACGGAGTACCCGGGTTAAGAGCGTCATCACCCGGGTAATTCCGAGTCGCTCTGCGCTTGGTCATAGGCGACTCCTTCAAATACGGCCAGTGGAATAATGCCAAGTTAGCTCATGTATATCACCAAAGGAATACGAATTGAATGCAAGGAGGCGATATGAAACCTTGAAGACGACTCCTCGGGGTTTTCTCTTAGATCCGACTTTAATTGTCGGCTCCACTTCGTCTTCATCACTGGCGGATTCCACTTTGCCGTCAGTCTCTTCTTCCTCGTCATCCTCCTCTTGTTCTGGATATCATCAAAGTTAGTTAGAAAATGAAGGAGTTGCGACGAACTTAAAGGAACCAAGTAAAATCCGGAGAGCACCTTCGTCCGAGTTAACGGCCTCTTCTTGCTCCTCTGGACTCTCGGAGCTAGGAGAAGTGTTGATCTTCCAAAAATCATCATCAGCCTGAAATAAAAGTATCAGTACAAGGGTTATCAACTGTATCAAGTGGAAAGAGCAAGGGTAAAGACGTCAAAATTGGATCTTCACCTTGGGGGCTGGGTTCTCGAGTGTGAAGGGCTCTAACCCGGCTATGTTCCGGATTACCACAAGTTTTTCTGTCAGAAAACCCTTGATAGTTTTATGGGTGTCACCAGCCACGAAGCTGTTGTCAGAGTACCGGAGCGGGTCCGTGGTTTTCCCCGAATACTCGCACATTAACTTTGTGCGGTTGGAATTGGGTTGACTCCGGAAATCGACCCAAGTTTTCACCAGGTTGAGCCCGATGAGATCTTGGGCCGCGAGAGTGGTGATTTTGGCTAGCAGAGGTTGAATTGCCTCCCTGTCTGAGTCAGGGGCAAAGGCATTAAATTTCTCAGAGATGTCAAGAAGGCCCTCTGAGTAACCCGGCAGTTTCTTTTGGCCGGGTGGGGAAGTGTCTTGGCAGTAAAAGTACGAGAGCTGCCAGTGCTTGACGTGGGAGTTAAGGGTAAGAGGTGGCATCAGAGAATTCTTGCGGCGCTGGATAGAAACCCCGCCGCAAGCGAGAAGTGCCCCGTCACCGATTTCGCGGCACGGTTTGCACTGGAAAAGCTCAACGAAAAGAGCCAGACTTGGCGGAGTGCACAAGTATGACTCGGAAAGGACGATAAAGTGGGAGATATTTAACACAGAATTAGGGCCTATGTCAAATACACGAAGGCCATAGTGGCTCAGGACGTCGCGGAAGAAGGGGTCACCCGGAGGACGAAAGCCCCGAGTCACGTGCTCTACAAAGCATATTACCTCATCCTTTGCCGGTGTAGGCCGGGTCTCCTTACCCGGCACCCTCCACTGGATATCCTCTTGAGGGGGAAGAATTCCTAGCTCGACCAGTTCTTCTAACTTGGCCTTGGTGACCGTAGATCGCGCCCAGTTGGCGGATATGGAGTTGGTGGTCTTGGCCTTGGTCGGTGTTTTTCCCTGCTTCTTGGGAGCCATGTGGTTGACCTGCAAAGCACGAGGTAGAAGGATACAAGGAATAAGACACGGAAACTGTGAGCTGGCCGAGTATCGGTGGGTGATATCGAGACATGGAAATTGCATACTATCCGGGTGTCAATCTGCAAAGTGAGGTTTGAATTATCCGGGTATCGAGCATCGTAATAAAAGTTATGGAGGTCTATGCATTGAAAGAGCTTTTGAGGACGATGAATGGTTACACAGGCACTTATTGCGAATAAAAAGAACCGGAAAGGGGAGGATTTTCCGGGTGACAGAGATAAGGGCGGAAACTCTGAGTGGCCCGAGCCCAGATTGGAGACTCCATTTTTAGATTTGCGGTAAAATTAACAAATGTGGGCGGTAGGAAAACGCAATAAAGTCCATATCCCACGTATTGGATGAGCTAGAATGAATACAAGCGATCTAATTCGGCATGACCGGGAAAATGACCGGCGGGTTGACCTAGATCTAATTTGAAGAAAAATCAAGAAATTGCGGAGGCTAATTAATGGGTATGGGAATCTTACTGGAGGAGATTGAAGTGAAGTTCGACGGAGGCAAATCGCGCAAGATTGGTGCCCCTTTGCGATTCCCGACGGGCCGGTTGGGGGTTTGGCGACGGATCTTGGCGGCGGTGTAGAGTGAGCTGTGGTGGAACGCAGCCGCCGGCCAATAGGCTCCGGAGATGCGCGTGGGATTTCCGTGGCGGCCCTCTGTGAGATTGAGTACGGAGAAAGAAAGGAAGAGGAATGGGGGGAAGTGAGCCGTTGGGGTTAGGGTTACCCCTACGGGCATATTTATAATGGTTCATGTGGATAAGTTTGGTTCTGCGAGCGGGAGCCGGGGATTGCGGAGTAACGGCTATTTGTTTGAATTTTGCGAAATACGCTTTAAGTGTTGAACGTGATATCTGGGCAGAAATAAGAAGGAGATATTCTTCATAATATCAAGGTCAATTATCGAGTAAAGTGCAGAATCTTGACACTTTTATCAGGGCTTAGACCCGGAAAGTTAAGCCGGGTATTTGGAGAAGAGCCGGGTTACCACATGGCCACCGTGGAGTTGGGCCTAGCTACTTATCAAAGCATCTTAACCCGGCCTCCATATATTTGTGAGATTGGTATTTTTGCAGGGAATAGCAAGCACTTCAAGGAAGAATCCGTGAAGCCCAAGCTATTCTGGGGACTACTGATGGAGGGATAATAACCCGGTAGGCCAACTCCAAGGCGTAATCCGGCCCAAAGGACTCTGTGCAGGATCCGGCTAAGGATAAAGAAACTTCCGGAAGGCCCAAGTTTGTAGGCCTAGTAACCCGGGATTGTGGGTTATGGTAAAGGAAGGTTAGGGTTTGTATGCCGTGTCCGGGTAGGATCCAGGGGTGTGTCTTGGAGGACAAGCCGGGGGGTACGGGTGCTTTATAAACCGACCCCTAGGTCTAGTTGAGAGATCTAAGAACCCTAGCAATATCGCTTGATATCGAGCATCCAGTGTAACCCGAGAGTTGAGTTAACATATTGAGATCGGAGACTCGGCGACTTGATTGCCGGCTGCCAGATCGAGTTCCACCATGTTTTCCTCTGAGCTAAACCCTCTCCCAAACGCCTGTGTCGTCTTGCCCCAAGATCTGTTACCCCCGGTAACGTCTGCCGCGATAATCCCACGACAGAGACCATACTCTCGATTCGAGCACCCCCCCATTGTAACCGATCTATTGATAATACAGATCGACAAAAGCAGGAGTAAGGGTTTTACCTCTACGAGGGACCTGAACCTGGGTAAATCGTGCCCCATGTTAGCCGACGATTGTCACCAGCGCCTACAACTTCTCCTAATCGAAACCCTATCGATTCACCCGAGAGACTTGTTGAGATGCATATTCGACACCCGGCGGGTTCTGCAGGTTCGGGACTGACTTTTCTGGCACTGAGAGGCCATATTCTACTCACTTCGTTGCATCCTTATGGATTCTTGATACTGGAGTATCTTTTCATATGACTTATGATTCTTCTCGTTTGACCTATGTTCGACATGTTGAGTCGCATGGTGTGATCTTACTGTTGATGGTACTCCCCTTCCTGTCGCTAGTCGAGGCACTCTTAGCACTTCTTCGTTTCATATTCCCTCTATTTCTCAGGTTTCTCAACTTACCATGCATCCCTTTTCTGGTTGTTAGATTGTTGACTCGAGTTGTAGGGTCACTCTCGACTTTGATTCGTGTTTAGGGTATTCGTACGGGTTCTCTATATGGTGTCAGACCTCGATGCCATGATGGTCTATGGGATCTTGACTAGCTTCGTCTTCCCTCCGCTACCACTGTCGCTAGTCTTGTGGTTCATGTTGCCGCATCTACCATCTTTTTTCAGCAATGGCATCATCGTCTTTTCCATTTATGTGGTTCTCATCTCTCTTCTTTAGTTCATCGAGGTGTTCTAGGGTCTATCTCTGGTAACTCTTCGTTAGATTGTTTGGGTTATAGGCTTGGTAAGCAGATTCAGTTACCCGATCATCATAGCGAGTCAGTGTCCGAGCATCATTTTGATCTTGTTCACTCTGGTGCTTGGGGTCCGTCTCCCTTCACTTCGAAAGGGGTCCACCTATACATTCCCCATCTCCACCCCTAGTGATTCCACCTCTTTCCTTCTTTCCTTTCCATTATACTCGGCATCCACATGTTGTGGATGAGTATAATTGTGTGCCATCTACTTCTGGTGTGCCGTCTTCCTTGTCTCAATCGACTTATGGTCTACGTTCTCGGCCTTGTCTGCCCCATTACCGATATTCTCCTAGTCGTTATGGTTTCTACCGTTCTTGAGCCGACTTCTTATCGAGATGATGTTGTTCATCCCGAATGGCATATTGCAATGGAAACTTGAAATGGCAGAGGAGATTTCTTCCATTGACGTACTGACAAGTGGGATCTGGTTTCTCTTTCTACTCGTGTTCATCCCATCACTTGTAAGTGGGCCTATAATATTAAGAATCGATGTGATGGTTCTCTTGAGAGTTATAAACCTCGTCTTGTAGTTTGTGGCTTTCAGTAGGAGCATGGTCGTCATTGCGATGAGACATTTGCTCATGTGACCCATATGACCCCTTCCCACACACTTCTTGGTGTGGCCATTGTTCACCATTGGTCTGTGTCTCAGATTGATCTGAAGACTGCCTTGAGTTGTGTGAGGAGGTTTATATTCGTCTACCACCTGGGTATTTATTTTTCTGATGGCATGGTTTTCCGTCTTCATTGCTATCTCTATGGCCTTAAGAAAAACCCTCGCGCCTAGTTTGAGCATTTCACCTCTGCGGCGACTGGCACTGGTTTTGCGCACAATGCTCATGATCAAGCGTTGTTTATCCATTTTTATCCTTGTGGTCAGACTCTTCTTCTTCTATAAGTTGATGACATGATCATTAGTGGAGACAAATTTTAGTACATTTCCTTTATAAAGGCACGTCTGAGTAAGCAGTTTCTTATATTCGATCTAGGTCCTGTTCGGTACTTTCTTGGGATTGAGGTTTCTTCTATTTTTGAAGGTTTCTATATTTCCATAGAGAAGTACTTTCTTTGGATGAGTCTGGAGATCAGAACATGCAAATATCTGGATATGTCATGTTGATTTCTATTTAGTTGCACCCCTCCCCCTCCCTGCGTCCTCTCCATGGGGGAGACTCGGGCGGGAACCCTAGCCGCCGCCGCCGCCGTCGCCCATTCTCCACCACACCCCTCGCCGCAGCCAGCTCTGGGTTGCCGAGCAAAGCTCGCCGACTGCTGGAGGCGGTGGAATCCGTCCTCTGGTGCTGCCTCGCCCTTGCGCGTGGCCGTCCGACTGCGTCGATGGCGCCTGGCTGCGCGGGTGGAGCTCCATGGTGTGTCCTCCTCTGAGGTGTGTTTTGCCGGCGTGTCGTGCAGCGGCATCGGATTTCCGCCGCGGGGTGGTGCGTGAGCCGGCTAGTTTCGGTGTAGGCCACCCCTTCTCCTCTGATGTGCTGCCTCCTCAACCTTTCCCCGCCGGTGGTGGTGTTGGCTGCCGTCCTCCCAGATCCCGATTGGCCCGGTGCTCCTATTTGGTGCACGATTTTGGCGCTACGGCGTTAGATCTGGTGCGGCTTTGTGGTGTGCGGGTAGTGGCTCTTTCGGCTTGTGTGTCTCGCTGGTCAGTGTGGTGCTGGGCGGTGGTGTGGCCGTCGGCGGTGTTCTGGCCTCTTGGTCGGTGCCTCCTGGTGGTTGCGAGGGTCGTCTACCTCTTTACTCGGCTATAATACTACAACGGGGATGCCGCTGGGGCTGGCCGGTGTCGTGGCTTCGCAGATGGAGGCCATGGTGGCGACGCGCTCCCTACACGGAGGGGCGTCGTGGCTGGGTGTAGAGCCCCCTCTGTCTCGCCATCAGTGTCAGAGGATGTTGTTTTTTCTATACTGGTGTGCCCATGGTGCTGCAGATGGCGGCCATGGATACGGTCTTCTCTTCAATGTGAGGCAAGTCGTGGCAGTGGTGGTAGCTTCTCCTCGCCAGTTGCTAGGCTCATGCGTGGGGTCCTTGACGAAGCTCTATGGCATGTCTGGCACGGGTGGTCTTCGTGCGTACTCTCGGCTAGCCCACCCTTCGGGTATCTCGGACCCAGGTGGGGTGGGGTTGTCCTCTGTAGAAGGATGAGATTGGCGGAATATGATGGATGTATTATTGAGCCTCATGGGCGAGTATATATTGGGGTACAAACTTGGAGGGTAAGAAGCCTCGCAGAGATAGAGTAGGAGATGGATTACAAATCCTAGACTACCAAAGATACGTACACCTAATATATCTCTAACATCCCCCCGCAGTCGTAGCGGTAGCGTAGCGAACAACAGGAGCGTCGCGGACGGTCAGACTGAAGAGAAACCGAAGTAGATACCAGTGGGCTGACGTCGTGGACGGTGTCACGGCGCTGGAGCTTGGACCGTAGAGGAAGCTGATGAGTGCTCAAGGCGAGATGATAGCCCTTTGTGCCGAGGTCGAGGTAGCCGAGAGCGTAGGGTGGTGTAGTCGTGGTCGAGGTAGCCGTGCGAGGATTTCCAAGGTCGATGTCGAGTGGGGGTAGCCGGTGTCGAGGTAGTCGCCGTGTAGCCGCGGGGCGCAAGGAGGCGCCAAGTTAGACATAGGCGCAGTGGTGTTGAAGTAGTGGTGCGCCGGGAAGAAGACGGTATGGACGAACCATCGCGCCGGGATTGCCAAGCCCGTGGACGCGTCGTGGACGAAGGCACGCGCCAGTGTTACTAGCACCGGGCATGCGTAGAAGGACGAAGTCGGTGTTGACGAGGCGTCGCACCAGGCTTGCCAGGCCCGGGGGACACATCATGGACGAAGGCTCGACGACGGTTGCAGCGCCAGTCGGCGTGGGGGTAGAAGGTGCCGATGTCAACCACGGTTGTCGGAGCAGAGGAAGTGGTCGAGGAAGAGGACGGCGATGCGTAGAAGGACGAAGTCGATGTTGACGAGGCGTCGCACCAGGGTTGCCGGGCCCGGGGACACGTCGTGGACGAAGCCTCGACGACAGTTGCAGCGCCAGTCGGCGTGGGGGTAAAAGGTGCCGATGTCAACCACGGTTGTCGGAGCAGAGGAAGAGGTGGACGGCGATGTAGTCGTCGGAACCAAAGGCAGCCCGTGGGGGGGCCATGTCGGTTGCCGTAGGAGCGACACGGCGGCGGTAGCCCGCGAAGGGCCACGGCGGTCACGTGTAGAAGCGTGGCGGCGATGCTCGTAGTAGGTGAAGAAGAACCCAACAACTAGAAAAAGACCACACGCGGATGGTGACGTTCCCGCGCCTAGGGAGGCGGCGCGGCGCATACCACGAAGAGGTCAACGCGCGGGGACGGCGGAGTGGACCGGCGGACGAACCCTAGGTACGGGCGGCGCGGCCCCCGGCGACGATCATAGATCCATCCCAGGGGCGCGATACGGAAGCGGCGGCGGCGGCTAGGGTTAGATCGTGTTTAGGCTGATACCATGTAGAGGATGAGATTGGCGGAATATGATGGATGTATTATTGAGCCTCATGGGCGAGTATATATTGGGGTACAAACTTGGAGGGCAAGAAGCCTCGTAGAGATAGAGTAGCAGATGGATTACAAATCCTAGACTACCAAAGATACGTACACCTAATATATCTCTAACATCCTCGATGGTGCTATGCCTTTCGACTGCGGCGACGACCCCCACGTGCGGTAAGGGTCCTTCATGCAAGACGTTCTATACGGGGTGTCTCTACATTGTGGTGCCCTTCGACTTCAGCCGGTGGCATAATGGCCTTATGGCATAGCCTGTGCCGCGCGCGACCTTTCGGCCACACCCACGACACAGGTGGTGTCGGCGCGTTTTGTGGCCTCGGATGTGCACTCTCGTTCGACTACGTTGATCAATTAATTGTCTCCGACTTTTCTCAGAGTCACCCCCTTCGTGTTGTGTGTGTGTTTTCTTTTATTTCTCTTCTCTTGTACCCTGTGTAAACTCTGGTTCATTTGAAGCTATCTTGTAGAGGTTGTAAAACGCTTTATAAGCAACTATGAAAGAATAAAGATATGTCTTGTCCTGTCGTGCCAGCGACCTGTATGAAGAAGTAGCTGGTTATTACTTATCAGTGGTTGATCTATTGAAGGTTGAGTTAACCAACACACCCAACCATGCATGTGATGATGTGGATATAAGCTGCCTACTCCGCGTCGTATTACAAGTTCTTTAAGTGAAACAGTAAGACCAAAACGTCACCCTAGAGAAACGTAGTACTAAGAACAAAACATCAGACAAAGGGGATAATCGAGCGAGGAGCGTGAAGGGTACAGGTAGATGTTTGAATTGGATCAGCAAGTGAAGATGGAGTTTACCGTTATCCCATGGCTAACTGGATGTATAGGGGAGTATGATGCATCGGGAATTCGATCAGCAAGTGCGGACGTATTTTTCGCACTTGTTTCTGGATCGCATGTACAAGCATCCCTTGGTAACTGCGTCTCGTGATATCCCCTGGTACGGCAGTACCTGGTCAACATTGGCGAAATAAAATTCGCCCTGTAATTTGAAACTTGAACCACGTAATACTTTGGGTGTAAACCCCTGCTGTGAGCTGACAACTGTAAGAAAGTTGAAAGTTGTTTGGTTGCAAGTGCAACAGCTGTGAAACTGCGAATTTGATGAAAACTATATGTAATATCCCAACGTACCTAATACTACTAACTTTGATTGAAAGTAAAATACCGACACGTACACTTATTTGATATATAGAGAATCATTTTGGGAATTTTTTGTTTGATGTTGCTATTCTTCAAAATAAGAATTACACACAGAAATTGAAATATATCTAATCATATTCCAAACATCCGGAAAGCAAAATCAAATATATTGAAATTTAAGAATTAAAATTAATATATTACACATTTATTCCCATGACCATATTGTCGTATCAGCATATGACCACATTGTAACACATCTGACAAAATACTAAATCCAACCTTTCTATGCTGGAAATCAATCACACGAATAAAATAGTAGCACTAATTAAATTCATCTTCACCTCCGTTTGCACATGGAAGTCATCTATTTTGGGACGCTGTCATCGCCATCTACTCTCCACAACTCCAAGCAGAGATCACGTACAACATGAGACCATGCCATCCACAGATCACTCGGTCCATCCCTGAGCACGTATACCGTCGGCCACTCCATCCTCGACATACCCATTGCGAGGACCGCCACAGCGCAAAGAATATCAGGAGAGAGAAGCGGAGCAGCTCGTGCCCGACCGGCTGCCTGCACCTGATGTGGGGAGAGGTGACGCTTCGAACTGTAGAGATGCAGAGAGAGGCGGTACGCGACTACGCGGGATAACGGGTATGATGTAGTAGGAGGCAGCTTGCGGCTGGAGCGGATGCCTTCGACATGGACAGCGTCATATGCCGGCAGCGGCAGTCCCCGTCCCATGACCGAAGGGCGCGCGCGATACAAGAGAGAAGGCATCGGGCCGGTGTGTGAAAAATAAATACTCCCTCTGATCCCAAAAACTGCCGCTCATAGAGTTAGGAAGTCGTACATTGTATGCTCGTTTTTCCCGACACTACAAATGGATCGGAGGGAGTAAAAGAAACGAACCGGTATGGCTTTTTTTTTTTTTTGAAACTAGAACTCCATTAATTACTCATCACGATTACATAGTGATTGAATACAATTTCTCAGGAACGGGGGTATAAAGTTTACCCATAAGCATCTACGCCTAACAGAGGTCGTCTGCTTCGCACAGAGATGTGCAGCTTCATTTGCCACACGCGGCACATACGATATAGAGCACTCAACGAAGCTGAACGCCAGGTTACTAATCTCCGTCAGTACTGCCCCCACATCAGCTCTTTCAGAATCTTCCGCACTGCACATCTTTACCACTTCCAACGCATCACTCTCCAGCTCGACATGCGTGTACCCAAGGTCTGCAACGAATCTAAGGCCATCTCTGATTGCTAGTGTTTCCACCAAGCACTTGCCGCATGTTCATACCACAATGCTTGACCCCTAATCAAGTCACCCCTATCATTGCGGATAATAGCTCCAGTAGATCCCGATCTCATTGATGCAATGAAACTAGCATCCACATTCACCTTGATATACCTCTCTTTTGGAGGTTTCCATTGAATTTTCAGAGAACTATCTGGCTTGGTTGTCACCTTGCTTGGACTAGCAAGATCACATGCGGTATCGACAGCCCACCGCACTGATGCCTTCAAATCTCTACCCCTTTCTCTGTGTCTCCTGTTATTCCTCTCCGACCAAACGGCCCAACATCCACACATAATAACACAAGCATTCGATGTTGGCACCAGCTTGTCATTGATCATATCCAGTGCCCAAGTCTCCGGATGCAGCATTGGAATTTTAACTCCAGTGAGCCGTTTAATTTCTTCCCAGAACATCCGAGCCCAAGAGCAGGAGAAGAAGGCATGGAAAATTGTTTCCACTTCCCCACAATCTTCACATCTATCAATCTGCTCGGCGTGTCGATCACAGAGGACTTTCCGGCAGGGAACATAATTGTGGACAGTACGCCACCAAAAATTCCTCACCTTAGGGGGTACCGCCATTTTCCATAGTATTTTCCATGAAGAATTCATCAACCCAGCCGAGCTAGAGGGGGCATCCGATAATCTTCTGTTCATACATAGCAGCCTGTACGCAGATTTAACCGTGAAAACACCCTTCTTTTCCGGTTTCCAGGCCCATACATCCTCCTCCTCACCTCGAATAATTCTCCTAATGTTCTCAATATCCGGTGGAACAAAGTTTTGGATCAACTTCTCTTCAATCCAGTCACCATCGTGATCAATGAGGTCAGAGACCCTCGTGGCAATAGTTGTCGAGATACGGGTTAGGGGCCGTGATCCATGATTTTCTGCGATCCACGGGTCCCTCCAAATATCAATCGAAGAGCCATTTCCTACTCTTTTAATCAGTCCAAGATTTAGGGCCTCCCTACCGTGCATAATTGCTCTCCAAGTATGAGAAGCATTCCTCTTTCGTCCTGCTTCCAAAAAGGTTTTATCATGGAAGTATCTACCTTTTAGAACCCTCGCACATAGTGAGTCCGGCCTTGTCATTAATCTCCAACCTTGCTTAGCCAACATGGCTTGATTAAAAAGCTCAAACTCCCGAAAACCCATACCTCCTTCAGACTATGGAATTGCAATGTTCTCCCACTTCCTCCAGTGCATTCTCCTCTTTTTCTCATCACCTCCCCACCAAAACCTTGCTATCACAGCTGTGAGTTTCTTACAAAAAGTTTTGGACATCTTGAAGCAACTCATTGAGTAAGTTGGGATGGCTTGACAAACTGATTTGATAAAAGTTTCTCTTCCCGCGCTACTCAGCATTCTCGGAATACCTCCAAACACTAATTTCTTCACCTTAGCAATAATATGCTCAAAGTGGGAGTCAGACGATCTTCCCACGGCCGTTGGAAGCCCCAAATACTTCTCTCCGAGAGCTTCAGACACAATCCCAAGCCCATCAAGCATCACCTGTTTAACTGGAGGGGTAGTATTACTGCTAAAGAAAACAGCAGATTTGTTATAATTCACCAACTGTCCCGATCCTTTTCTATAATTATCAATAATAGATTGAATTCTGTTAGCTCCAGAAGGGGAAGCCTGTGAAAAGATAAGACAATCATCAGCAAAAAGGAGGTGGGATACCCATGGTGCATGGATCCCCACCCTAACTCCTTTGGAAAGATGAGCCGGGCCTCTGTTTTTAAGCATACAACTGAAACCTTCCCCACATAATAGGAACAAATAAGGGGAGATGGGATCCCCTTGTCGGATTCCTCTCGTTGGCTTGAAAAAATCCGAGAAAACACCATTCACTCGCACCGACAGAGTAACAGATTCCACACACTTCATAACAAGATCAACCCATTGTTGTGAAAAGCCCAACTTGATCATAACCCCTCGCAGATAAATCCATTCAACTCTATCATAAGCTTTGGCCATATCGAGTTTAATCGCACAAGCTGCAGAGTTACCTTTCTTCCTTTTGAGATAATGTATGCACTCATATGCCGTAAGCACATTATCAGTAATGAGCCTCCCCGGCACGAAGGCACTCTGTTCCTCCGATATAATCTCATCCAATACAGGTCGCAAACGAAGGGCCAGTACTTTGGAGACAATTTTATATAACACATTGCATAAAGCAATAGGTCTATATTGTGTGAGATTTTGAGGTGCTTTTACCTTAGGGATCAACACTAATACCGTTGCATTAACATCTTCTGGCATCATACCTCCCTCCAAGAAAGTGCGCACCGCTTTACACACCATATTCTTCAAAATTGACCAATGCTTAATATAGAAGCCAACATTAAAACCATCAGGACCCGGGGATTTGTTAGGATGCATCATAAACAACGCCTTCTCAATCTCCATATCTGAAAAAGGAGCAACCAGCTTCTCATTCATGTATTCGGTTACCCTAGGGGGTACCCAATCAGTCACCAGCTCGGGCACAGTCTCCTCCTGCGCCGAAAATAGGTTCTTATAGAACTCAATTGCCACATCTTCTAGCCCTTCTTGTGAGGTCACCAACGAACCATCCTCTCTACGGAGAGCCTTGATTTTATTATTTCTGCCTCGTTGTCTCGCTTTGGAGTGGAAATAAGCAGTATTACGGTCTCCCTCCCTGAGCCACTGCACTCGAGATCGTTGATGCGCCTCTATTTCCTCTCTGGTTTGCAGCTCGGAAATTCTCCGCATAAGCTGCAGCTCTTTCCTCGAGGGGCCCTTGCCGAGAGAATCCCACCGTGTTTGCTCGAGACGTTGCCGTAGGGTCTTTAGCTGCAGGTGAACCGCACCGTACTCTTCTTTACTCCATCGCTGCAAGGCATTCCGAACCCCCCCAAGCGCACTGGCTACACCATCCAGTGTATAAGCATCCAAGCTGATATTCTTCTCTACCACCTCAGCATAATTCTGGTGACGTACCCAAGAATTTTCAAAGCGGAACGGTTTTGATCCTCCTTTCTCCAAGCACCAATCAGACTTATGAATATTAATAAGAAGCGCACAATGATCGCTTTGAGTAGTCTGGATATGTGTCACCATAGAGTTATCAAAAATTTCCAGAAACCGAATATCCGCCATACATCTATCCAATCTGACCTTTATATTGCTGCTACCCTGCTGTCGGTTGTCCCAGGTATAAGGGGTACCCGAATACCCCATATCTTCAAACCCACACTCCTCGATCGCCTCACGGAAACCTTCCATCTGCCACTCTTCCCTCCCAAGACCACCGAATTGTTCTCCTGCCGAGACAATTTCATTAAAATCTCCTGCACATATCCACGGTGTATCAAATTCTCGCCTCAAGTATTTCAGTAATTCCCAGCTCCGCTTCCTCCTTGTACGTTCGGGCTCTCCATAAAATCCCGTGAACCTCCACACAGTGTCTCCAGTATCCTCATTAGAGATAAATACATCAATATGTGTCCTGCTATACGACTTCAGAGTTACCACTGAATCCGAATTCCAAAACAGTGCTAAGCCCCCACTTAATCCTTCGCTTTTTAGACCAAATGCATTTGAAAACCCTATCCTCCATTTCAGATCTTGCACTCTCGTATTACTAAGTTTGGTCTCCGAGAGAAAAACCAACTTCGGACGGTGCAACTTAACCAAGTTGCTAATTTCATGAATTGTCTCGGGCCGTCCGCACCCTCGACAATTCAAGCTCATGATACTCATTGGACCCGGCGGTCACCCTCGAGGGATGCCGCCGATCCATTAGAATGTCCAGAGTATGAAGAACCATCTCCTCCCTTGTGACGCTTTTGTTCCTTAATTAACTTACTTGTGCTATCTGTGGTAACTAGTGGTAAGTCTCCAGTCATAGTTTCCCTGTCCGAGATAGCAAGCACCTCTGCTGCCTTCTTGTTGTCCTGCTCAAAAGCAAGTCTTTTCCTAGCATTCCTCTCTGCATCAATCATGTACTGATCACCTGGTTTAATTGGGCTTGTTGCCGTGTCCTTTAGCTCCTCGGGGATAGCTGAATTGCGCTCAGGGTGAGCTCTCCAATCCACATATTGGTCACCTCCTTGGGACGGAAACCGTCCACTCACATTCGATCTACCACCCCGTCCCCTTAAACCTCCACGGGAACCAGATAAGCCCCTAGACCGCCAGCCATCTGCATGAATCCATTCACCAAATTTAAGAGATTTCTCCTCAAAAACACCAGTACCACATTCCTTGTATACATGTCCAATTTGCCCACATGCAAAGCACAGCATACCAAGCTTTTCGTACTTCACTTCAAATATTGATCGCTTTCCACCAAGCGATATCGAGACAAAACGAGTTAGTGCTTTCCTGACATCTTGGTTAATTCTCACACGGACGTAATCACCTCTAAAGTTGCCTGGTGGAACCATCTGGATTTCAATCACCTCGCCTTGCCGACTCACCAATTGTTTCACCACTGATTCCTTCCTAAAACCCTCTGGTATTTTATGTATTTGGATCCAAATTGGCATAAATTCCAACACCACTTCATCAGGATCCGAAATTCCATCATAAGGTGCAATCACCACAACCCAGTCACGGAATAACCACGGCCCCCTCTCTGTGATTTTCTCCCAGTCACCGAGGCAGTGACACTGAATAACGAATCTCTTAGAGCCCACCGGACGAATCGAAATTTCTTTCGTCGGATTCCACGCTGCTCGCATCTGGAGGAAGAAGGATTCGTGACTAAATCCCTTCTCACAGTGAAATCGAGCAACTGCTAGCCATCTGGTGCTGTCGATCAAATCAATGTCCGTTTCCTCAATTACAAGGTCATCGAATTCATCCTCGTCGATCTCCAATCTATCAAACAGAGAGTTGAAAGCACCCCCTTGTATTTCCGATTCATCCGCTACCTCTTCCATACCTAATCCAGTTTTCCCTTTGAGTTTGGGATCACCTGAGGCTGTCTCAGACTGCGTCGCCGATCTAGAGCTTGACATGGCGAGAACCCTAGCTTTCCACCTCTGAACGAATCTGTCCCGTCCTCTGCCCAACGCCCGGGGTATAAAGGCCGCCAACTCGCAAGGATCTCTGGGAGCAACACCCGATTGGGATCGGAGTCGGAGTTCGTGTGGGGATCGGTGACTCACCGCCTGTCGCCAGGGGGAGGAGAGAAACCCTTGGGGGCGTGCTACGAACCGGTATGGCTTATCCATGGCCATGGTGGGTAATTTTTGTGCAAAATTAAAACCCACCGCGGTGGAAGCAGGGTTTAGGGCATCTCCAGCCGTTCGGTCCCCCAAGAACGCGAAAATTCCCCTTTTATTTTCGCCACGGCGCGAAACGGCGCAAAACAGGAAAGTGAGGGGGGGCGCGTTTCCCAGCCGTGAAACCCAGGGCATGTAGAGTTTTGGCACACAAATAAATGGAGTTTATCACAAAAATAAATAGAGTTTTGCCACACAAATAAATAGTTCAACAATTTAAACAAATAAAATAAATTACACTCCTCATTATCATCGTCCTCAATATTGCCATTCCCCTTTCGCGCCCACAAATGCTGCACCAGGTCATTCTGTAGAGCATGGTGTGTTCCAGCATGTCGAATCTCCTGCCGCTTGGTGAGGAAGTCTGTCCATGATGCCGGCACCTGGTGATCAACAGTTGCAAGAGGGCCCTGCCGGTAGTATGGTGTGCTTGCCTCACTGTCAGGCACCGGGTGATCCCGCACACTCTCAATGATCATGTTGTGCAAGATCACACAACACTGCATCACCTCCCGACATGTTGGACTTCGACCAAGTCATAGCTGGGTACCGGACAACAGCGAATCGAGATTGCAGCGCACCAAATGCCCGCTCAACATCCTTCCTGCAAGCCTCCTGGCACTTGGAAAACCAAACTTTTGCGCTTCCTGGGATAGGGTTGGAGATGCTCTTCATAAATGTTGCCCACTTCGGGTAGATGCCATCTGCAAGATAATACGCCTTTGTATACTGGTGTCCATTGATCTCATAGTTCATAGGGGGGCATGGCCTTCGACAAGATCGGCAAAGACATTCGAGCACTGCAAGACATTGATGTCGTTGTGACTTCGAGGCATACCAAATAATGAATGCCAAATCAAAAGACCGTACGAAGCCACGGCCTCGAGAACCACTGAGCACTCTCCTTCCTTTCCCTTGTACATCCCCTGCCAGTCAAATGGACAGTTCTTCCATGCCCAATGCATACAGTCGATACTGCCAAGCATCCCAGGAAAGCCTCTTGCTTCTTCTCTGCGAGGAGACGAGCAGTGTCTTGCGCATTGGGTGATCGCAGGTATGTTGGGCCAAAAACTGCAACCACTGCCCGGCAGAACTTGTTCAAGCACTCAAGGGTCGTGGACTCGCTCATGCGCAGGTAGTCATCTTGTGCATCTGTGGGAGCACCATATGCAAGCAACCTCATGGCCATCGTGCACTTCTGAATAGAGGTAAAGCCTACCATGCCGGTGCAGTCCTTCTTCAACTTGAAGTAGGTGTCGACCTCCCGGATGGCATGCATGATCTTGAGGAAGAGCTTGCATTTCATCCTGAAACGACGCTGGAACACCTTCTCGTCGTTGGTGGGATCCTCGGCGAAGTAGTCGGAGTAGAGGATGCAGTAGCCCTCGTACCGCTGCATCGGCTTGCTCTTGCGGCGACCGGGCCTCGATCCAGCACGCCGCGGCTGGGTGGCCTGGGCCTGCAAGCCGGCCAGGCAGCTCAGGATCAGCAAGTGTTCCTCGTCGTCGATGGCGTCCTGATCTTCCTCATCGAAGAGCTCGGCGAGCATCTCCTTGTCGCCGGAGTCCATGGGCCAGACAGAACGTCGAACACCTTGCGGGGGGGGGGGGGGGTGGACGCGTTTCGCCGGGCACAACCTCCCTCGTGGCGGAGGCGCGAGTAAACGGCGGCGGCGGCGTGGTGGAGCTAGACGGCGGCGGTTCGGCTCGTCGCTCGTGTGTGGTGGTGGCCGACGGCGGCGACGTGGGGGTGGCCGACGGGGTGGCGACGGCGAGTCGAGCGAGAGGAAAAGGCGAGTCGGGGTAGGGAAAGTGGGGGGAAATGGTGTTTCCTCGCCGACAGTGCTGGCTCACGCGCGCTTTTCCTTCCGCCCTCCCCCCCCCACCCCCCAAGCCGAACCCAACGGGCTGGGTTCCGCCTGGGTGCGACGACGCTAATTTCCGCCGAAACGGCGCTATTTGGGGTTCTGGGGGGGACGGCTGGTAGAAAAACGGCGCTTTTGGAGGAAAACGGCGCTAATTCGCGTCCTGTGGGGCGCTGGGGGGGACGGCTGGAGATGCCCTTAGCTGCTGTGGGAAACACACTAGGAAAAGGGTTAGCTGCTGTGAAATACACTAGTAAAAGCAGGCAGATTTTTGGAATCTGCTGTAAGAAAATACCTCTTTGGTTAACTTTTAGATTTTCTAAAGCCAAAGCAGCAGGTTGAGGAAGCAGAACCAAAGGCACCCTTTATCTGCTCTTTCGCCAGAACTATCAGCCAGGAAAGAGTTGCACCCAGCATGATCTCTGTCTTTATCCCACCTCTTCTGTTCTGATCTCTATTCATTATTATAAGTTGAGCGCAAAGACGGACGGACTTACTCACAGCTAAAAGGCTCTGCAATTGACAACAACAAAAATCACCGTTGTCCCAAATAGTGAAGAAGCTAACCAAAACCGATGAAAGAGGGTTTTTTTCATAACCCCAATTGAAGGCTATCAATTGCCCATCTTCAGAAGAGAACTTTTTTCCATGATGACATGGTTCTCCCGCTAGGGTATCAATAACTTTCTATTTTTAACGACCACCTAGCTTCACGATCTATTTCGTATGTTTAAATATGCATATATCTAATTAATTAGGGGAAGCTCACTTCCATGACAAAAAACAATAATTTTTTATCTAATGGAAATCGTGGACAGGGGAAGGATGGGTCTGAAGACCCGAACATGAAAAAGTCTCGACATGAAAAGGTGTACTCTCAAATACTATTGAAGTAGCTAGTTCTTACTCCGTACTTATTAGTGTTTGGTCAATTGAATGAAGGTTGAGTTACCCATCACACCGGTCCATGTGTATATATACTGCCTTTCCCACATCGTATTGCAGGATCTACAAGGGAACAAAACATCAGACAAAAGGGGATCATCGAGCTAGGAGCGTGAAGAGTGGAGCATGATGTTTGAATTCGATCAAAAGTGAAGAGGGAAGTTGCACCATCATCCTGTAGCTAGCTGGATGTACACGGGAATATGATGCGTCGGGAACTGAAGCAGCAAGTCTGGATGGCCTGTTCGCAGTTTTTTTAGGCTGGTCATAGTGGGAGTAACATAACTAGTAACATCAGTGCCACGTAGGAATAAAAGATGATGTGACACATATTTAATGAGGAGAGAGATGAGGGTGGTAACTAGCTATCTTACCGTAACATCACACATTCCAATACACGATGAGTCTATGGGCTAATTAATATGACACTACCTATATGTTACTTCCCACTATGGAGGTAGTAACATAGTATAGGAAAACGTGTATGTTACTCTCCATTATGACTAGCCTTCCATGAACTCAAGCAGCAAGTGCGGACGTCCTATTCGCATTCAGGCATGCATGTACTCGCAGAGACTTAGCGAAATGAAGCCGTGTAATTTGAAATAGAGGTAGTAGGTTACATGAGCCAGTGCCCTGCTCGGCTCGCTAGAATTTTTGTACGTCTGTATTACTTCCGCTAGTATAATTGTCGTGCACATGGAAACAACGGGGAGATTTTTTCGGAGACCTCGCAACGTCCGTAGAATTCTCCGTGCTTTCCGGCCAGAAACAAGGTAGAAACGGATATAAAAACAGGAACCGGCCAGAAACAAGGTAGAATATAAAAACAGGAACCAAGTAGGGATTACGGAACACAACCAAATTATTTTCCAGCGAAGCTAATAACCGCACTTTACGGCCAACCAAGCGGGGCCTAAACAATCTATCAACCAGGATAGAGTTGCACCCATCATGATTTCCATCTTTTTCCCATCTCTCCTGGTCCGATCATTTTTCACTACTATCCTCGCTGAGCACAGAGACGGATTTACTTACTCATGGCGAGAAGGCTGTGCAATTGATAACAACAAAAATCTATTTTGTCCCAAATAGTGAAGAAACTAACCAAAACCGATGAAAGAGGTTTAACCCCAATTAAAGGCTATCAATTTCTCATCTACAGAAGAGAACTGTTTTACTACTGAGGAGAATAAACTAGCAAATGTTAGAACAAAATTTTCATCCTTGATTTTATGGAGAGCAGCTCTTCTTCTGTCACCTTTTTCCACACGCCACCAACCAGTAATGTACCCTTTAGAGGAGAGGTCACTTCTGGCATATCAGAAATATCATCTTTAGGTGGTGATATCGATATTTCTTGAATGCTCTCATTATCCAGCTGCTTCTGGGGGTGTGAGTCAAATATTTCGGTCTCACTACCGTGCTCAGAATTTCCATGTTCTAAAGCCACATCCTTGGGTTCATGATCGATGACATCAAGGGAAGGAAGAACAACAATTGAACTATATCAACAAGGTATCATGCCCAACAGACAGGGGGTCCAGGACTTCGCTATAGACCATCTCTTACGTTTCTCTGGCAAGCTTGTGTTAAGAGTTCCCTCAGTGTCGTTTTCTGCTAAACATGCATTATCCGGTTTCCTCAACTGCAATTTGAACATTTCCAGCTTCTCTGTTGCACTTTCAACTGATTCTTGCCCATTGATCGTGATTCTGGATTCGATGCGGGTCCAATCTTTTGGTGACTTCTGCAGGGACAACATCGGAAGCTTCCTCAATTTCTCCTTCACGTTGTTATTGCCAGCCATCTCAATCAGCAGTAGTGTTGCATCTGCAATGCACCTCTCACCTCTTATGTTCCGATCTCTATTCACTACTATAAGTTGAGCACAAAGACGGACGGACTTACTCACAGTTTTTTTTTTAAATGGGAGCATAGCCCCAGCCTCTGCATCATGATGATGCACACAGCTGTAGCTTTTATATTAATGAAAAATAAAAGTATTCAAGGTATTACAATCAAGCATCATCCAAGTTTGAAACTAAGATCAACCAGAAAAACAAAGACAAAAGTCTGATGTAACTCACTGAATTCTCTTAACATGCAACCAGCCACCCTGGTTGTAGATAGCCTGAACGACCGCCATCAAGCGAGCACATCCAGAATCCATAAGAGCCCGCTGCTCCACCGGTAGCAGGAAAGACCACATGTGGATCCAATACGTGGCTTGGTAAACTACCTGCAAAAAGTGGACACCTTTCGACTTGTTAAAAATAACATCATTCCTACAATTCCAAAGAGCCCACACAAATTCACAAGTTCTAATTTTAATTCGTGCTTTAGATTTCTTATCTACCCCTTGCAACCAATTACCAAACATGTGATCAATACTACATGGTTGAGGTATGCTAAACGTAAAATGAAGCAATCTCCAAATATTTCTAGCAAAGTTACAAGAGATAAACAAATGATCAATGGATTCATCATTATCACAGAACACACATCTTTTACATCCCACCCAACTCCGTTTAACTAAATTGTCTTTAGTAAGAACTACCTTGCGCTGCAAGAACCACATAAATATTTTAATCTTTAAAGGAACTTTCAACTTCCAAAGATATTTATGTAGAAAAGGAGTATGTCCATGCATGTAATCATAATACATGGATTTCACTGAGAACACACCTGTATCAGTCAACCCCCAAACAAACCTATCCTCCTCTGAATTAAGATGGACAGACATCAGCCTACGCACCAATCGTAGCCATGTTTCCCATCTGTTCCCAAAAAGAGTCCTTCTAAACTGAATATTAAGAGGATTACGTGACAACACTTCTGACACTAACACATGTTTATGACTCACAATACTATACAGAGAAGGATATTGAGCAGCGAGAGTAGTATCTCCTAACTGCTTGTCTTCCCAAAATCGAGTAGATAGTGTTGGAACGCGTAGAGATAAACAAAAACTTTTCCTACGCCATGCTTCCAAGATCTAGCCGAGGTAGAAGGCCATGATGATTACCACTAGACGCGCGGTTGCGGATTATCGATGAAGCGCGTCGGGGCAGTGCAGTCCCACGATCCGGTCCGGCCGATCCAATCCCTCGAACGTCGAAGTGCTGAACGTACAACACCTCTGCCGGTATCCACACGTACGAGGAGGAGCTCCGACGGCGGACTGCTAGGTCCGGTGCGGCGGCTGGACTGAGTGGGGCTAGGGTTCCCAACGCATGGGAGAGTGGACTAACGTGCCCGCTGGGCAACCTGCGCCCCTCTTTATATAGCGTATGGTAATGGGCTTCACAACACTTGTGGCCCATTCCCTCTGTGAGTCCGACTCACAAAACCAGTCCATTTCCGGTTCGGGTCCAACCCGACCAAATACTTGCTCCCGCTCTTAAGTGTGCGACCCTGCAGGCTCATGGCGACTTGGACACGATTGGAGTCCAACTCCCAATCGATCAATCGGTAGCGGCTCCTAGCAAAACGTGCCGACTCCCAAGTACCATTGAGTCATGACGACATACCTTTCAATGTGATATTCATCTTAGTCCCTTTTGCCTCACGATATACCTTTTCGAACTATAGGCGATTTTATCGTCATCCCTTAAATAGTTCAACTCTCTTCTCGATCCGTGATATGTGATTCATCTGACTAACTCTTAGTCAATCGACACAGTTAACACTTAACTGAGTCGCGCATGGCCATGCTTCCTAAATCATATCACTCGAGAGGGCCCAGAGAATATCTCTCCATTCGGAGGGGCAAAATCCCATCTTGATTATCCACATCACGCAGCTTGCTTCTCATTCGACCCGAACTCTGCCTTTATAGTTGCCTTGTCACAGAACAACGTTTGACAGAACCTAAGTCGGTGATCCACAACTCGGATTGTGCGACAACCTCAGGTCTAAGGATTACATTGATTGAGACATGCAAATGACGACTTGATCGTTGCATCTCAATGTGGGTCAGTCCGACTTGCTAAACTCTTTAGCCAAGTCCGTGAACGTTGGAATGGCATCACCATGCCCATGACAAGTGGAACCGTGTCATCAGCCAACACTCACATTAGTCTAGGGTGTGTGTCCAGCACAACCTAAATGACCAAGGACAATCTAGTATGAACAACATGAATATATAGTTCCACAATCGAATCGCATATTCAATGACATATATCAGATGTTCAAAACAAGGACAACTTAATAACTTTATGAATACAGTGGGAATTACATCATACATGATTGCCTCTAGGGCATATTCCAAACAGATAGGCCATTACCTATCTTAAAATAACCTCGTTGAAAAAAATCTTTTTTAACAGACGTGATGCCCTTCAAAAAAGGAGAATCATGTGGTTTTGCTTCCACTTGAGACAAAGGCTTATCGAACAAATATTTATTTATCAGAAGTTCCTGCCAAACCCATTTTTCATTTAACAATTTAAAGAGCCATTTGGACAACAAACATTTGTTCTTAACCTCAAGAACCTCTATGCGAAGACCCCCTTGATCTTTAGGCCTACAAACAATATCCCACTTAGACAAACGATACTTTCTCTTGTGAAGGCCATTTTGCCAGAAGAACCTACTACGAAAGAAATCCAATCTCTTTCGGACCCCAACATGTATTGGAAAAAAGGATAACAAAACATAGGTAGACTAGTAAGGACGAAATTAATAAGAACCAGTCTATACCCATAAGACAGAATCTTCCCAGCCCAAGAACCTAGTTTATTTTCGAACCGATCCTCAACCATTTTCCATTCTTTGTTAAGCAACTTCCTATAATGGATAGGGATTCCAAGATACTTAAACGGAAGAGAACCAACATCACATCCGAATAAGGATTTGTACTCATCTTGCCTCTCCAAGGCTTTGCCAAAGCAATAGAGTTAACTCTTCTGAAAATTTATTTTAAAACCTGATAATTGTTCAAACAATGCCAGGATTAACTTCATATTAACAGCTTTATCAATATCATGTTCTAAAAACAGAATCGTGTCATCCGCATACTGTAAAATGGAGATGCCCCCATCCACCAAATGTGGAACTAATGAGCCCACCTGCCCATCCTCTCTGGCCCTAGCTATAAGAATAGCCAACATGTCCGCAACAATATTGAACAAAACAGGGGATAAAGGATCCCCTTGCCGCAGCCCCTTGAGAGTTTGAAAATAATGTCCGATGTCGTCATTTACACGGACCCCAACACTCCCCCCTTGTATGAATGTACAGACTCATTCACACCACTTCGGGTCAAACCCCGTCATCCTAAGCGCTTGTTGCAAAAATGACCATTTAACTTTGTCGTAAGCTTTTTCAAAATCAATTTTGAAAATGACACCATCCATTTTTTTGGTCTGCAGCTCATGGATGGTCTCATGGAGGATAACAACTCCCTCCAAAATATTACGACCCGGGATAAAAGCTGATTGAGTTGGTCTAATAACTTTGTGAGCAATAGCCGAAACACGATTCGTACCCACTTTAGTAAAATTCTTAAAGCTCACATTGAGCAAACAAATAGGCCTATATTGTTCTATATGATACGCATCTTCCTTCTTAGGCAGCAAAGTGATAACCCCAAAATTCAATCTAAAAAGAGGTAACTCACCGTTCTGTAGTTGCGAGAAAAGAGCCATCAAGTCACTCTTAATAGTCTCCCAAAACTTCTGATAAAACTCAGTCGGAAAACCATCCGGTCTGGGAGCCTTATTGAGTACCATTTGAGAAATTGCCTCATACACCTCTTCTTAGTAAAATTTGATGTCAATGCAATATTCTCCTCACTAGATACTTGAGGCATATCCATATTATATGTTTCAATCATGTTAACATGGCTATGCTCCGGTGCCCCAAACAATTTTTTTATAATATTCAGATATGAACACTTTCAAATTGTTCTCACCTACAATAGTCCCCTCATCTTTCTCAGTGAAAAGGCTCTGCAATTGATAACAACAAAAATCGCTCTTGTCCCAAATAGTGAAGAAGCTAACCAAAACCGATGAAAGAGGGTGTTTTTCATCACCCCAATTGAAGGCTATCAATTGCTCATCTACAGAAGAGAACTTTTTTCCATGATGACATGGTTCTCCCGCAAGGGTATCAATAAGTTTCTATTTTTAACGACCACCTAGCTTCATGATCTATTTCGTATGTTTATATATGCATATATCTAATTAATTAGGGGAACTCACTTCCATGAAAAAAACAATAAATTTTTATCTAATGGAAATCGTGGACAGGGGAAGGATGGGTCTGAAGACCCGAACATGAAAAGTCTAGACTTGAAAAGGTCTACTCTTAAATACTGAAGTAGCTAGTTCTTACTCCGTACTTATTAGTGGTTGGTCAATTGAATGAAGGTTGAGTTACCCATCACACCGGTCCATGTGTATATATACTGCATTTCCCACATCGTATTACAGGATCTATAAGGGAACAAAACATCAGACAAAAGGGGATCATCGAGCCAGGAGCGTGAAGAGTGGAGCATGATGTTAGAATTCGATCAGCGAGTGAAGAGGGAAGTTGCACCATCATTCTGTAGCTAACTGGATGTACACGGGAATATGATGCGTCGGGAACTGAAGCAGCAAGTCTAGATGTCATGTTTGCAGTTTTTTTACATGAACTCAAGCAGCAAGTGCGGACGTCCTGTTCCGAGTTTTTTCGGGCATGCATGTACTCGCAGAGACTTAGCGAAATGAAGCCATGTAATTTGAAATAGAGGCACTGTAGTAGGTTACATGAGGGCATGTACAGCGCAAGACGCTTGTACAGGCGCTTGAGCGGATGGAAAAACGGAAACCAATCCCAGCTTCGTACGGAAGAGCCCACACCTCCAACGCAAGGCCTCAATTTCAGGCGATTATGGCTCCAACTGCTTGGTCCGATTTTCTTTCCACAAAGCAAATCCTAGCGAAGCGCCAGGCGCAAAGTTTTGCGTCGACGTCTCCAGTCAAGCGCCCATAGTTCGGGATTGTACAGCATAATCGCCGATCGACCGGGATAGAAATCCTAGCGCCTCTAAATAAGCGTCTGGGTTGTACATGCTCTGAGCCTGCCCCACTTGGCTCGCTAGAATTTTTGTGCGTCAGTATTACTTCCGCTAGGGCTTGCTTGGTCGTTTATGGGCCTTAAAGTGGCGTGGTTTCTGGTCCGTAGAAATTCTCCGCCGGAGAACGGTATATGCGGTTGGTTCGCTAATTCAGAATCCTAACTCGGCCCGTATTCTAACCATTCGGCCGGAAATCAACACGCACCTACGGACGTCCGTATTAATTACGCAGGTTTCCTTGTGCACGGGCAGATACGGATGTAGATTATCACGCGGGTGAAAAATAGGGAACTGCTGAGCGTCCCCCGGGGGATCAAAACTCCCGATCCCCCGCCTCCGTTGAACGACACGTGTCCATTATCTCTATCCCCCGCTCGCGTCAACGGAAAAGGAAAACCGCGCACACACCCCCCCCCCCCGATGGCGTCGGAGCACATCACACAAAAAAGCACACTGCTGACACGGTCGGCTCCCGAGATCTCTCGCCGTATTTCACCAAGCTCGTAGCGCCGCCGTCGGCCGCTCCGCCGGGAGCAACGGGCTCCGCCATTGGGAGCATCCTCGACACCGCCGGGAGCATCGGGCTTGCCGCCGGGAGCATCGAGATCCGCCGTTGGGAGCATCCTCGACGCCGTCGGGAGCATCAAGATCCGCCGTTGGGAGCAACCTCGACACCGCCGGGAGCATCGGGCTTCGCCGCCGGGAGCATCGAGATCCGCCGTTGGGAGCATCCGGCTCCGCCGTTGGGAGCATCCTCGACACCGCCCGGAGCATCGCGCTCCGCCGTTGGGAGCATCTGGCTTCGCCGCCGGGAGCATCACTCGACGCCGCTGGGAGCATCTGCGCCGCCGCTGGGAGCACCTCTCGCGGCCATGGGAGCATCTCTCGCGGGCTATGGGAGCATCGCTCGACACCTATGGTAGCAACGGGCGCTGCCGCTGGGAGCAACGGGCGGCGCCGCTGGGAGCACCTCTCACCGACCATGGGAGCGTTGCTCGACGTCGACGGTAGCATTGGGCGCCGCCTCTGGGAGCAACTCTCTCCGACCGTGGGAGCATGGACTCCCCCGCCGGGGAGCATCTCTCTCCGGCCATGGCGGCGGCGCACTGGCCCCGCATCGGCCGGTCGCCCCTCCATGGTGGAGGTGCTGGCGAGCGCGAAGGAGGACCACGCGGTGGAGAGGTGGGCCGCGACGGCAAGGGGAGAGGAATTTGGGGACGGGGTGAGTTGAGACTGCAGCGGCGTGGCAGATTTGGCCGGCGAAGGGTAGTCCATGGCGGCCGTGGGCTGCGGTAGGTGGTGTGGGGGGAGGGAGGGGGGCACGGGGCTAAAGCTCGGTGGAGCAGGAGACGCGAGGAGAGGAGAAGAAAGAAGGCGGGGGATAAGGTTGCAGGGCGGTGGTGGGTGGGCCTCTGACGCGTGCGAGCGAGGCGGGGGATCGAGACGCGCGATCCCCGGATGATAACCAGCGTTTCCCTGAAAAATAACAAAGTTCCCAAGCGGGGCCCTAGTACAATTGTCGTGCACATGGAAACTGTGAGATTTTTTCGGAGACCTCGCAACGTCCATAAAATTCTCAACGCTTTCCGGCCGGAAACAAGGTAGAAATGGAAACAAAAACAGCGAACCAAGTAGGGATTACGGAACACAACTGAATTATTTTCCAGCGAAGCTAAAACCTGCACTTTACGGCCCAATTACGGCCAACCAAGCGGGCCTAAACTATCTATCAGCCAGGATAGAGTTGCACCCAACATGATTTCCGTCTTTTTCCCATCTCTCCTGTTCCGATCATTTTTCACTACTATCCTCGCTGAGCACAGAGACGGATTTACTTACTCATGGCGAAAAGGCTCTGCAATTGATAACAACAAAAATCTCTTTTGTCCCAAATAGTGAAGAAACTAACCAAAACCGATGAAAGAGGTTTTTTTTTCATAACTCCAATTAAAGGCTATCAATTGCTCATCTACAGAAGAGAACTGTTTTACTACTGAGGAGAATAAACTAGCAAATGTTAGAACAAAATTTTCATCCTTGATTTTATGGAGAGCAGCTCTTCTTCGGTCACCTTTGTCCACACGCCACCAACCAGCAATGTACCCTTCAGAGGAGAGGTCACTTCTGGCATATCAGAAATATCTTCAGGTGGTGATATTGATATTTCTTGAATGCTCTCATTATCCAGCTGCTTCTGGGGGTGTGAGTCAAATATTTCGGTCTCACTACCGTGCTCAGAATTTCCATGTTCTAAAGCCACATCCTTAGGTTCATGATCAATGACATCAAAGGAAGGAAGAACAGCAGTTGAACTATATGAACAAGGTATCATGCCCAATGGACAGGGGGTCCAGGACTTCGCTATAGACCATCTCTTACGTTTCTCTGGCAAGCTTGTGTTAATAGTTCCCTCAGTGTCGTTTTCTGCTAAACGCGCATTATCCGGTTTCCTCAACTGCAATTTGAACATTTCCAGCTTCTCTGTTGCACTTTCATCTGATTCTTGCCCATTGATCGTGATTCTGGATTCGATGCGGGTCCCATCTTTTGGTGACTTCTGCAGGGACAACATCGGAAGCTTCCTCAATTTCTCCTTCACGTTGTTATTGCCAGCCATCTCAATCAGCAGTAGTGCTGCATCTGCAATGCACCTTTCACCAATAACGGACAATCTCAATAACTTCTGCAGAAGTTTTGCAAGACATAAACGAGGTACCGCGTTCTTGTCCGAAGAGAGTACTCCTATCTCGTGGGCAAGTCCAATATGGCCGGAGTCCTTCAAATCTTTTATGCTTGTGACAATCCATAGAACCAGGGAGCACAAGTTTTTCATTGTTGGCAACTCAGCTGCCAGGAGCCCTATATACATATAATGAAACTAATAAGAATATTATGTCTGTAATTCTGTACAAACAAAACACTACAGGAGCCCTGAAATTAAAATACTAGCATCAAGTAGAATGATAAAATAAAATATGGCAAGCCTTCCGGCTGAGGATTGTGATGTAAAGCAAATCATGATATATAAATGAAAAAAATATTGTTGCGGGAATGGTAGAAAATTGAAAAAAGGACACCCAGCTATAAGAGCAGTACCTTTGCGTTCGAGGTCGTCCCTGGTCTCAATCATTTCAATCACTGACTTTAGTATGGCAAGAAGCACTCTTGGTTCTTTTTCTGACAGTTTTGTTATTATAGTTTTCATCTCTCCATTTGATATTTCATTTTTAACATCAGATGAGTGAGTTAAATCAGAACTATCAGTTTGATGCACATCACTGTTATCAGAGATTTCTGGGGCATCGAGTTGGAAAAACTCCAACAGAACAGAGACAACCTCAGAGGGACATGTGTAGTACAGTCTGCGTAAACATTTTATAGCATGTAAAATATGTTTTTGGGAACCTGCAATTCAGAAGAAACTTAATTAACACCGAGCTATCTTGAAGATACATTCTGTTTCAAGACAGTTAGAATTATAAGCCATTCTGTCAAAGGTTTAAGTACTACACACGATTCTATCATACATACTACACATAATTGCTATTCATGTCACTATCAAATGGTGGAAAGCAAAATTAACTCAAGAATATTCACAAAGCAGATCAATTGATGGCAACAAACAAATGACGACAAGTATAGTTATCCAGTATTAATATATGCAATAGTTCTAAGCAGTTCCTTGAGATTGATGGAAGATATCAGTAGCTCAATACAGAGTTGTTCAGAGACATATTAATCGAGAAAGCATCAGTTTCTTATTGAATGCAGAAAAATCTTAGTGCAGACCGGAGTAGAGAAAATCTATCTCTGACAACCCAGACCCCAAGAAACAAAAAAAGGCCCAAATTCAAGCTCAATAAAAAGTTCATGCTGCAAGATGATGATACTCACGTTTCCTTTTGGAACCTGGTTTTGCATTTTCAGTATCTTTGCCCTTCAGATTTTGAGCAATGCCATGCAATACAGAGCTTAGTTCTAGTCGAGCATCAGGAATAGCTTTAGTTTGGGAATCCCAGTAATTGCACTTCAACCAGTCAAATGCCTGAAAGTAATAATCTTAATTAGTTAAAGATCAGAGCAGAGTCACTGAGAAAACATACCGGCAACTATAAAAAATATGTTCTTTAATCTAATGCCAAAAGCCAACGTCCAAGAAAATAAAATAACTAGATATTAAGAAGTCATAGAAATGCTAATCAATTAACTCACTGTACCTGAATGGCTGCCAAATGTAGCAGCCGTAGAGAGGGCATATCGCGATGTGAACTCTCTGCATGTGTGCGATAGAAATCTTTATTAGGATTGAACTACCATAGCAGTTAGCACAAATTAATGTAGATGTATTAGACAGAAATTTCTAACCATGCCGAATGTCGACAAGAATTCGTGGTATTCCAACAGTCTCAGCTAAATCAGATAATGAATGACGAGTTTTCATGTGTGGGCTCTCCAAAAAACCATTGACAAGCCTGTAATAAGATTAACAAGAAGTAGAAAATAAGTGTTTATCCTATTCGCAAATTTTAACTTGAGTAGCAAAACTACATTGGGATTCTACGATAGGTACAGTCACAAAAAAATAAGACTCGGATATAGTCATCACTGTTAAAGTCTTTCCTAGATCATGCATACATTCGGTTTTTAATCTGATTAGTTATGTAGCTCTACAGTGAAAAAATCAGAATTAACAAAAGTAGAATTGTCAGTACTGTTAGTATGTGCATTAGATTGCAGTTTCCCTAAAAGAGAAGCGCGTGGTTCAGGCAGCAGACACAAATTGAGCTGAAGAGATGAAGAATAATATGGGAAGTAAACAACACATGATAGTTTAAAAACTAAATATAAAGATTAAAGCACATGAACTTAGGTCAGGGCCAGCTTTTCTGACATTTTGACCATCTCCTGTTCCAGAAAAATAACTAGAGAAACTGGAAAAAAAGGACCACGACATATTGACGACTAAGTTAGTTAGACTTCTAGCAGCTTAAGCTCGATTGCATTATCAGCACGACTATTATTCAGCTCGTATTTCCTGAAGTAATTTTTTTCTTTCATCACAATCTCTTGTTCCACAGAACCACAGGAAAACATGAAAACAGTCTCAAAACCATTTGGCTCACAAATACTAAACTGGTTGCACAGTGCACCTCCTTGCACAATATGATGTGTAATGCATTCTAACCCACCAAATTAAAGGCGTTTTGCTTGTAGGCCACTAGCACATTTCACCCCAATAAAATCGACAGTACTGCTCATGTTTGACCGGGAAATTCCTCACCTAACGATTGCCATCATGTACAGCAAGGAGAGCATCTCATCTGACTCCAGCTTATCAGCAACTCCGCCCCTAGAGGGAAATTTTCATCACATATAACTCCATCCCAAATCCATCGCACGCGGACAGAGAAGCTATTGGAACTACGCATCTAACAACATACCGAAGAAGGGGTCTCGCAGCCTTATCTCGAAGAGGGCTGCAGTCACCTCCACGGGGGTCGGGAGGCAGCCCCTGCTCCGCCACGCCGCGATCTGCACCAAACGAAACAGTTAAAATTTGCGTCCTCCAGCTGTTGGGGCCTTCACAAGGTTACAGGAAGAGGATTTCTTACCCGGCGAAGAGCGGCGTCGTGGTCCGGGTAGGGGGAGAAGATGGCGTCGCGGACGAAGCGCCACTCCGCCCAGCTCGACCATGGAACCAGCTTCCGGCCGGTGTTGTGGCCGCCGGTGCCGCCGGTCTCTTCCGCCGCCTCCATCAGAGCTGAGCCAAGCGGCAAATCTAAACCCTACTAAAGCCACCGAGCAGAGAGAGCAGCTATTTCGCTTGGGCGAAAGATGATGACCCGCTGTCAGGGTGGGACCGAGGGGTGTATGTACGGTGGCGAGGGCCGAGCAGGGTGCTATTTGTAATTTTCCAGGGGAGTTGCTGAGGCGCATCCCCACCGCCACCGCCACCGGCCACCATGCGGGAGCGGCCGTCGCCAGTCTCCAGTACATGGCCTCGTCGGAGGAGAGGAGGGAAGGCGGAAGCAGCCAGAACGCCAGCGACGCCGCTCCTCATTCTGCCTCGCGCATTGTCCGCTCCACCCTGCACCACCCCAACATGTGAGTCCCCTAACCCCCTGTGTGCCAAACAAATTTGCAGTTTCAATCCGTGCGCATGCCACGAATTCGAATATTAGTATGGTAGGTTGCAGAAATGGAGACAGATAGTCACAATGAGGATGAAATTTTAACCAAAAATTTGCTGTAATTTTGGGGGATAAATTGATAACATGGTCTGGAAGCCTCCTAGTCCTAGACTGTATGAAGCATGGACTCAGCTGAGTATTCAACATGTGTTACGTGTGATGACTCAGCTGAGTATTCAACATGTGTTACGTGTTAATACATACTCCCTCTGTTCCATAATATAAGATGTTTTAGGTGTTTCACGTGTTGTCTAGATCCGGACTAAAATGAGTGAATATATACACTAAAACATATCTAGATACATGTGTGTATATATGAATTTGGAAAATGTCTAAAACATCTTATATTGTGGAACGGAGGGAGTATAATACAGATCTGTGAACAAGATATCTTCAACCTCACAACACTTTAATAAATTAATAATAATAAAGTGTTCGTATGCATCACTTTGGTGCAGAGGCTGGGGCTGCCCCATTTCGAAAAAACAACACTTCTGCTTTTCATGGTTATACTTTGTAGTTCACTATTACACACGTGTATGGTCACTAATCACGTTGTAGCAGTTAATACTATCACCAAGCTGCCAAGTGATTTGTCAAAGGAGCAACTTTAGAGTATTTATAATATTTTTATGGTCTAGTTTACTCAATTACGGCTAATTTGATTAACTGCCCTATGGCTGTTGAGATATATAAATAGAAACTGTGTGGAAAGATTTATAATAAACACTTAATACCATCATGGCTCATGAGAAATCCATGCTCTCATCACTTTAGGTAGTATGTGCAATTGTGGCAGAAAATTAGATTTTGCTTATTAAGACTAAAATTGGAAAAGTAATATGATTGCAAATATCATTGTGAGAAAATGTGTCACCTTCTATGTCTGCTAAAGCACAATAACATCCCCATCAATCTCAATGTCTCTGATGTGAGCTATCTTGACTCGATCCTGCCCACCTTCTTGACATCGTTGCTTAATTAGTGGGCATTGTTTGATGTAAAGCTCCTTCAGTCCCCTGGGCAGACCTTCCTCTGGCAAGCCTTCAATCTCACGACAGTTGCAGATGTGCAGTGTTTCTAGTGAGGAGACTTCATACAGTCTAGGAGGCAAACGTTGGAGGTCATCACAGCACGATATGTCTAAGAATTGAAGTGTGTGAGGTAAACCCTCCGCTGGAAAGCTACTGATATCAGGGAAATCAGCAATTTGAAAATGCTTGAGATGAGGAAGGTGTCTTAGGCCATTTAGAAGTACACGTGCTAGCGGAGAACATGATATTAGACGGATTTCTTCAACTGAAATGGGAAGCAAGCCTCGCTCCAGAGCTGTCCATGGTACCAAACAAGGGCACTCATAGATGTGCAGTATCTGAAGTGATTCAAGTGGACAGAAACACTCTTCTGGTAGTGAAACAAGGCCGTCACAACGGGCAACTGTTAGACTCCTGAGGGCTATTGGATTGTGTGCAAGCAAGCCTACACGCAGAGATGTTAGATTTGGGCAACAGTTGATGTATAGAGATGTTAGAGAAGACGGACAAGCTCCATTTTGAATATCTGGAAGTGACTCAAGTCCAGATTCATCTATCCTCAGTGTTGCGAGTGTTGATGGAACAGGGGGCAACTTCTTCAGGTTGGGGCAATTAATGAGACCAAGTTCAGTTAATTGAGGGAACAACTGATCAGCAACATCAAAAATCCACTCACTCAGCTTCGGCATATCTTCCAGTACAAGCTCTTCTAATGCTGGAAAACATTTTATTTGGCCAAGTCCTGTGAACTCACATCCAATTTGTGTCACCTCAGTTGCTCCCGCTATATTGAGATTTTTGAGAAAGGGAAGTTGGCCTAAAGGTGGGAGCACTGTGCTTCTGCAGTTGCATATATGAGCTGTTTGCAGATTGGGAAGAAATGAACTAGCCAGCCAGCTTGGGAACCTCACCCCTGGGAAACCTTTAATCATCAACTCCTTGAGATCGAAATGTGGTTGAAGGCCTTCCAGAACTTCTTGCTGATCATGAGTAGTGACTTCGCTGTCTTCATCCCATATAAGGTGTAGTGCTCGAAGATGTTCTTTAGTTGTCATGTTCGCACATATTGCATCTTGCCCATTAGCCACATTGTTGAGGCCGCGAATGGCAAGTGTTCCTTGCAGCTGATCCATGTTTCTTAACTCTGTGATGCTTTGTCCGAGCCGCTTCCTGACAACAAATTCTTCTAGTTCATGTAGGCAGGTTAAACTTCCAATATTACGTATCCTTGATAGTAGCCTTGTGCTTACCTCTAAGTGGCGCAGATTAATGAGCTTAGTGATGCCTTGTGGCACTTCCCTTAGTGAACTGCAGTTGTTCAGCTTCAGTATTTGCAAGTTATAGAGTTTAACAATAGATGCAGGTAATGTTTTTATTTCAGTGCTGCTGAGATCTAAGAAACGAAGTTGTTTCAGATTTCCTATTGATTCTGGCAGTTCTTTAAGACCTCTTCCATGCATATCAAGAACTCTAAGAAATTGAAGTTTCATAAAGATACCATTAGGAAATCGAGACATCTTAGAAGTGTATCCATGCATCAGAATTAGTGTCCTTAATTTCCTGAAGCCGTAGAGTGGATCGAAATGCATGCTCCTGGCATCGGTGCATGCAAATGAAAGATGACGGGTCTTGATGGGATTGACATGTCTTTTTTCATACACAAATTGTTGACAGTGTTCCACTGAAACAGATACAGCGAGGTCATGCATTGCATCATGCATCACATAGTTCTCCTTGTATGGCTGAAAAAAAGACCTGCTGACGAGCTCATTAAAATATGCATTCCCAGAATCCTCCAGTCTCCTCTTTCCAGACTGCCTGATGAAACTGAGTGCTAGCCAAATCTTAACCAACTTTTCTCTACTAAATATATAATCTTTGGGATATACAGAACAGAATGCAAAACACTGCTTGAGATGTGGTGGTAAATGGTTGTAGCTTAGCCGTAGAGCTGGCAATATGTTATTTTTGTCTGCTGGCAACTCCCATATGTCATTTCTTAGTATGTCCTTCCACTCCGCTTCATCTTCTTTGCAAAAGAGGAGGCTCCCTAATGCTTTGGATGCAAGAGGCAATCCCTTCAGCTTCTTCACAATTTGCCTACCTATCAACTCCAGCTGTGGATGTGTGCTGCAATCACCATCCCTGAATGCATGGCTCTTGAAAATTGACCAGCTGTCATCATCCGATAGTTGCTGTAACTTGTAGGGCTCTATCCCTCCCATGATTCTCCCAACATTCTCATTTCGCGATGTTACCACTATCTTGCTTCCGAGCCCTCCTGAAATTAAGGCTGCTCTATAGCTGAGCCATTTATCATAGTCTTCATTCCAGACATCATCCAAGACAAGCAAGTACCTCTTGCCCCTCAATACTCCAGAGAGTGTTTCCTGTAGCATATTCATGTTGGTTATCTGTCCACTGTTAACGGTGCTGCTAGGAAAGGATTGGTCATAGGCAGCAGCCTCAAGGGTTTCTTGTGTTAGCTTTCTGCCATCAAAGCTTTCAGACACGTTGATCCAGATCCTTAGTTCAAAGTGTTCTTTCACTCTGTCATCATTGTAGACCATCTGCATAAGAGTGGTCTTACCAAGCCCACCCATGCCAACAACTGGAACTACACAAACATTGCAGGAACTATGTCCATTATCAGATAGGATCAGCCTCACCATTTCCTCTCTGTCTCCCTCCCTGCCAAATAGAGCTGAACTATCTACAAGAGAACTCGACTGCGGTCTATCTGAGGTCTCACGCCTGCTCATTTCACCTAGCATCTGGAGCCCAATGGTGTCACGTTCCTTTGCGATTTTATCTAACCTCTCCAGTATGCCACCAATCTTACTCTTTATCCTTAACTGGTACAGATTCCTACGCAAGAAGGAAGAAGGAGAACTCACACCCGCCTTGGAGGAAAGTCTCGTCTTTTTCCTATGCTTCAGATACATGATTTTGGCTGAATACCTGTCGAGCAGATCATCAACGTCATACGCGACGTCCTTGAGCTTCGCTAACCATCCCCGCACAGACGCGTCTGCCAGCTGCTTCGCCTCAGCGTCGTCGAGGAAGGCCTGTAACTGAGAGAGAATTTGAGAGAGGCTCTCCAGCTTGCCATGGATGCCCCTGCAGGATTTGAAGTGGTCAAGAAGTGCTTCTGATAATTTCTCAAATAGGGCTTGCATGAAGGCTCCTAAGATTGCTTCTGCTGCCATGGGAGCCTCCTTTTTTTCCCACTGTCGTCGTTTGTCTATTGTTGTTAGTCTGTGAGCACGAAGAAGTAAAGAAAGGCTGAAAGAAAGTTCACAGTGTGAGGACCGTGTGCTTGTTGGGACGTGTTGACCCCATCACCAAGAGGCGCTTGTCCATTTCCATGCAATTCCCTTAGTCTGGGCATCGTTAGGAGATGGTGACTTCTATTCCATGTGAAAGCAAGATTTGACGCGTCAGATTTTTTTCCATATAACCGATGTGCAACAGCCTAAGCCTATTTTGCCGAGGCACATGATGCAATCCAGTTATTAAGAAGCAGGAGAGGGACCATCCTCTCACTTCGACATATTTAACTGCTCTTTTGGACAGAGAAGAGCTGTTCGTGGTGGTTGGTGTACCTAATGTTTGGCCATGTGTTCACACCTCACTGGACCTTTGACTGACAGGACTCATTGAGGTTTCATTTTTAAAAGTGGCACTGAACAAAACTGAAAAATAAGTGTCTGTTTTGTAATTCTAAGGGTCTCTGTTGTTTGCAAAATTTCCAAAACGGAGGCATTGGAACTGGAAAAATATAGGAATATGTAAACATGGGAGTGTGTAATAAAGGTTCTGGTTATCTTACACGAAAACCTGATAACTTTTGTTATTAGGTGTATGACATAGCTGTTATATTGAAATAAATAAAAAAGTTGATGAGGTTGGGGCTTGCTTACATGAAATTTTTCCGTTGGAATTGCATGGGACGGACCAAACCTTGGCCAGATCTGTCTACCTCTTGGTGGTGGCAGGCACATCCGGCCACCCATGCTGCCAGACGTGACCTGGTGGCACCATGGGCGCTACATCGCTAGTTAGTGGCAGCAGCAGCAACAACCTGAAGGTGCTGCCCCCTGCATTTCGACACGACCTTCTGCTACTTTCTTCTCCGCTTCATGGACAACTTCAAGTTGTGCCCCTGTCTTAGGCCCTCTTTGCTCACATGCTCCCTCCTTGGATGGACGTGGTGGCGTCGGTGGTCTTCGGGGTTAGGGTAGATGGCAGGAGCGAAATCCCTGTCTGGCGATGGCCGGAACCAATGATGGTGACACCTCTGGGTGGCATTACATCCTTGTAGGCATCGCTGTGGGATCGATAGCGCATCTCCCCTCCTTGAGCACCGGGGGAAACCCTAGGTTCGGTTCGCCAGACCATATGGTGGTGACACAATGGCGTCGTTCCCTCCTTGGATGCACTGCCTTGGTTAACCATGGAGCCATTCGATGTGCGGTGGGATGAAGGCCTCTCCGACCTCGTTGGCGACTCTTGGCAGTGGCAAACAATTAGATCGTTCTTCTTCTTAGGGCATGGGCACATCCTACATGATGTGGTCTTACCAAGCCCACCCATGCCAACAACTGGAACTACACAAACATTGCAGGAACTATGTCCATTATCAGATAGGATCAGCCTCACCATTTCCTCTCTGTCTCCCTCCCTGCCAAATAGAGCTGAACTATCTACAAGAGAACTCGACTGCGGTCTATCTGAGGTCTCACGCTTGCTCATTTCCCCTAGCATCTGGAGCCCAATAGTGTCACGTTCCTTTGCAATTTTATCTAACCTCTCCAGTATGCCACCAATCTTACTCTTTATCCTTAACTGGTACAGATTCCTACGCAAGAAGGAAGAAGGAGAACTCACATCCGCCTTGGAGGAAAGTCTCGTCTTTTTCCTATGCTTCAGATACATGATTTTGGCTGAATACCTCGTCTTTTTCCTATGCTTCGGGACATTCCGACGCCTGTCCCGAAGCGGCTTTCAAGACCATGAGCTCCCCTTTCGTGCTATTCCTGGCTGGAGGTTGGGCAGATAAAGTCTCGTATCTCGTGGCTCACAGTTTCTTTGTGATTTCTTCTTAATGAAAATGGTGTGCTCCCAGGCATGTTAAAAAAAAACTGGGAATTCATTTGAACCAAAGAGGCCCTAACTGGGAAAGTTATACAATCTTGTTCAGGAAGATGCATATCCCAGTTCATACGAATATAATGGGAACCAAATGTATAAAACCGTCTTTTTGTCTTATGCAAAGATGTGTTTCTTCAATATCTTTAATTCTCAGACCAATTTGTTTAACGGAATGACTGCATGGATACACATAAAATTTATCGCGGAGATGCTGCTGACATTTTACTTTTGGCACTTAATTCTCTGTACAAAATAAACATTGTGCTCGATCAATGTTTCTTCTATGTTTCAGGATATGTATGATGCATCGAGGTGTTAGGTGTGCTTGGTTTAAGCCCAACTTTACCTCGCCAATAGTTTGGCTTACCCAAATATGATCATTATAAGAACTTTTTTGTTTGGCTGAGGTGAATTTTTGGGTTTAAGTTTTTTCATATATTGGAATATAAGCTTATTTGGTACGTATGTCCAAGATATCATGATTACACTAGAACTTTCTTGTTTGGTTCAGGTGGATTTCTGCCTTGATTCGGACTCTGAAGATAGTAACTAGCTTTGGTGCTCTGGTGTCAAGAATGTGATGCGCTATCAACAAAGGGGATGCTGCTGGAGTGTATCCAGATTACATCCATGAACTGAGCTGACAAAAAAGGGGGTGTTCTTCTAGTCTTTGATGAAGAGATGACTGGCTTCTGCTTGGCCTGTGGTGGGACTCAAGTGTGCTTTCGGATCACTCCTGACCTGGCAACATCAGGGATAATCGGATATAGTAGCAGGTTCAGTGTCCACTTCACCAGGCAATTTTGCTATTCCACATTATTGTACTGTTGTTGGCTTCATGCTGCTAATTGGCTGATTCTATCCAATGTGCAGAAACACCAGAAGCGCTGCCAGCAAACTCAAATCTTGATACATGATGATCCATCTAAATTAGATAGTCAAAGAATCCTCAGCTCTTACGGCACATGGTGAAAATGACCCTGTTGATTTTGTCATTTGTTCTAGGGCTCTGCTCGTCAACAGCCTGGGAAGATGGTTATCCGGATGATTGGGGGCCGCTCCAACCAATCCGGGGGGTTTCTGTTAGACAAATACTCCTCTGGCACGCACGCACGCACTACTGACAGAGAGAGAAGGCGTGAAACAAAGGAACAAACTACTTTGCGACTTGCGAGTGAGTCCAGCTAGGAGGAGTTGGAAGTGGCGACCCGAGCCATGGCGACGCCCTGCCGTCTCATGCTAATCCTGCTTGCCGCCGTCGCCGTGGCGGCGTCTCACCCGGCGCACGAGGTCCGCTTCGTCTCATCTTCGATGTTTGTAGTCTGATTCTATTGCTTTCCTTACCCGATTGGATTTTGGGTGTGCTCGTGAAGTTCTGCGCGGCCGCGGGAGGAGGCGCCGCCGGAAGCTGCGGAGGAGGGGACGGCACGAGGATCCTGATCAAGGGCGGGACGGTGGTGAACGCGCACCGGGCGGAGGAGGCCGACGTGTACATCGAGGACGGGGTGGTCGTCGCCGTCCGGCCAAACATCCCGGTGAGTGGTCGCTGTGCCTTTGGGAGATTTGTATTGATCGCCCTTCCCCTCGCGGGTCTGGAATCTCGGGATCAGGGAGGCAGAGCCTTGACTTTGGCGACCAAGGAGCCATTCTGCCGCGCACACATGTGGGCATGTAGCCATGTTCTACAATGCCAGGTGGCCTTTCAATACTTGGGATTCCTCAAACTATAGATTCTCAAAAAAAAAAAAAAAAAATAGGGCGGGGTGGGAAAAACTGCCCCGCGCGGGGTAGGGTGGCGCGGTCGAGCAGGCGTGCCGGAAAAATCGCTATGCGCGCCCACTCGTGCCGGAAGAATGCCGCGTGGTAACGCGCGCTATTAAAACGTGGCCATGCGCGCCTCTCTCCCTCCCCAAATCGTTGGAAGTTTCCTTCGCGCCACCGCGTCTCTCTCTCTCCCCTACACGCCGCTTCAGTGCTCACCGTCGGCGACTCTCTCTCCCCCCCTCCCACAGACACACGCTTTAGCGCTCACCGTCGGCACCTCTCTCCCCTCGCCATGCCGCCATGCTCCGTCTACCGCAGCTATGTCATCTCCTCGCCTTTGTGTGATCCCGACGTCCCAATGGAAACGTCGGGCTTCTTGCACGCCTTGCGCAAGTTGGAGAGCACGCCGCAGCCGCCGACGCTGCTATACCGCCATCCCGATGACCCAGATGACATGTCGAGCCTCACGCAAAGGCTGCAATGGTCGGCGGCGGAGTCCGGTATCCTCAACGTCTGCGATGATGAGGATTAGGTTAGAGTTTAAGTTAGTTTTAGATGTTAATTCAATTTTCGCTCAACTTCGTTGTAAAATATCAAGAAATTTGAATTAAATTGGTTTCCTTCGTTTATATCTGTGTATAGTATTGATTTTTTTTTAAGTTTTGGGGTGGGCGGCGCCCCCCCTTCGCCGTGGCCCGTGGGCATACAAGTGTCTCGGCGCCCCCAAAGTAGCCGCCGTTTTGGGGTTGCGTGCGGAGAGGCTCTTAGAGACAACCACCCTCAATGCATCGTCTCTTAAGCGTTGTATCTAAGTGAGCTTAAATCTATTTATTTAGAGCTTGTGATGCTGCCTCCCAGAGAACCTAGTCCTTTGGAGTGTAAGGTTGTATTTCTTGGGTTTCTTTGCCCTCTCTTCGGCTTGTACATAACTTTTCTTATCTATCAATGCATCGAGACATAAAGCTTTTTGTGTTTTCTTGAAGAAAACAATACCTTGGTGTTGTTTCCTTTTGACTTTGTCCTGTGATAGATGTGATACTTTCATTGAAGTCTACAAGGTAGCCCTTGCAAAAAATAAAGATTGTGTTTTAAACTGAGTTGCAACTCATCTTAACTTTAACAAGAAATTCCATTCTTCCAAAGAGGCGAGTTAACCAGCAAAAACACGACTTCCCTTTTTTTCTGAATGGTACTACTTGCAGTATTTTTTGTATGCATCAAATCATGTTCTTTTCTTGAGATTTCATTTTTATTTATTTTTTTACGAGATTTCCTTTGGCAGGAAGTGAAATTGTTCTGATGAATTGATGTCCTCCCTTGCTGTCCAACCTTGCCAATTAATTATCTTCTATTTTCATTTTACTTCTAGGTTGGTGATGATAATGTCAAAGTGATTGATGCAACTGGAAAATATGTCATGCCAGGTTGATTTTATGATTTCTTGCAGTTGTTCTAAATTTTGAGAATTCAGTTGTTACTTGTTGTTGAGTTCATGAGGCTTCTTACTAAAATTACAGGTGGAATTGACCCTCACACCCACCTGGAGATGGAGTTCATGGGAACTGTAACCATAGATGACTTCTTTAGTGGCCACGCTGCAGCACTAGCTGGTGGGACAACAATGCATATTGACTTCGTCATTCCAGTAAATGGAAACTTAACTGCAGGCTTTGAATCCTACAAACACAAAGCTGAAAAATCTGCTATGGATTATGGATTTCACATGGCGATTACGAAGTGGGATGATGAGGTTTCCAGGGAAATGGAAGTGATGGTCAAGGAACATGGTGGGTGTATACTTTCTTTTGTACTGTTGGATTATTGTTATCTTGTTACGTTACATGATACGGATCCTCTGTGTCAAAATTTCAGGGATCAACTCTTTCAAGTTTTTCATGGCATATAAGGGTTCCTTGATGGTCACCGACGACCTCCTCCTGCAAGGCTTACAAAAATGCAAGTCTCTTGGTGCCTTGGCTATGGTTCATGCAGAGAACGGGGATGCTGTTGCTGAGGGACAACAGCGGATGATCGATCTTGGGATAACTGGTCCAGAAGGGCATGCTCTCTCAAGACCTCCAGTTGTAAGTCCTTTGTCTTCACTGGTTCATGTGTTCTTTATACAAATTTAAGCCCTTTCATAGTTTCATTAGATAGCTATAACACGAAATTTGGGCTTTCCTCTCACAGAAAGTTAGCGATGAGTTAATTAAATTTCTCTTATTATCTGCAGTTGGAAGGAGAAGCAACTTCCCGGGCAATTCGATTAGCAAAATTTGTCAATACACCGCTGTATGTTGTTCATGTGATGAGCATTGATGCAATGGAGGAGATTGCCAAGGCTAAAAGAGAAGGTCTGATTTCTACCATTTAGTTCATGCAAACAAGCCAGAGTTATTTTATGAACATTTAGTTTCAGAACATTGGTTAGCTTCGGCTTTGTAGTCACTGGCAGGTTTGCCTTTCTCCGTATGCCTCCATCTGGGAGCTGGTTCCATTATCAAGCAATAATGGAGAAATAACACCATACCCATTTCACCCAGGTTCATACAGCACCAACGCACAGTGGAAAAAAAATACAGGACTGGGTGACCCCAAAATAACTTGCTGGTGCTTAAAAAACTGAGTGTCTCATTGGATTGATCATATCCCAAATCTTAGTTGACTTGAATTTTCAATTCTTGTCAAGTTTTGAAACAAACACTAAGTTATGTAAAGTCGAACTTTGCAGGGCAGAGAGTGATCGGCGAACCAGTAGTGTCTGGGCTAGTCCTTGATGATTCTTGGCTTTGGGATCCTGACTTCGCAACTGCTTCAAAGTAAATAGAAACACATACTCAATCTATGTTTATGTAGATGGGATTCCTCTTATTTCACATATCATGCTTCTAGGTATGTGATGAGTCCTCCAATCCGGGAAGCAGGGCATGGTAAAGCACTTCAAGCTGCTCTCTCGTCGGGAATATTACAGGTGGCATGCTTGAGAGCGACCTTAATTTCCTTAAGTGTGTAGTTGTAGAGTCCTAAAGCGCTTTAAGCTGCTCTTTAGCTTCTTTGATTGAAGATTACCTGTGAGACGGTTAATAATAATACAGAATATGATTTGCGAAACTATTGTTTGTGCATTCCCTACTTCTTGAATAAGCACCTAACTGTTCGTTGCTCCTGTGCAGCTTGTGGGAACTGATCACTGCACCTTCAATTCCACTCAGAAAGCTTTCGGATCTGATGATTTCAGGAAGATCCCCAACGGTGTAAATGGTAATCCATAGAGCTTGTAAAAATGAAACTGTAGGTTGTGTCATATCGAATAAAAGCTGGCTAAGACATCTCTCTTTGAATAATTGATCCCAGGTATTGAAGAAAGGATGCATATAATTTGGGATACTATGGTGGTAAGTAATGATTTCCAATGTTGTTTTCAGTGAATTTGAAATCAAACCGGTGGTACTCCATTAGTTTCATTGTCAGTATGTCTCCCTCTGACTTCATAACATGTCTGCAGGAGACTGGCAAGATCACCGTTACCGATTATGTGAGAGTGACAAGCACAGAATGGTACTGCAGAAATTCAGTAGCTACGTTGAAAAAAATTAGAAACCAAGCAAAAAAGTATTAGTTTAAAGTATAATGATGCATATTACTCGAACCTTTTTCAGCGCCAAGATTTTCAACATATACCCTCAGAAAGGAGCGATTCTTGAGGGATCTGATGCAGACATCATCATCTTAAACCCCAAAACGAGCTTTGCGATGGGTGCCCACACACACCATTCAAGGTCAAACACAAATGTGTACGAGGGCAGAAAAGGAAAGGTAGATGTGACCATCTCGAGAGGGTATCTGACACAAAACTCAGGGATCTAACATGTGGATGTTTCTGTCTAATTTATGTAGGGACTGGTAGAGGTGACCATCTCAAGAGGGCGAGTGGTGTGGGAGGATGGCAATCTGAATGTTGTGCCCGGTTCAGGAAGATACATCAGAACGCCACCTTTCAGCTACCTCTTCGATGGTATTGAGAAGTCGGATGCCGTCTACAGAGCTTCGCTCCGAGCTCCTGTACGACGTGGCAATGCTGATGCTTAACTGTCTCCATGGTTGTCCCCATTGTCCCTGATGGTAGCACCATTCTGTCTGGTTCGAGAACAGCTCCTAAGGTGATACTATCTGTTACTCCCTCCGTTCCACAATGTAAGACTTTTTAGAAAGCTAGTTTAGCTTGCTAGAAAGGCTTACATTATGGAACGGAGGGAGTACATGTTACATGTGTAACTTCATTGTATATATATACCCAGCCTTAATTATATTCAGATTTGGGATAGGTGAAATTGTAAAGCTGCCTTTCTTTCGTTTTCTGCAAACATACAGCACACATTTCTGATTCGAGAAATTATGTAGCTAGTATTCACTTGAGTTGCATCGTATTTTAACTAGAAAGTGCCACTTTAACAAGCGCGAATAACTGAGCTTTTCTTCGGAAGAACAGAACTCTGGAACAAAACTGACCAATAAGCCCATCGCTTCGCAAGATCTCAAATTATTCTGCGAGTATTTACATCTCCACTTTCCAAAAAATGTTACAAATGTGTCCAATAATTGATAATATGACAGGATTCTGAAACAACCCTCTCACCAATACAACATTGTGAAGAATAGGGAGTACCTGGATTCCTATGGGGCTAATACAATACTCAAGATACAATATCCTATTTATGAACTGATTCAACTTATTCCCGTGGGCGGGCGTGCCAAAGGGAACTCAAAGCGCGTAGCCGAGAGAAGTAGTCGCTTATTGCAAGCAGGGCTCGTGCAGATTGGCGAGTGGTTAATATGCGTTGCAGTTGCTGAAGGGTTTGCAGCCGCAGATTATCAGCCTGTAGATAACAAATTGTTGAAGAGTTCATCAGCAGTTGCAAAACAAATTTAGTTTTTTCAGGTTTTCTTGCTATTCCCATTGTTTGATCATGTGTCGGTTCGGGTAGACATGTACATCTGAAAATCGATATTTACTTTTATTTTAGTTTCTGTTATCTGTTAATACTGTTTGGAACCTCCCAAAATTCATTTGTGAAGATTTAAAAAAAAACTGATGCGACAGAAATGGAACATTTGGACAGAGGAACTACATATTTTAGTAATGAAGTAGGAGAAGGACAATTTGAGATAAGAACTCAGACCCAGTGGTGACAACATGCAGCCCCACCCTAGGCTAAATTTACATTCTCCAAAATAGTAATCTAAGCATATTAAATTATCAAAAGACCCGAATAGTCTGCATGAAACACCTTAGGAAATATCGAAGTAATTAAGCAGAGGAAAGATAACTGAAGTTACCTGCCGTAGGAAGTTTTCTAGGGTGCCAAGTTTTCCCATAGCCATTGCCATCTGTCCCATGTAGTTTGCAACATTACCAGAAGATCCTGCAGGGCCCAGGGATCCAGATGCTAGGGTTTCTGCGAGCGACTGTTGTAGTGCCTCCATCCCTTGAGAAAGAGCATCTTCAGCTTGTTGAGAAGACTGTTGCAGGTTGCATATGCCAGTAAGCTGCTGGTCAGTAAGAGGCTCTAGTTGACCTCCCAGTAACTGCAACAGAAATGCTGGTATTAAAGAACCAGATGGAGACATAGTAACTATTGATCACAAGTTAATTATCTTTGTCTTTTCTGTAAAGGCTGCGGAAAGAAAAAGACTTCCAGTATGCTGGGACCTTGGTGTTTACATGCAAGAATTGGGAGGTTAGAGAATTTAATTGTGCCTGCAATATAAATTGTATTGCATTGGTACCTTAAGGAGCTCAGATGATCTGAAGCCGCCTAACCACATGAAACACCTCTCGGCAGGGGTCTTCCACATTCCAGACAGCACATGGAAAACATCTGATTTGGCTGCTACACCCTTGAGCCTGAAAAATTCATCATACTGTGCCATGATGATATCAACAATACTCCGAAGATCTTCATCGCCAGCATGTGCATTGATTGCAGCCCTCAACTCATTTATATGCTTGTTATGTCCCTCCAACCATCGTGCATACTCCATGTCAAATGCCAAAGCTCCTACAAATTAGAGAGCATTATCATAAAAGGCACTGACAGGATAATGGCACAAAAAGCCTATGATGTTATTGTATCCATGGATGCAATCTTTACGCTTCATACTCCCTCCGTTCAACAATAGATGACTTCCCTTTCTCTATATATGGATGTATCTAGACATGTTTTAGTTTTAGATACATCCATATATAGACAAATGCAAGTCATCTATTGTTGAACGGAGGGAGTAGAAACTAACAGATAAAGTTTATTACATCTAATTATGTGCTGAAAGCCCAAAACAGGGGTTTACAAAAATAAATGGTACCTGCCAAGAAATCAGACGAGATTGGTATCATGTGGTACATTCTAAGGAGCGCCCAACAAAAGGGCAAACAAGTACAGTACACAGTATTGCTCTGATGTAACTTGTAGAGAATATTACCATTTCCACTCGTCGAGTGAGGCTGATCACCTGAAGATGAAATAAAAATACCCTGAAGAAGTATACATTGGTCAAATGAAAGGGTTGCATGTTTTAATCCGCGAAACTTCTGACAAATCATGTATGGAAATATAAAGAATATACCTGCTGCCGAGCCCGCTGAAGCTCTTGCTCTAATTTAGTAAGTTTCAATCTACTACTCTCAAGGTTTTGGATATATGCCTGACAAAGCCAAATAGTGGAACAATGCATATCAATTCTGGAAATGGCTCAACAAAACTTACACAGAAGGAAACAGGGAAATAGGTAGGGCTTAAGATGTTAAAATTAAATATACAAACCAACTCCACCATTGCAAATAAATCATGTGCTGGGCTCAAAAAAAATGTGTAATACAAAGCATGTTCCAGTAGTACAGATTTAGGATAGAATGATATTTCCTACACTGCTTGAACGAAAGAGTATGCCACCACAGTAGGTGATGCGAGCACATCATAAATGGAATCTGATGTGAGCAAACATTTAAGAATATACAAGCTCACCTTCTTTCTTAAACGGCTTTTCCTAGCAGCTTCACGGTTTTGAGCAAGGCGGCGAAGTGACTGTTGGTAATGAAAGTTTAACTTTTAATAATGGATTATCATATGATCAACAAAGCACCAAATATGCAGCATTAAATGTACCTTATGATCTAATTTGTCCCTTGATTTGTCGCTAGAATCAGAAGCCGTGGGGGCAGCAAGCTGTCCTTGTTCAAACTGTTAAACAGATAACCATTAAACCAATATGCTTCAATATAAGCTGATCGCTCATACTAAACAAATAAACATAAACACAACGAAAAAACTATCACGAAAAGAGTTCCACTGATTGTGTTAATCAGAAGCTAAATTCAGTTAAGTCATAGTGTGCAACTAGTCACGAACCAAATTCCATGTAATGGCTAACCTACAGAAGATAAAGGTGCTACTACATGCAATGGCATTAGATATGGCTCCGCCGTAGATACACAGAGGACCCCTTTTTTCCTCTCAACCACGCTTTAACAAGCAGTGCGTCGGAATGATGGAAAGATTCAAACAGAAACAGATCCCCAAAATAAAGGACAGGAAAACGGAACAAGAACTATCTATTTTTTTTAACGCTGCCAAAGGACCTTAACATCTAACAAATCATTCAAGATTCCAAGTCATGTATACACGTACATAATACTGAACTTTCAAAGATCTTTTAAGAAATACAAGCAACTCTTAAACTGCAAGGAAAACAATATTGTGGAAAAATAATTTAAGTCTTCAAAAGTTGAGGACGAAAAGTTCAGTATGAAGTGTGTCATCACGATGGGACTTGACTGGCAAAAAGATTGAGCTGAAAATGGAAGGTACCATTTCATTCGTCTCATCAATATCTATGTCTGGATCAGTTGATGTATCAGTCCTAGGACTTGTATCCGCCATACTTGACTCTCCCCAGTTCTCATTGTTACGAGTTCTTACTGCTACTAGATTTGGTTGTCCTCCATTTTGCTGTAGTAGGGTCTGAGGATCAACTGTCGTTATTGCTGCTGCTGCTGCCGCCGTAGTAGCTAGATCAGTTGGAGATATTGACTGCAATTTGGAGGGCAATATTTGCATCAATTTCTAATGTAGATTGTATATCGCTTAATGAATCTTATCTGTCACCAGGCATCATCAGTACATGGCCTGCATACCTTTCCGTAACTTGCAAACTGAAGGGGGTCACTGGTAAATGTATGATTATTTGGCTTCAGATTGAACAAAGTATCTGAAGATCAGTAAATCAAGGAGAAAGTAGTAAACTTTAGTAACATCCACAGTGCTACTTATTGAAATCGACTTATGAAACTGCAACCACGTACGATCAAACTATTTTTGACCAACAGAAAAATGCACACCGTTAAAAATCAGTGGACCGACAAAACAACAAGTGTAACGCGGGCGGGCCAACGCTGTCAGTGACGCGCCGGGAAAAAGCGCGGGAACGGAAACCCCCGCCCGTGACTTCCTTCTCGGCGCCCGCGCCGTCAAAGGCTGCCGGAGGCGGCGGCCAGTGCATGCAGCGGCGACACGCGTGGCCAGTCAAAGTCCACCGGATTAATGGCGGTGCGGCAGCGGCGACACGCGCGGCGCGGCGACTGGCCCAGCCAGGCTATAAAACCGGTGGCCGCGCCCTCCCCGTACGCACATTCTCGACCCCTCCTCGCCGTTCTTTTCTCCACCTTCGAACCCCGCCGCAATGGACAACCACTGGGAGGCGTGGCCCAACAGCGACGACGAGCTACAGCCAGCGCAGCAAGCTGCACCGGAGCCGCAGGTGGTGGCGCCGGAGCAGCCTCCCGAGCACGACGAGGCGCGCGAAGCACGGCGGGCTGCCCGCCACTGGAGGCGCGAGGTCAGGAGGCAGCCGGTGTGGCCCGAGCAGCACGCCGGGCTGCACTCCTTCGAGACCTCGCAGAACGAGGACGCGTACCGCAAGGTGCGCGGCGTCCTCGAGCAGGCTGCGGCGGCGGCGGAGGCAGCCGCCGTTCGAGCCTCCCTGGAGACGCACCAGCGGGAGGAGGCGGCGCGAGAGGTGCGCCGCCAGATGGCCCGGCGGGCTGCCTCCGTCGAGCAGGAGGGCGTCATCGCCCTCTACGAGGCGCAGCGTGAGCTAGCGCTGCAGGGTGAGCGGCGGCGCAACCGCCCGCCCTCTGAGCAGGCGCAGCTGCACCGGCTGCGCCTGCAGGCCCGAGCGGAGCGGGCGGAGCAGCGCCGTCTCGCCGCGGCGAGCCAGGACGGCGCTGGACCCTCCAACCAGCACCGCCACGACGAAGACGACGAAGCGTAGACGTAGGCGTAGTCATCGCGTAGTATCCGCTGTTTTTAGTTTAAATTTATCGTTTTAGCTTTCAAATCGCGCCGAATATGTACGCAGTTTCAAATTTCAATAAAATTAAGTTACTAGTAGCATATTTGACTGAAAACAGAAGCACATACTTGTACTAAAATTAGCAAGATCTTCTATTCTGAATCCAGCAGACTGCGCAAGCGCTCCAAAATCAGCAACCCGAGAAGGCTGCATGATGTTCACATCTGTGGAGCTGCAAAAAATGCGGTTCACCATAGTTAAATAAAGATCAGAAAATAATGCCCTGCGCCTACAATAAAGCTCTTCTCTTTTATTATTCTTGTCTTGCGCATCATATGCTCCCATTCCCTACTGTCCATTCACTAGATTGCTCTATATATTTCTCTTCCTTTGCAAGACCCACACCACAACTGTCATTCAATTGTATTGGTTACGAACTTATGACTATTTACAGACCATCAGAGGGACCACTCACAGTCAAGAGCATCTACCTGGTCCATGAAACCATAATTTCTTCAGCATGTATGCCTGATTAATTAGAAATTCTGAAGATCGTACTACTCCCTAACACGGACTTCATTCAAGTTATTACATGAGTTGACCCAAATTGTGCACGCCCAACCTGCATATGCTTTACCTTTGTTGAAGATCTGGACCTACACAGAAATGATTTCCAGTGTCCTGGTTGAGGACATATGTGAGTTTTTTGTCCAGTAATCAGTGATAAGCCCCTGAGAGCGTTCATGATGCACAAACAAATCAAATCATACCATGGCAGGGCAGCAATGTCAATTATTGCTCCTCCATCTCTACATTCCCACCCCAAGCACAAGAACGGCAGCAACCAAAATCATGTACAGTACTAGTACTCTGCCCTCTAATCATTACGGCACTCGAGCAAAAGGTCACCACACTCCACATCGACGAGAGCTAATCAGAGCAAAAAAGCGACAAACTTTTTCCCTCCTGGAAAACAGGAGCAATCAACCGCAGCCGCCCGGCGCCATGATCAACTAAGTGCTAATCAGCAATCAGGGATCATAACCGCATCGTGCGGTACGGGCAGGTGAGACAACACGGAGCGTGCACAAATGAGCAGAGCAAATGGGACAAGGAAGGAAACCATGCATCAGAAAAATGGAGAGGGGGGCGGCGCGCGCACGTACATGCTCATGGTGTGCTGAGGAGCCCCGAAGCCCGGCATCGGCCCCCGCGCATCTCCGGCCGCCGCCGCCGCCGGGCCTCCTCCTCGCCTACTTTCCATCCGCCACCATCAATCACCGTGCACCCCCAGTGCTGCTATCTCGACTCGTCACCTCAACTCGCTCCACCAACCAACCTGCGGAAGAGGAAGCAGACAACGCCAAGGCGACCAACGGAAGCGAATCAAGAACGGGCAGAGGGGGGAGGACAGAGGATCTTTCAATGTCCCGATACTCTGATCAGTTAAGCAAGTAGAAGTGTAACCTGACGGGACTGCGAGGTGGTGTGGCCTGGTTTTTGTGGGCGAAGGGGGGAGAAAATGAGAGGAGGAACGGTGGAAGATGGGAGCAGAGTCCACCGGCGACAGTGGCACAAGGAGAGGGGAGAGGCTAGAGAGCTTAACTTAGCAATGCAGCGCCTCGAATTCCGGGCCAATTTTTTTATGATGGTTTCTTGGTTTTGCGAGTCCCGCTAGAGGAGGAGTGACGTTTGGAGCATAGCAATCTCTAGGCGGGAGCCATCCTCTGCCTCCGCAACCACAGTGGGCTACTGTGAGGCAGTCAAGCCTCGTCACTTCACTACGGTTGTTTAATGAATTTCGCAATATCTGCTGGAGGAGTGGTAAAATGTCATTCACGGCTGTTTTCATGGCAGCTATTCGGCATTTGCTTGACTAGTATTGTCTCCGGTAGAATAGAATCCCTTTGTTTTTATTTACTTCGTGTTATGGATATTTTCGAGTCAAAATTTTAAAAGTTTAACCAAGTATGTATAGGAAAATATCAATATCTATAAAATTAAATATATATAAAACGAAAATATACTTTATAATGGTTCTAATAATATTAAATATATATTATATGTGCCAATATGTTTTTATATCTGGATAAAATTTATAATGTTTGACTTTAAATAAACCCAAAACACAATATAATTGAGAAAGAGGTGACAAAAATATGCTTTATAGGCAATAATAAATAGATTATTATAAGAAGTGAGCCCAGCTCACTTGGTTAGGGAAGTGGATGTACAACCCAGCCACCCAGGTTTAAGTCCTCAGGGACGCAGACTTGGGTTCTTATTATTTGAAATAAAAAAAAACCGTTGTATGAAAAAAAATGTAAAAAAATGAGTGGACACATATACTAAAATATATCTAAATACATGTGTATATATGTGAATGTGGAAAAGGTCTAAAACATCTTATATTGTGGAACGGAGGGAGTATTTATGGGCTATAAAAAATATAAAAATAAAAATAAAGATTTAAAACGCTATATTGTAGATCTATTCATTTTTTATTTTTTGTGTAGCTCAAAATAATTGATGTTTTAGATTGAGATTTTGCACTATTGTAGCATAAATCATTGAGAACATCCTGAATTTTTTTACATTTTTTAAAACTTTCAAATATGATTTATATTTTTTTTATTTATAGGGGCACGGGTGCTTGGGAGCGAGAAATCTCTACTCTTTATATTTTTGTTTCATGATTAGTTTTATTGTTTTGTGCTATAATTGTGTTAGTTCTGGATAGGAGGAAAACCCTAATACATGTGTGAAATTATAAACACCATTTAGACATCTCCAGTCTTGCCTTTAAGACTGGTTCATATATTATTGATAGTCTTACTTTTCTGACTATATGGAAAAATACAAAGTGTTGTGAGGTTGTCGATGATATATAAGGTTGTAGTTGTTCGAGAACAACGATGATGGATAGACCCAATCGATATTACCGTTGAAAGACATCGTCAATATTGTTAGCACTAGTTTATCAATTCAAGTATTACCCTTACTATCGTTTGACCATGAGACGTATATGGAGCTGGATATGATATGGACGTGATGGGACCTCCAAACTTTACACGATAACTGGATAATTTATAAATTCGTTCTTTCGTTCTTATCGGATAGTATACCGGTGTTCTGTATGACGTAGGTGTGGAAATTGCTACTCCTGGTGATGGAGAGAAACACTCTGGGCCCTCTCGGGTATTACGGTGTTTGTTATCATCTGACCAGACACTTGATCATCGAGATGATAATAAAGAACATCGGGAATACATAATGAATAAAATAGTGCATGCCAGTAACGAGGATAACCTTAATATTTCACCTCGGGCATCGTACAAGTATTGAGAAGCAATGTGATGAGTAAATGATAGTAATACAGATGGTTCTCACGATAAAGATCTGCGTGATACGTGTGGGAATCGTTATGTGTATCAAGGTACCGCTAATGATCATTGTAGAGGAATGAGTTCCGAACATGTCCACATGTATTTGAACCCTTAGGGTCACACACTTAAGATTCAGCGGCATATAGAAGTTATGTTCGATAGAAGATACAAATGAAGTAACAGCGAAGGAATGTTCGGAGTGTCTCGAGATACGAAGGAGGAGTCTACACAGGTTTGGGGAGTTGGAGTCCTAGGAGGATTTCTCCCCCCTCCCCCGGCGCCTGACCAGGTATAAAGGAGGAGTAGGTGCGGCCAAGACACCCGAAGCCACAAGGCGCACCACCCCTGCCCCCAAATCCGCACCACCTCCTCTCGACGGTGCCCCCACTTCCCCGGTGTCCCGCATACTTCATCTACGTTGCAGGAGCGCTGCCGGATCTCTAACCCGGCTTGAACTAGATCTCACCGGGGATCGAGGAGTGCGCCAGATCTTCACTGACAACACCCCCACTTCTTCATTGTGCTTAATCACGCTACGGCTGCTAATCTCGTACATGTGGATACTGTGGAGGTATAGCTGCGCATTCGGTTAATTTGGTTCGATTTATATGTTTTTTTGGTTTGTACGGTTTAACACTTTGGTAAATACGGTTTTGTAGGAGAATATGGTTCGGTTTCGCTAATAACCATTTAAATTTGGTTCGGTTTCGGTAATAACCAAATTAACCAAAGTTGACGCGAATTTTAAAACGACAATTTCTTTTCGTGGCCATATAATACAAAATAATGGAATAGACGATAAAATTAATAGGCATATGGTTCAAAGTAACCAAATAACTGATACATCTCAAACGTATCTATAATTTTTTATGCTCCATGCTTGTTTTCTATCCAATACCTTTATGTTTTCACATGTTCTCCTTCGTTTTACGGATGTTATCTGTACTAACCTATTGACAAGATGCCACAGCGCCAGTTCCTATTTTCTCTGTTTTTGGTTTCACAAAAGTTGTTCTGGAAATATTCTTGGAATTGGACCAAAGAAAATCCCAGGGTCCTATTTTTTCTACACGTCAACAGAGTCCAAAGAAGAGACGGAGGAGGGAACCGAGGTGGCCACACCACCTGGTGGCACGCCCCCCGGCCGCGCCACCACATGGGGTGGGCCCCTCTGGCGCCCACCAACATCGCCCTTTCGCCTATTTATTGCCCCGATGCAGAAACCCTAAAACAATCGGCCTCCATCCATGAAAAGTTCTGTAGCTCTGCCGTTATCGCCGACAAGTTTCGGGGGACAGAAATATCTGTTCTGGCGCTCTGTCGGGACGGGGAATTTCCCCCGGAGTCATCTCCATTGACTCCACCGCCATATTCATCGCCGTTGCTGACTCCCATGATGACGAGGGAGTAGTTATTCCCCAGGGCTGAGGGATTTACCGGTAGCAATGTGTTTCATCTCTGTCTCTCTCTCCCATGGTGTGATCTTTATGTGATCATGAGCTTTGTAATCTAGTTGAATAAGTAGATTTTACTCTTCATCTATTATGCTACTTAAGTGTTTTTGTTAATGAGATCTACGAATACACCTTTGTCTCACGGTGTAAAGGTGACAGTGTGTGCACCGTGTGTGGCTTATCATGATTTATATATTTTGTGTTGGATTAACCTATGAAATTGTAGTGTTTGTTTGGAACCATCTAGGGGGCCAAGGTGACACTGTGGGGTTGCCTAGAGGGGAATGCGACTCTAAGGTGTGCTTTTGTAGCCCTACGCAATAATTGGTGTTCGTTATCCAACCGGAGAGTGGTTCGGAGTAGCATAGTGAAGAGATGATATTTACGTATTTAATTATGTTATTATTGTTGAGGGTGTTCACTGGTGAAAGTATGATCCCTATGCCTTGTTTCTAAGCATTGAAACACCGTTTACAACCAGTTATGCTACATGTTTGCTTGCTGCCATTTTTATTTCAGATTGCTATTATCACTTATAAACATCCATACTACTTGTATTTCACCATCTCTTTGCTGAACTAGTGCTCTTCGCCGAAGTAGTGCACCTATACAACTGAAAACTGTATTAGGTCTGTTGGGGACACAAGATACTTCTTGTATCGCAATTGCAGGGTTGCTTGAGAGGGATATCTTTGACCTCTACCTCCATGAGTTCGATAAACCTTGGGTGATCCACTTAAGGGAAACTTGCTGATGTTCTACAAACCCCTGCACTTGGAGGCACAACACTGTCTACAAGAATAGAAGCGCGTAGACATCAATAACCCATAAAGTTAATGAAAGTATACACAAGTAGAAAATCACATGCTACAAGTAACCTACAATGTTCATAAAAATAGTGAATCGGTACATGTTAATAGACATTCGATTTTTTATTGTTTAACCATTCGGTTTTCGGTTATTAACCATATTAACCGTAGTCATACTGGTTAGCTATTTTACTAACCGTAACCTAACCAGAAACCAAAAATAAGCATAATTTCGGTTCGGTTTCGGTTATTCCGGTTCGGTTTCTTGGTTTCGGTTAACCGTGCACAGTCTTACGTGGAGGTGATGCGCATGCCGTACTTGATCGTGGGATAATACATCTCCTCACGATTAGACAAGTCTAATTTCAGGGATAGACTACGTCTACTTCCATGTCGATATCAGTCATCAACAAACTTCTGCTAGTTCATTCTAGAGGGTTTGATTCCTTACCTCTGCCTATCGCATTGGATCTTGGTTATGCATTAGATTTTTTTTCAGTTTTACGTATTGTGTTTCCCAACAAGAGGAAAGCCTCCAATATTAGGAAAAAGTGTCCTAGGCTTTGGAACCTTCGAGGCTCTTCTCTACCAGATTGTAATATAGGATACTTTGTCTTAGCTCCATGTATCCTTGCGCTAAGGATAAACAGAAAGCCCCACTTCATGCGAAGATCAAGATTTTCACCTGGCAGTTGGCCAGGGGATTGATATGTCTCAAACGTATCTATAATTTTTTATGGTGCATGCTTGTTTTCCACATGTTTTCACTATGTTTTCCGCGTAGGTCGGGAGGGTTCTAGAGTTCTCCCCGGCACCCTGCCGGGAGGGAATATCATCAGCTGAGGGCTCTACACCACAATGCCCGCCTCCAGAGTGATGCGTGAGTAGTTAATCCTTGGACTATGGGTCCATAGAAGTAGCTATATGGTTGTCCTCTCCTCTTTATGCCTAATGTTAGGATCTTGTGAGCTGCCTCACATGACCGAGATCATCTTATTGTAATGCTACATGTTGTGTTTGCTGCGATCCAATGATTATTGAATTCTATGTCTCTTGATTATCAATCTATCATGTTATCTTCATGTGTATGTTATTTATGATCTTGCATGCTCTCCGTTGTTAGTAGATGCTCTGGCCAAGTAGATGCTAGTGACCCCAAGAGGGAGTATTTATGCTCGATAGTGGGTTCATGCCTCCTTTGCATCTGTGCTCGAGTGAGAGAAACGTGACGTATGGAGGATGTGTTGTTGCCATTAGGGAGAAAACAACGATGTTTACTTTGCTTACATTACACACTTTGCTCACTGTGATTATCTGTTGCTTGCAACTTAATACCCAACGTTTGTTCGGATGATGTTCGGAGGGTGGATTATTAGTCATAGACGCAGTTGGATGACGTTCTATGTATCTTGTTGTAATGCCCGCATGAATCTCATAGTAATCATCATGTCATGCATGTTTCTTTATCTATGAATTGCCCAACTGTAATTTTTTCACCACGCATGTTAGCTATCTTTTATGGAGAGACACCTCTAGTGAAATGTGGACCCCGGTCCATTTTCTCATACTGATAATACAACCACTGCAATTACTGTTTCCACACTGCTTCCACTGTTTTCACACTGCTACTATTGTTTTCATAGTGTTCTCATTATGTTTTCCACACCATATGTTTAAGCTCTTTGTGTTCAGCAAAATCAGTGAGATTGACAATCTCGCTGCTTCGTTGGGGCAAAGTGAATTGATTGTGTTGTGTAGGTTCCACGTTGCTGCTGAACCGGTAGTGTGCCTGCCACCTCAGCTACATCAACCTTCAGAAGTTGCTCCTTTCTCCTACTGGTCGATTCAACCTTGGTTTCTTTTTGAGGGAAACTTCCTGATGTGCTCATAAAATCTTCCTCTTGGGGTCTCCCAACGAGTGCAAGTCCTGCACCATCAAGCACTTTTCTGGCGTCGTTGTCGGGGAGGAAGAGAATTTCTGCAAGGGGAGTCTCTCACCTCCAATCATTTTACTTTGTTATTGTTTTGCTTGTTACTTGCTTTATCATGCTTGCTAGCAATGTTTGATGTCTTTGAAACTAGATCTTATTGGCAAGGTGGGTTCACAGATGAACAACAAAAATATTATAAGGAACACCACTTGTCACAGAAAGGGATACACTTATGGGAGCAAATTACTAAATTGCATAACTATGCTAGAAACTTGTGCTTCACTTATAATGTTACTTATTGTTTTGAGAAAGCTTGCTGCTATAGGAGGTATAAACACCTCCCTTTTCAATGTGAGTATAATGATAATGTTACCATATCGTCTTATGTTAAGGGAAATTATGACTTTGATGATGTGGAACAAATTGAGGAATTTAATACTTGGAAGGGTGCATTCAAAATTGCTTATTTGCTTGAAATAATTTATGATGCAACTTATAAATATGATATTTATGATATACTTGAATATTGCTTTGATAATTACAAGGATTGTAATTACTACATAATTCAATATCTTAAAAGACGCTCTCCACCAAAGGAAGTAACTGATGCCTTGCAGGAGCCTATGGAAGAAGAAATTGTTGAATATGGAAGCTCATTGGATGAAAAAAAGGAGGAGAGTGATGATCTAGAGGAGGAAGAATGGAACCCATGTCTACCTCCCAATGATAATAACTCCTTAACTCATAGTTGTGATGATCCTATTGATTCTTATGAAATATACCTTTTTGATGAAATTGATACTTAATATACTTGTGACCTTGATACTTCTATGAATGAAAATTGTGAGAATGATATTGATACTATTATTTATGATAATCCATGCTACTTTGATAAATTTTATGACAATCCTGTATCTATTCCAACTATTGATATGCATGATAATGAGGAAGTTTGTTTAGAAAATTTATATGATAATGCTCTAGATGATGGTCCTATGCTACTTGATGTTATAAATTATAATGCTACTGAAAATATGATTTCTATAATGTGTCCCATACCTTTTATGTGTGATTAATCATCTTGTTTTAATATTGCTAAAAGTGGGGAAAAGAGAAGCTGGTTTTAAATTTTGATCCCACTGTTTTGGAGCTTGATATAAATTGTGTGCTTTTAGACCCATGAAAAACATGCCTTATGTGATAATTATGTTGTTGAGTTTGTTCATGATGCTACCAAAAATTATTATGAGAGAGGAAAATATGGTTGTAGGAATTCTCATGTTACTAAAACACCTATCTCTTTGCTGAAAGTTTTGAAATTGCTATTGTTCTACCTTCCCATGATTTCTAGTTTGAGCCTCTTTAATTTATTTCTTTACAAGATTCCTATGCATAGGAAGTGGGTTAGACTTAAATTTGTTTTATTATTGCTTCTTGATTCTCTATTTTCCTTAATTCATATTTCTTATGTGAGCATCTACTTGATTCCACTTTTTTGGGCCTAGCTAAAAGGCGTTAAAGAAAAGCAATTCTTGGGAGATAACCCATGGTTTTATTTTTTCTTTGTTTTTCTCTGTTTTATTTGAGTAAAGGGGTTGTATAATTATGTAGAAACTCGTTTATATCTTTATTTTCATGTATTATTTATGCCAAGTAAAGTTTCTAGCGAAAGTTGGAGTTGGTTTTGGATTTCTGCGCAGGAAACAGATTTATGTTGTCCACCGTAAAAAATCATATAAATTCCAAAAAGATCAAAATGACCTGAATTTTTTTGTTCTTATTCCTCAGCTAATTCCGAAACTTTTTTATACTTTATTTTTTCGATCTGAGCAACATAAGTTCCCTGGAAAAATTCGTATTTACAGACTGTTCTCGTTTTGGTAGATTCCGTCATTTTTCATGCATTTGCTGTTTTACTATGTCAAATGGATTTCTTTGCTTCACGAAACATCAGTGGCTGTACTAATGTTTAAAAGTATCAATAGAACTTGTGCCCATAGAACCCGTGGATTTTTTATTGTTGCACTAACCCTCTAATGTGAACTACTTTGAGTGTGGTGTGGAGGAAGTTTTCAAGGGTCAAGAGAAGAGTGTGATATTATGTGATTAAGAAGAGTGCAAGGTTAAAGATTGGGGATGCCCCCGTGGTTCATACCAGCAAATTCTAAGAAGACTCGATCATCTACGCTTGGGGATGCCCAAGGCATCCCCTTCTTCATAACCAATATATCAGGTCACTTCTAGTGAAACTATATTTTTGTTCGGTCACATCATATGAAATTTACATGGAGCGTCTGTTTGTTTTCCTTTGTTTTATTTTGTTTTCCTTGCTGCAATAATATAGTTTGAACCTAGCATTCTTTGTGTAGGAGAGAGACACGCTCCGCTTTTTTGTTTGAATACTCGTTATGCTCGAATTCTTAGTTTTTCTTCTAGCTGCTGCAAAATTCCTGTTTTTCTTGCATCTCTTATTTAGAGCTGTTAGTTTTAGTAGATTTGTGTTAGTACTCTCTTGTTTTCATTGTTGCATCTCTTGGAGATTTTTTGTTTAGTATGAAATGCTTGGTGTTGGAAAGCAGTAGTACAGTTTTCGTGCTTATAACTGTGCAATTAGAAGCTTGTATAGACCTTGGTTAGACTTTTTCATGTCATGCTAGATGTTATTTTAATTCTAAATCCTAGTAGTTATTTTGTAGCATGATTTGTCTCAAATATCTGAGAGTGTTTAATGTTCCTTTGAAAGAATCATGAGTTGTTCTTGTCATATTGAAGCATAAAATTGTGGTGTTCTCCTTTGAATGTTTTATTTGGTTGACTTAGCGCATGCTCACACCATGTTTATGACTACAAAACAGTAACTTATAACCTCTATATCATTTAATTTTTGAACTTGTAGTACCACTTGTGCTTTGATTAATGATGTTTACTTTGTTTACATTACACACTTTGCTTACTGCGGTTATCTATTGCTTGCAACTTAATACCCAACGTTTGTTCGGATGATATTCGGAGGGTGGAATACTAGTCGTAGACGCAGTTGGATGATGGTCTATGTATCTTACTGCCGGGAGGGAAATTCATCACCGGAGGGGTCTACACCACCATGCCTTCCTCCACAGTGATGCGTGAGTAGTTCATCCCTGGACTACGGGTCCATAGCAGTAGTAGATGGGTTGTCTTCTCCACTTTATGCCTCATGTTTAGATCTCGTGAGATGCCCTACATGATCGAGATCATCTTTATGTAATGCTACATGTTGTGTTTGCTGGGATCCGATGAATGTTGAATGCTATGTCTTTTCATTATCAATATATCATGTTCTCTTCATGCATATGTTATTTATGATCTTGCATGCTCTCTGTTATTAGTAAATTCTCTGGCCAAGTAGATGCTAGTAACTCCAAGAGGGGGTATTTATGCTCGATAGTGAGTTCATGCCTCCTTTGCATCTGTGCTCGAGTGACAGAAACATGACGGATTAAGGATGTGTTGTTGCCATTAGGGAGAAAACAACGGTGTTTACTTCGTTTACATCAGACACTTTGCTTACTGCGATTATATGTTGCTTGCAACTTAATACCCAATGTTTGTTCGGATGATATTTGGAGGGTGTATTATTAGTCATAGATGCAGTTGGATGACGGTCTATGTATCTTGTTGTAATGCCCGCATGAATCACATAGTAATCTTTATGTCTTTCATACACACTACGGTGCAACCTTCATTTCTTTCAATTGCCCAGCTGTAATTTGTTCATCACACATGTTATTTATCTTTTATGGAGAGACACCACTAGTGAGTTGTGGACCCCGGTCCATTTTCTCATACTGATAATACACACATTGTTTCCATAGTTTTCACACTGTTGCTATTGTTTTCATACTGCTCTCATACTGTTTTCCACACCATACGTTTAACCTCTTTGTGTTCAGCAAAACCGGTGAGATTGACAACCTCACTGCTTCGTTGGGGGAAAGTGATTTGATTGTGTTGTGTAGGTTCCATGTTGCTGTTGAACCGGTAGTGCGCCCTGCCATCTCAGCTGCATCAACCTTGTGAAGTTACTCCTTCCTCCTACTGGTCGATTCAACCTTGGTTTCTTTCTGAGGAAAACTTGCTATTGTGCTCTTCATACCTTCCTCTCGGGGTTTCCCGATGAACGTGTGTTACACGCGCATCAAGCTAATTTCTGGCGCCGTTGCCGCTGAGGAAGAGAATTTCTTCAAGGGGAGTCTCTCACCTCCAATCATTTTTACTTTGTTATTGTTTTGCTTGTTACTTGCTTTATCATGCTTGCTAGCAATGTTTGATGTCTTTGAAACTAGATCTTATTGTCAAGGTGGGTTCACGGATGAACAACAAAAATATTATAATGAATACCGCTTGTCACAAAAAGGGATACACTTATGGGAGAAAATTAATAAATTGCATGACTATGCTAAAAACTTGTGCTCTACCTATAATGTCACTTATTGCTTTCATAGATCATGTTGCTGTAGGAGGTATAAACACCCCCCCTTTCAATGTGAGTATAATGATGATGTTACCATATCTTCTTATGTTAAGGGAAATTATGACTTTGATGATGTGGAACAAATTGAGGAATTTATTGCTTGTAAGGGTGCATTCGAAATTGCTTATTTGCTTGAAAATATTGATGATGCACCTTATAAATATGAGATTTATGATATACTTTAATATTGATTTGACAATTACAAGGATTGTAATTACTACATACTTAAATATCTTAATGGATTCTCTCCCCCAAAGGGAGAGACTAATGCCTTGCAGGAACCTACGGAAGAAGAAACTGCTGAATCTGGAAGCTCATTTGATGAAAGAGAGGAGGAGAGTGACGATCAAGAGGAGGAAGAATGGAGCTACCCATGCCTACCTTCCAATGATAGTAACTCTTTAACTCATACATTAGTTGATGAAATTGATACTTGTGACCTTGATACTACTATGAATGAAACTTGTGAGAATGATATTGCTACTGTTATTTATGATAATCCTTTCTACTTTCATAAATCTTATGAAAATGCTCTAGATGATGGTCCTATGTTATTTGATGTTATAAATTATAATGCTACTGATAATATGATTGCTATAATGTGTCCCATACCTTTTATGAGTGAGCAATCATCTTGTTTTAATATTGATAAAAGTGGGGAAAAAGAGAAGCTGATTTAAATTTTTATCCCACTGTTTTGGAGCATGATATGAATTGTGTGCTTTTAGACCATGACAAACACGCTTTATGTGATAATTATGTTGTTGAGTTCGTTCATGATGATACTAAAAATTATTATGAGAGAGGAAAATATGCGTTTAGGAATTTTCATGTTACTAAAACACCTCTCGTTTTGTTGAAAGTTTTGAAATTGCTCATGTTCTACCTTCCCGTGATTTCTAGTTTGAGCTTCTTTAATTTATATCTTTAAAATATTCCTATGCATAGGGAGTGAGTTAGACTTAAATTTGTTTTATACTTGCTTCTTGATGATCTGTTTTTCTTAATTCATATTTCTTATGTGAGCATCTTCTTCACTTGAAAACACGTGAATCCACTTTTCTGGGCCTAGCTAAAAGGCGTTAAAGAAAAGCACTTCTTGGGAGATAACCCATGGTTTTATTTTTGCGTTGTTTTTATCTGTTTTATTTGAGTCAAGGGGTTGTATACTTCTGTACCAACTCCTTTGTATCTTTATTTTCATGTTTTAGTTGTGCCAAGTGAAGTTTCTGACGAGAGTTGGAGTTGGTTTTGGATTTCTGTGCAGGAAACAGATTTCTGCTGTCCACCGTAAAAAATCGTGAAAAACCCAGAAAGATCATAATGACCTGTAATTTTTTCGATTTAATCACCATAAGTGCCTCGAAAAATTCTTCTTTACAGACTGTTCTGGTTTTGGCAGATTCTACCATTTTTCTTGCATTTGCTCTTTTAGGATGTCAAGTGGATTTCCTTGCTTCACGAAATATCAGTGGCTGTAGCTAATATTTAAAAGCATAATAGAACTTGTGACCATACATAACCCATGGATTTTTTATTGTTGCACTGACCCTCTAATGTGAATTACTCTTTGAGTGTGGTGTGAAGGAAGTTTTCAAGGGTCAAGAGAAGAGGGGGATATAATGTGATCAAGAAGAGTGCAAGGTCAAAGCTTGGGGATGCCCCTGTGGTTCATCCTAGAAAATTTTAAGAAGACTCGAGCATCTAAGCTTTGGGATGCCCAAGTCATCCCCTTCTTTATCAACAATTTATTAGGTCACTTCTAGTGAAACTATATTTTTATTCGGTCACATCATATGAAATTTACTTGGAGAGTCTGTTTGTTTTTATTTTCTTTTCCTTTATTTTATTTTGTTTTCCTTGCTGCAATAAACATCATTGGAACCTAGAATCCTTGTTTGGGAGAGATACATGCTCCGCTCTTTCATTTGAATACTCGTTAAGCTCGTATTCTTAGTTTTTCTTCTAGCTGCTGCAAAATTCCTCTTTAGCTCTTGTTTTCATTGCATCTCTTATTTAGAGATGTTAGTTTTAGTAGTGTTATGTGAGTACTCTCATATTTTCTTTCTGTATCATTTAGATAGTTTTTGTTAAAACATATTTTGTATGGTACTTGTTGGGAAAAGAAACTGCTGCATGTAGTAGAATTTATAACGTTGCAAATAGAAGCTTGTATAGACCGTGGCTAGATTTTTTCATATCATGCTAGATGTTATTTTAATTCTAAAGACTAGTGGTTATTTAGTAGCATGATTTGTTTCAAATAGCTGAGAGTGTTTAATGTGTCACTGAAAGAATCATGAGTTGTTCTTGTCATATTGAAGCATAAATTTGTGGTGTTCTCCTTTGAATGTTTTATTTGGTTGACTTGGCGCATGCTTACACCATGTTTATGAAAAACCAGTCACTTATAGCCTCTATGATCATTTAGTTTTTGAACTTGTGGTACCACTTATGCTTTGATTAATGATGTTTTTGTCTCTATTTATATGATTATGGCCATTATTGCTCTCTTGATTTGTCGCTCCTAGTCTTTTGCTAGCCTCCACCTATACTGAGTATGAGCTCTACTCGTGCATCCAGCTACCAAAAACCAAAGTTTGCCAAATGTGTCCACCATACCTACCTACATGTGGTATTTAACTACCACTCCAAAGTAAATTGCTCATGTGTTACCTTTAAAACTTTCAAAATTACTCATGTTTTGTGTTCATGCTTTGGATCATGAGGACGTAAATAGAGAATCTTCATCTCACTTGTTGATTGGAATTTCACACCCTGGACTAGTGGCTTCATCCGCTTATCCAATTGATAGAAGAGCTGGCAGCGGGGTGCCCATCCCCAAATTAATACAAAAAAATTCTCTTCACTATTTTTGCCCCTGATTTATCAGTCAAAGCATAATTGTGTAAACAAAAGAGAAAGAGGGATGACCTTCTACACCAGTTGCGTCCTTTAATGGGATCCGCTCTTGTGAAGTCTAGTTGGCTTGGGAAGTACTGTACTTTCTGTTTACCATTCGTTGACACAAGCATACACCTCTCTAAAAAATGTTTTCAATACCTCCGTTTAAAAAAAATAAAAAGCTCTACCACATGAGTTAATCCCCGCTTCCCTCTGCGAATGGCCTTTCTTTTACTTTTATGTTGAGTCTCAATCTTCTAACTTTATGCACAATTGAGAGAGCATAGTTGCCTTTCTGAGTTTAATGTGTATTTGTCCCGAAAAAATTATTAATTGATTCATGGCGTGTTATTGTTTGTTCTCAAATTATTTGTTCTAGTCTACCTCTTAAACTTTGAAGGTGTCCTGGCATTTATGTTTTGCCCCACTCTTTAGGACAAGTGAAATATCACTTTGCTATGTTATCGCTATGCTTGAAACAAATGTATAACTTTCAGTGCATTATTATTCATGATCTTTTATTTGTGTTGCTTCTCATGATGCAAAGTGATTGCTATGTTTTATTGCTAGAATTATATCTATAATGCTTGTGTTTAAAGTACTATGATCTCAGCTTACATATGCTTTTACAATATTAATGATCAAGTTTATGTTGGTAGCATGTCACCTCAGAAATTATGTGTTTTTATTGTTTACCTACTCGAGGATGAGTAGGAACTAAGCTTGGGGATGTTGATACGTCATAAACGTATCCTTAATTGCTGATGTTTCATGTTGTTTTCATGTTATTTCCTACATGTTTGCTATACACTTTATGTCATTTTTATCGATTTCCGGGACTGACCTATTGACAAGATGCCACAGAGCCAGTTCCCTGTTTTCTGCTGTTTTTAGTTTCAGAAAAGTTGTTCTGGAAATATTCTCGGAATTGGAAAATTCGAAGCCCGGAAGTCTTAGAATTTCTGAATGTTCAACGGAGTCCTGAAGAGGCCCGAAGAGGGGCCACAGGGGGCCACACCATAGGGCGGCACGCCCCCTGGTCGCGCCTAGAGGTGGTGTGGGCCCCTCGGGCGTCCACCGCCATCGCCCTTTCTGATAGAGGGATGATAACCCGGTAGGCCAACTCCAAGGTGTAATTCGGCCCAAAGGACGCTGCGCAAGATCCGGCTAGGGATAAAAGAACTTCTAGAAGGCCCAAGATTGTAGGCCTCGTAACCCGGATTGTGGGTTACGGTAAGGAAAGTTAGGGTTTTATACGCAGTGTCCGGGTAGGATTCAGGGTGCGCCTTGGAGGGCAAGCCAGGGGGTTCGGGTGCTTTATAAACCGGCCCCTAAGTTAGGTTAGGAGAGATCCAAGAGTTCTAGCAATATCGCTGGATATCGAGCATCCAGTGTAACACGAGAGTTGAGTTAATATATCGAGATCGGAGACTCGGCGACTTGATTGCCGGCTACCAGATCGAATACCATCATGTTTTCCTCTGAGCTAAGCCCTCTCCCAAACGCCTGTGTCGTCTTGCCCCAAGATCAGTTACCCCCGGTAACGTCTGCCGTGATTATCCCACGACAGTTGGCGCCCACCGTGGGGCCTGCGTCCAAAGGTGTTTACATCACGAGAGAAGCTCGGAAGAACATGGAGAATCTAGTCATCGGCGAGATCTACATCGACCACGAAGGAGAGAAGATGGTGGACGATTCCGGCTGGGGGCCAGAGTCGGATCACCTCGAATCCGGATCTATCATGACAATCGGCCAGATCAGCGTCTTCATCGGTATGGTACGTACTTCCGGTTCGATCCCTGACGACTTTGGGTTTGATTCTGTGTCAGGGAAGACCAGCTATGTCCAATCAGATGGAGAAGAATCAGTTGGGACAACAAACCCGACAGAAGAGCCCACCACGAAGTGGGAACAGCCGGCATGGACCCCGCGTGGCCGGGTCGAGAGAGAAGATGATACCGAATCTATCCTGCATCTACTGGAGAACCGGTACGAGGAACACAGCAGCGAAGAGGAGCAATATGGATTCGCGCCAAGCATTGTGCGCCGGGTTGCGGTTTACACGGCTCCCGCGACCAATCTCAACCTAGAGAACGTAACCGCGGCCGCAGCCGGGGCAGCACAAGCATGGACCCGGCAGCAGGGACCGGCTAACGGAAACACGGTTTTGGCCCAGGTTGATGGAGAGTCGGCATCGGTTACCAGTCAAGCGCCAGAAAACGAGTTACACGCGAACACGTTTGGATTCCTAGCAAACCGGACACCAGGAGCGGGTCCTTCCAATCCACAACATCCGGCCCTGTTCGACAACAATCTTATCCTAGATCCGACAGTTCTTGCCACAGTTATCACTCCAGAGAACGCGGCGGAACGTGTTAGGGATTTGGACGTAGCCCGTCGTGCATTGGAGCAGCAGAGAAGGCAAGTAGAGGCAGAAAGACAAGGGATGGCCACGCGACAACGCGAGCTGGATGCACTGGAAACACGACTCCGAGAGGAAACAACTAGAATACATCAAAGGCACCAAACCAGATTGCCAGCATTGGGAGGAGTCATAAACCCGGCTGCGCTATTTATCACGCCTCAGGATCAGCCGATACCAGCAGCAGATCAAGGAACCGCCCCTCAGCCGACAACCGGAGGAGTACAACCGGTAGACACGCAGGCCGGGTTACCCGTACCACAGACTAGAGTTACTACCGGCAATACTGTACCACCACCACCACCACCACCATCACGTTTTCGCACACCAGCGGTTCATTACAACAATCCCATGGACAATGTGTACGCAGCAACGCTTGCACTGAATCAAATCCCCGTGAGAGAGTCACCCCACGCAGAGGAGACCCGGCGGGCGATAGACATGCTGCGCACTGCGGTGGCACAACAAGTTAATTACCCGGATCACAGAAGTGGAATGCATGGGACACCATATGTCAGCCAACAGCGAGGTAATGCCGGCAATATCCAGACAAGTTCGGCACGACGGAGGGAAGAGCAGCAGCAAATGCCGCCTCCTCCACACATTCAGGCAGTACCAGCAGCATCAGCAGCACAGACCATCGTGGACAGTTCCAGAGCCAGGAGAGCAGTGGCCGGGTCTGCGGTACATGGGCCACCAGCAGTACCGCGTCCAGCTATACCCCCTGCAGGATCACACGTTTCCCGAGTAAGACCAGCTTCGACCATTCTTGCAGGACCTAAGTGTCTTTCGGATAGCATCAGGGCTGAACCTTACCCGGAAAAGTTCAAAGAACCGGGTAAAGTAGTGAATTATGAGCCGACTATGGATCCAGAAACATGGTTGAGCAGTTATGAGATGGCCATGTCGATTCGCAATGCGTCCGAGAATCTTCAAGCCAAATTCATGTATCTAATGATGTCAGAGGGAGCAGCAAAGTTATGGTTCACTAATCTACCGGAAGGATCTATCAAGTCATGGGGAGAATTGAAAACTGCGTCTATCAAGCACTTTCACGGGACGTGCAGAAAGTTATTCACTATTGATGACCTAGAGCGATGTGTTCAGAAGAAGGGAGAATCGGCGCGCAGCTGGGTGCGTCGGGTTATGGAAATACTTCATTCATCTACAGATATTCAGCCCAAGGATGCGCTGCAAGCTATGGCAAAGACCTGCAAGTACACACCTTTAGTACAAAAATTAACTCGTATGAAATCTAGTCGGAATGCTTCAGAGGTTACGATGGGGGAATTGATGGATGCATGCAACAAACACGCCGCAACGGACACGACGGAAGAGGAAACTGACGATAAAAAAGCAAAAGCAAACACAAGTAATAATGGAAGAACCGGCAATGGATCAGCGCCGGGTAACAACGCAAACAGTCAGAACAAGCGCCCGTTTGAGGGAGGCTCCGAGTTTGTCGCCAACACTGAAGCCGGATCTTCAAGACCCAGGGCAGAAGGAAATTTCAATACTGGAAATCACAATGGAGGAAACTACCAAGGGGCACCAAGGCCAAATAATAATTGGGACATCTTCAGAATGGCGTGCCCAAAGCACAGCAGGAACGGTAGACCAGCTAACCACTCCTTGGAGCAGTGCGCCGACTTACAGAGGTGGAAAAATGAAGAAGTGAACAGAGCCATGCGAGGTGCAGGTCGGGGAGGAGGACCGGGTCCAGGTGGAAACCCGGGCAACGGCCCACCCCCAGCCGGTAACCCGGCAGCCGGAAATCAAGGTAACAACCAAGGGGGAGCTGGAGGTTTCCAGGCCAACCCCAAGCAGTTGGGTCAATATCACGTGCATACTACAGGAAGTTCCAACAAGGACAAGAAGATACTGAAACAGGCGGTAAACTCGGTGTCTTCGGCTGTTCCGAGATACCTGAGGTGGTCAGAACAGGACGTAACATGGAGCAGAAGGGATCACCCGGAAAGAATAGAACACCCGGGAGTCTTGGCATTGGTAGTTGCACCACAGGTCAATGGTTATGAGTTGAAAAAGGTCCTGATGGACGGTGGAAGTAGCATCAATATACTATATTGGGAAACCTTTCTACGCATGGGTCTCAAGGAGTCTCAGCTACAAAAAAGTTCAACAATTTTTCATGGGATAGTGTCGGGTCATTCAGCGTGCCCCGAGGGGAAAATCGCATTGGAAGTAGCTTTTGGGGAATCAAAGGACAATTATCGAGTTGAGTGGCTCACTTTCGAGGTGGTCAAGTTGCGCAGTCCTTATCACGCACTGTTCGGAAGACCGGCTTATGCCAAATTCATGGCTAGACCGTGTTACGTGTACCTACAGCTAAAAATCACGGGTCCTAAACAGACCATCACCATACATGGAAGCCGGGACAGAGCGGCTGAGTGCGATGAAGGAGATGCAGCAATGGCTGAACAAGCTTGTAGAAAACAGGAACTCAAATATTACCGGTCTCAAACAGACCCGGATAACAGAACAGCATCGAAAAGGCAGAGTACTGAAGATGAAAAAGCAAAGTTCAAAGCAGCACAAGACACCAAGATGGTGGCCTTCATCAAACATGATCCCCCCAAACAATCTGCCACAGGAGAAGAAATCGCACGGCCGTTTACAGCCAGCCGCGTCATGGAAACACCTCACCCGGATTGGCTAGCAAACCCGGTACTCATAATAAAAAAGACCAACAAGTGGAGAATGTGTATCGATTATGACAGTTCCGGACAGATTCCCAAGAAGAACTAAACAATGTAACGGGCAACAGGTTTCAGACGCACTCTTTTCCTATCCAGGGTACCTAAGGGGACTGGAAGGTTTTTAATGAGGCGGCCTGCTGACCCAAAACTTTCTCGTATCAATAAAGAGATGGTTATCAAGTCTCATTTTGTTATGATCTTCACTCCGGTTACAGATAAGTATTATCAGTACATCAGTATCATCAAGTATGTTGCATATATATAGGTCTTGAGGGCTGATTGCTTGAATAGCACAGTTACAAACTCAAAGACCCGGCCTTGATGCCTATGAGTTATAAGGGCCGATTACGCGCAAACGAGTACGGCTGCAATCTTATAAACGGACAAAGGAGCCAAATTTTCTTGACTTTTCTTACTTAAGCTCGATGTGACTCGCACTAAAGTGGCATGATTTGCTCGCTTACGATTACAATCAGCCATGAAGCCCAACGGGACTTGCCTGACCATGTTTTCGTATAGATGTAACATCATGGTATCCACGCGAAAGCCGGCTTACAGTACAAGATAGTCAAAAGGGTCATCTAAACCACAAGTTATGCAGAGTACAGGGCTAATAGACAGAAGAGCCCACCACAAGTTTATCAAGCATAACTTCAATACCTATGTGAAACGGCTCTGGGCTTGGGCTTAGTAGCAAACAACTTGTTCCCTTGGAAAAACCATACATCCCAGACTCGGCATTTTGGGTCTTGGGGACTGGGGATTTTGAAAAAAGGAAAAGTTGCTTAGTTGCTAAAACTCAAAACCCAAACATCCGAGTCTTGGGGACTTGGGGACTTAGAGAAAAGTCCGCTTGTCAAAATCCATGAAACTCGGAAACCGAGTCTCACAAAAGGAACCATAAAGAAAGTCGGATATTGAGAATAAGCTCAAAAACCAGATAAATATCAAGTTCATCCAGAGGCCAGAAGAGGCACGAGGTATATCAAGGAATTAAAGTACGTTACAAATCTCGGTACTAGTATCAAAGGTGCATAGGTGCACCGACAAAAGAACATCTATTTTGAACAAGAGCATCGAAACGACCAAGGTATCGTGATGGCATCTGTTTACTCGGCTTCTTGAATAGGGTCCACACCCTTGCCCTTGCCCTCCGGGTCTTGATCCTGGGCTTGCTCTGCAGCTCTCCCGGCATCGTTACCCGGATTCTTCGCATCAGGACGGACAGGCGGGGGGACAGCCGGTGTAGAGATGGTTGGCTCTGATCCTAACTCGGCCTCCCTCTTCGCGGTTTCTTCCCTCTTCCTGGCCGAATCGGCAGCCCATTTCTCCAAAATGTTGAACGGTGGGGGTGCTTCCTCCTTCACGATTTTATCTTCAGCATCGTACGAACTCATAAGTGTACGCAGATCCATACTATTGGCCAAAGTGGTGGCCGAGTGGCGCACCGCGGATTGTACGGCCTTGAAGTCCTTGGGCCCAAACTTGGAGCCATCCGCTTTGAATTCTGGAAACCCGGATATAACCTTTGCCGGCTCAAGCTTAGGGAAGTAAGCCTTAGCTAGCGCAAAGGCCCGGGTCATACCAATCCGGCATGCCGAGCGCTTCCAGATCTCGATCCATGCAGGCACGGTGGAGCAGGCTTGGATAAGATTTTCTTCACCCGGATATACCTCAGTTGGCCACTGCACGGCATCCAATATCCACTTGGTGCCGGCAAACAAAGTCCGGAGCACAGTATTTAAAGTTTTAGCCTTGGCAACAACATCTTCTTCTGGGGTTGCAAGGTTAGCACCTGCAGTTGAAAGAAAGAAAGGCCATATCAGTAATTCCGAGTATCATGTAACAAAATAGAGGCATGAAAGCAGTCAGCAGCAAGAAACTTACTAAGCAAGATACGATAAGTATCGGTAATTTGCTCCGACAGCTTTTTGAGGGCAGTGCGAGCAGTGGGCACCTTTTCTTATATTTGGAAACATTTTTCTTCAAAGTTTCCACTGCATCCTCAAGGGCCTCTCTCCGCTTTACCTCGGCAAGCAGCAGTTGTTCGGTCTTGAGCAAAAGTTCATCAGACCGGGTGGCCTGTGCCTGTGAGGAACCAAAGTATAAGAATTAGTCGGGTATCATGGCAAGCCGATTATCGCGCAGAATACCGAGCACAATTTCAACAAATTATACTCGGCACTTAGGGACTAGATGGATAAGAAGAGATATTAGGTAACATTACCTGGTGCTCCGCTGCCATGCGCTCTAGCACATCTCTCTCCGAGGCCTTCATAGCAAGGAGAGTTCTCATCATCTGGTCAAAAGTATCATTGCCCAAATGGGAAGACCCGGGATCTTGGGGACATGGAGAAGGGGCTCTCTTCTTGAGAGAGGGTATACGGGTCGTCCGAGTATCGGAGTCTGGTGCCCCTCCTCCCGTGCCCAAGCCCGCAGTTTCTTCCTCCTCGAGTACGTGCGAGGCTATGGGATACTTGGCCCCTCGGTCGGCCGGGTCTATTGGTGACACTTGTTGTTCTCCGCCAGCTGCGGCATGCATATCATCAGTCAGGTTCTCCTTACCCGGGTCGTCAGTTTCCATATCATCTTGGTCGCTGACAGTGATCGTGGCCCTGCGGGCAGTATAAGTAAAGTAGTTAGCGTATAACTGGGAAAAAGTGATGAAAAAGTGTTAAGGCATCAGGAAAGGAATTTTACCCGGGATTCACCATATAGTCCGAGGGGAACTCGCTACTGGACCCGGACGAAACTGAAAAACATTGAGCAAGACATGGAATTGTCCCGTAAGGGGATGGTTTGGGAAGACTTTGGTATTTAAGAAAGGATTAAGAGAATACCAGCGCGTTGAGCCGGAGATGACGAAATACCCGGATTAAGAGCGCCATCACCTGGAAAGCTCCGAGTGATTCGACGCTTGGTCACGAGCGGTTCCTTCAAATACGACCAAGTGGATAATTTCCGGTTTAGCTCGTGCATGTTATCAAAGAAATATGGTTTGGAGGCAAGGAAAAGGTACGGAACCTTGAAGACGACCCCTTGGGGTTTTCTCTTTGATCCGACCTTGACTGTTGGTTCAGCGTCGTCCTCGTCACTCGCTGACTCCACCTTGCCTTCAGTTTCTTCTTCATCATCCTTCTCTTCTTGTTCTGAAAGTTATCAGGATTTACAATCGGAAAATGAAGAACGAGCAACAGCAATTTCAAAAAAGCTAAGTGAAACTCGGAATGTACCTTCATCCGAGTTAGCGGCGTCTTCTTTCTCCTCTGGAGTTTCAGAGCTAGGAGGAGTTTCAATCTTCCAAAAAGGATCATCGGCCTGAGATGAAGATATAAGAATAAGGGTTACTGGCCATATCGAGTTGAAAGTGTGAAGGTAAATATATGAAAGCCGAGTCTTTACCTTGGGGGCCGGGTTCTCACGCGTGAAGGGTTCTAACCCGGCTATATTCCGGATTACCTCCAACTTCTCTGTCAAGAAGCTCTTGATAGTCTTGTTGGTATGTCCGGCTGCAAAGCTATTGGTGGAGTATCGGAGCGAGTCCGTGGTATGCCCCGAATACTCGCACATTAACTTTGTGCGGATGGAGTTGGGTTGGATCCGGAAATCGACCCAAGTCTTTACCAGGTTGAGCCCAATGAGACCTTGGGCCGAGAGAACAGTTATTTTGGCCAATAAAGGTTGAATCGCCTCCCTGTCCGAGTCAGGGGCAAAGGCGTTGAAGGTCTCGGAGATATCGAGGAGGCCCTCTGAGTAACCCGGCAACCTCTTTTCGCCGGGAGGGGAGGTGTCCCGGCAATAAAAATATGAAAGTTGCCAGTGTTTGACGTGGGAGTTAAGAGTGAGGGGTGGCATTAGAGAATTCTTGCGGCGCTGGATAGAGACCCCGCCGCAAGGGAGAAGTGCCCCGTCACCGCTTTCGCGGCACGGTTTGCACCGGAAAAGTTCGATGAAGAGAGCCAAACTTGGCGGAGTGCACAAGTATGACTCGGAAAGAACAATGAAGTGGGAAATATTTAACACAGAGTTAGGCCCTATGTCAAATATCCGGAGGCCATAGTGGCTCAGAACATCTCGAAAGAAAGGGTGACCCGGAGGACGGAACCCCCGGGTCACGTGCTCTACAAAGCATATTACCTCATCATTGGCAGGTGTGGGCCGGGTCTCGTCACCCGGCACCCTCCAATGGATATCCTTTTGAGAGGGGAGGACTCCTAATTCGGCCAGTTCTTCTAACTTGGCCTTCGTAACCGTGGACCGCGCCCAGTTGGCGGATATGGAGTTGGTGTTCTTGGCCTTGGCCGGCTGTTTCCCCTGCCTCTTGGGAGCCATGAGATTAACCTGCAAAGCACAAGATAGAAGGGTACAAGAAATAAGACTCGGAAACCATGAGTCATCCGAATATTTGCGAGGGATATCAGGAAAACATGGAAGCAAAGAGTTATCCTAGTATCACTCTATGGAGTAAGGTTACAAGTTATCCGGGTATCAAATATCGTTACAAAAACTATGAAGGGTTTACGTGTTGAAAGGTGTTTGGGGAAGATGGATGGTTACCTCTGTATCTACTGCGAACAAAAGAGCCGGAAGAAGAGAATTTTCCGGGTGTCAACGGCAAGCGCGGAAATTTTGGGCGGCCCGAGCCTAGATTGGAGATTCCATTTCTAGATTTGTGGTGAAATTAGTGACTATGGGCAGTAGGGGAGTAAAGTGAAGTCTATATTCGATCCGTTGGATGAGTTAGAATGAATTCGAGCGACCTAATTCGGCGTGACCAGAAAAATGACCGGCGGGTTGACTTACATCTAATCTGAAGTAAATCGAGAAATTGCAAGCACAAGTTAATGGATATGAGAGACTTACTGGAGGAGATCGAAGTGAAGCCCGACGGAGGCAAATAGCACAAGCTTGGTGCCCCTTTGCGATTCCCGGCGGGCAGGTTGGGGGTGCGGCGGCGGATCTTGGCGGCGGCACGGGGCGAACCGTGGCGGAGCGCAGCCGGCGGCAGATTGGCTCTGGTGACACGCGTGAAGTCTCCGTGATGATGTTCTGTGAGTTTGGGTGCGGAGGCGAAGAAAAAGAGGAAAGGGGGGAAATGAGCCGTCGTGGTTAGGTTTACCTCTAAGCACTTATTTATAAGGGTGTGGGGGATAAACCTAGCCCAACGGGTGGCAGCCGGAAATTTTGGGTTAACGGCTATTTGCCTGGATTCTGTGGGGTGTGCTTTGAGTGCTGAGCGGGATATCCGGACGGAAATAAGAAGGAGATCTTCTCCGCAACATCAGGGTCGATTATCGAGTAAAGTTAGCCGGATCCTTAACATTCTTATCAGGGTGTTAACCCGGGAAGATAAGTAAAGACTTGGAGAAAGCCGGGTTACTATATGGCCACCGTGGAGTTAGGCCTAACTATTTACCAAAGCTAGTTAACCCGGCCTCCGTTGAACTTGTAAGTTTGATAATTTTGCAGGGAATAGCGTGCACTTCAAAGAGGATCTTGTGAAGCCCAAGCTATTCTGGGGACTACTGATAGAGGGATGTGTCGCACCCTGGCTTCTAAGGGATACTCATCGTACGAACTGGATAGTAGGTGCTTGGATTATGGGGCATAACTGCTCCCACGTCCCAGCTTCCTGGTAGGCCTGCGCTTATGCGCGACAACACAAGCCCTACTATTCCACCGTCGATGTAAACTATCCATTAGGAGTCACAGGCACTACTGTCGACGTACTTCATAACAAGCACGCACTGTACGTCAACAGCTTTGAACGAATGATTATCACAACTTATCTCTACGACACAAAAGATGGAAATAAAGTTGCAACTGGCCTTCACTAAGGCAGAAATAGCGAATACAATCATCCAGAGGACACATGTCCCAACATATCATCCATTACAACAGCGGAAGCAATCAAAGGTGTCTGGGTACAGACAAATCCAACAGGCTTAAGAAGCCGGAGAAAAATAAATAAGACGAAGCCCATCCACGTAGGTTCTGGATCCTGCCCTGGTCCAGCTAACTACTCGTCTGCAGTCTCGTCGAACTCCACAAAGTAGCCATCCTGGTGGTCATCGTAGCCGTAGTCGTACTCTGCGTAAACCACAGCCCCAACAGGGTCAGTACATCCAAGTACTGGCAAGCAAGACTCACACTTCATCAAAGAGTTACCCGTCAACACAAGCATTGATGCTTGGGATCAACGGAAGAAAGGGGTGACATGAAAGTTGCTGCTGGCTGCTCTAACCAACTACAGAAGATAACTACAAGTTCCGGCTAACAGAAGAGATAAGATCGAGGATTGTAACCAACTGAAAGATAACTTCAACCAAACCCATCCTGGATCTCGCCCCTTATCCAAAGAAGCAACCCGAGGATAACTCACACAGTTGGATTAAGATGAATCAAGTTATTTGTGTGAATAACCTATTACTAGTCAAATTATTAACCATTGGGTGAAACATGATTGATCATTATGTTGAAGTTGTCCTGAGTACTTGTTAGCCAGTACTTTCACCAAGTAATCCATAACCGCGGAAAACACGGCTTCTCGAGAAGATTATCCCTGCAGGGTTGCACCAATTTGGCCGTACACGCAAGAATAACCCGCCAGATGGGATGCCTCCCACCAAGCGGGGTACTCTACACAACCAACCATTCTCCGCATCAAGCCCAAAGCACCTTGGGCTCACGGCTAATCGAGCCCAGAAGAAAATGGACCCTCATAGCACTCTAAGAACGTGTCCCCCTATATGCCGACTACAAAAGTTCCACCCTGCGCTGGGCTCGCAAAAACATGCATGCGGCAAATAGAAAGCACGAACTAAATGAGATGATTTGGACGAGATGCGAATCAGGTCAAGTTGAGGGGGCGCCCATACTCGCTTCCCACATGCGGGTAGTGCGCTCATCATGGATCAGTAGACAAGACCCTTTTCCTATTAGGGTCGACACTAGCAGGCTCCAAAACCTCTCATGGGCCTCCTGCCGGTGCCTTATCATCAAATTATTATTACCATTAGCAATTAACAGGATTGATTGATTAACATCGAGCCCCCGGTACAAGTAATAAGATAGTAAAAGTAGTAACCGACAACAGACTCGAGTAAAAGCAACCCTAAGCATGCTAGATAATACTAAGGCACAAACAAAGGCTGTAGGTATGAAGGTGAGGCAGTATCATTGGTTCAGGGTATCATGTGATAGGTCCGGAGAACAAGCAACGATACATAGGGCTAGCAATAGTAGACAAAAGGATAGTATCGACAACAAGTGTGGAAAGGAACTCGATGATTCATGTGAGTGATAACTTGCCTGGAAGCTCAACAGCCGGGTACTGAGCTAGGTCCTGGGTAGTGGTGACGTAAGGATCGTCGGTCTCAACGTAGTCGTCGTCTAACCGAGAAGAAGCAAACAAACAAAACAGGAATGTAAACAATCATTGCCATGGCATTGTGCACAATCAATATGATGCATGACAAGTTAATAGTGCAGCAAAATAAACTGACTAACATGATAGCACAAATTGAATGGACCCATATGCAAGGGTGGCATATGGAAAGATCCATTGAAAATAAGTGGAAACAAATGATTAGTTATTAGGTGTTAGTTGTTATCATGATGCATGCATGATGAATAACAATAACATAACAATTTAAATGCAATTGGTATGATAGTTAACAATTTAGAAAAGCATTTATTAAGTTTGGAATTTTGTTACTTAAACATGGTACACAAACAATTATTGTTTTCATCAAGTTAGAGTGTGCAAAACAATTTACAAATTTTATATTTGAAAAGAACATCAAATTTTAGTTGAATTACATGTTTCACATTTTGAAATTGGACTTTGGATTATTTACTTATGAATTAAACAATATTAGACAAGTTTTAATTGAATTAAACAAGATTTAAATTGTTTAAGCAATTTAAATTGTTCAAACCAGAAAACAAATTTCATATTTGAATAGGGTATTCAAAAAGGTGTGAAAAACATATTTTATTTGAATTATTTGAAAACAGTATGAATTAGTTATGAATTATTTCAATTTGCATTTGAATTATTCAAATTTGAAGTTTAAAAGTATTTGGAAAATTCAAAACAGAACACAAGTTGGATATTTGGAAAGATTAGAAAATTTGGAGCCATAAACATATATAACTTTTCTTCATTGGGTGTATAGTTAAAAAGTTATGGATTTTTGAAATTAGTGTGTTATTCTGCCAATTAAAGATATTAGAAATAAAAAAACAGATTTGATTTTAATTCTTTGTTACCGTGCCGGAAACCCACACACAGGCTGCCAGAGGGGCCCGTGCCAGCGTGGCAAGTGCGCGCACGCGTGGCCACCAGGGGGGCTGACCCGTGGGCCCTGGGAGGGCAGCGCTTCCACGAAAAAAAGAAGGGATTAATCCCGGGTGCTGGGGATCGAACCCAGCACCTCCCCCTCGCGCGCGCTAGACTGCAACCAGTGCAGCTGGTTCGAGTTTGTTGTCAGGAACATGCGCGCAGCCAAGGTAAAGACTGAAACTTTTTAACTGAAACTCGAAACTGCGCGCGTTAACTGAACCTATCTGACGGAGATACGAACGCCGGCGAGAAAACCCGTGGTGCTGCGCCGGTGATGTGCTCGTGGTCGATGCTAGGGTGCAGACGTGCTCTGGACGCGGGCGTGCTTGCGTGCAAGACATAGAGGGAGGGAGGAGAGGCACGACGAGCTCACCGGGATGTCGTGGCTGCCGAGGACCCGGGCAGAGGTCGACAGCGATGTTGGCGTGGATGGCGGCGGCGATCGGAGGCGGCTACGGCTCGGTGGCGGTGTCGTTGACGTAGGGGGCACCGTGGGCTTCCCGTTCCCGTGGCTAGCTCGCGCTGCTAGCCATCGGCGACGGCGAGCGGCGGAGGGTTTCAGAGAGTGGCGGCGGGGTTCAGAGCGTGGACGGAGCGGTTGCAGTGATCCTCGGGTGTGGTTCCGGTGTTGGAAAGGTAGAAGGGAGGGTGGCGGCTTCGTTTCGGTGGCTAGGGGTGGTGGAGGAGAGCCATGGCGTGGTCGACGTGCAAGGGTTCAGAGATCGTCGTGTGGAGTTTCAGAGGGAAAAGCAGAAAGCTTGGGGGAGAGGAAGAGAATTTGGCGGCGCAGGGATGGAGCTCTAGGGTTGAGGGGCAGGAGGAGGGTGCCGTGGTGAGCTATATGGAGGGAGCTGCTCATGTACGGCATGGCATCGGGAGGTTCAGGGGAAAGATCGACGACGGAGGAGAGATCGTACGCCCTGACGTCACCCTGGAGGAGGACGACAGCGACGTGGAGAGGGTGCTAACGGGCCAAAGGTAACGGGCTGGGCTGGTGCCTTAGCTGCTGCTGCTCCTCTCCTCCCATTTTATTTTTTTCTTTTACTGTTTTTTTTGTAGTTAAGCAAATGGAAGCAAAACAAAGGTTTTGTTTATAGAAGATTTTGGAATAAAATTAGGATAATTACCTTAGTTGAAAAACAACCAATTGGTAGTCTTTGTTTTCAAAAACTTTATTGTTTGCTTGTTGTTTTAAAATTAAACCAATTTAATTGAAATTTCCAATATTAGTTAATATTAGAAAAACAAGGTATTTTCAATAGGGTTTTCTTTAGGGTTTAAAAGTGATTTAATGAATTCAATTAGTGGTGAATTTCATGGATTCAAATGATTAAAGATTTGAGAAATGGTTTGAGTTTGGAAATAATTTGAAATTAATTGATTAATTGATTAAGTGATTGATTAAATTAAGCAACAATTTAAGAGTTGATCCAATATGAAAATAATTGGAAGCAATTGATGTTTTGGGATTTGCAAATCTTTATTTGAAAGATTGTAACAGACAAGTGTGAAAACAAGGGTTGATTAAGTTTGAATTTATTATGAAAACAATGCAAACAGAAATAAAAATGAGAATGATGCCATGATGCATTGCATAAATAAAACAAAGAAGTAAAACAACTAGGGTTTTTTCATACTTGGATGTTACAAAACGCCCCCCCTTGAAGGAATCGCGCCCCGAGATTCCCTACTGAGAAATGAACAGGTCCGGATACTTCTTGCGAAGATCCTCTTCGGTCTCCCACGTTGCCTCTTTATCAGAATGATGCGACCATTGGACTTTCAAGAACTTGGTGCTCTTGTTGCGAGTCTTACGCTCGGTCTCATCGAGAATACGAATAGGGTGCTCCTCATAAGATAGATCATCTTGCAGTTCAATGGAATCATGATCAACTGCACGATCTGGATCTTTGAAACACTTCTTGAGTTGTGACACGTGGAACACATCGTGCACTTTGGATAGTTTTTCTGGAAGTTCAAGACGATAAGCATTCTCTGCACGTCTTGAGAGGATGTTGAAAGGGCCAATGTATCTTGGTGCAAGCTTTCCTTTCACACCAAAACGATGAGTGCCTCTGAGGGGAGTTACACGGAGATATGCCTTATCACCAGGTGCATAGACCATATCCCTGTGCTTGCTATCATAATAGCTCTTCTGACGAGACTGAGCAATCCTGAGATTGTCACGAATGATACGAACTTTCTCCTCGGCTTCCTTAACAATGTCAGGGCCTAAAAGTGAACGTTCACCAGCTCCAGACCAATTGATTGGACTCCTGCATCTGCGACCATACAGTGCCTCAAATGGTGCCATGCCTAGGCTTGCCTGGTAGCTGTTGTTGTAGGAGAATTCAGCATATGGAAGGCAATCCTCCCATTTCATGCCAAAGGAGAGACCACATGCTCTGAGCATATCCTCGAGAATCTGATTGACTCTTTCGACTTGCCCATGAGACTGAGGGTGATAAGCTGTGCTGAACAGAAGTTTGGTGCCCAAAGCTTCTTGAAAGCTTTTCCAGAAATGAGAAGTGAAAATACTTCCACGGTCTGAGCTTATTTCCAATGGAACACCATGAAGGGGAACAACCTTTGCTGTGTAGAGCTCTGCTAACTGGCTAGCTGAGATAGTTTCCTTTACAGCATAGAAGTGAGCAACCTTAGTGAGACGATCAATAACAACGAAGATTGCATCGTTGCCCTTTTTGGACTTTGGAAACCCAGTAACGAAGTCCATTTCAATCATGTCCCACTTCCACTCAGGAATTTTCAGAGGTTGGAGTAGACCTGCTGTCTTCTGATGGACTGCCTTAACACGTTGACAAACGTCGCATTCAGAAACGTATTGAGCAATTTCACGTTTCATGCCAGGCCACCAATACAGAGTCTTGAGATCCTGGTACATCTTTGTACTTCCAGGGTGAATGGATAGAGGAGTTTCATGAGCCTCCTTGAGAATGATATCCTTGAGACTTTGAATCTGAGGGACTGCAATGCGTCCTTCGAAGAACACAGTTCCCTTGTCATCAATTGAGAAGGACTTGAATTTATCATTGCCCTCCTTGATGTGATCCACAATCTTCTTGATTTCATTATCACGAAGTTGTTCAGAACGAATCTTGTCCTCGAGAGTTGGGCTGGCTGTCAAGCTAGCAAGGTATCCTTCAGGAACAAGACCAAGGTTAGCTTCTGGAATTCTTCATGAAGTGGAGGTTGGCTTTCCATGATCATGAGATTATTGCAATAGGATTTGCGACTGAGAGCATCGGCCATAACATTAGCCTTGCCTGGAGTGTAAGAAATGGTGAGATCAAAGTCTTTAATCTTCTCAATCCATCTCCTTTGCCTGAGGTTCAGATCTGGCTGAGTGAAGATGTATTTCAGACTCTTATGATCGGAAAAGATTTCAGTTTTGTTACCCAACAAGTATTGTCTCCATTTCTTGAGGGCAAACACAACTGCTGCAAGTTCAAGATCATGAGTGGGATAGTTTTGCTCATGTGGGTTCAACTGACGTGAAGCATAAGCCACAACTTGACGTTCTTGCATAAGAACTGCTCCTAGGCCTTGGAGAGATGCATCACAGAATATCTGGAAAGGTTTGGTAGTGTCGGGGCCAACTAGAACAGGTGTGGAAGTGAGTTTAGTCTTCAGGAGGTTGAAACTCTCATCACATTGTGGAGTCCAAACGAACTTTTTGTCCTTCTTTGTGAGATCAGTGAGAGGTTTAGCAATCTTGGAAAAGTTTTGGACGAAACGACGGCAATAGCTAGCCAAGCCAAGAAAACTTCTGACTTGCTTCACCGTCTTAGGGGGTTTCCAATCAACAATTGCCTTAACCTTTTCAGGGTCAATGGCAATGCCTTTGGCAGAGATGATATGACCAAGATATGCAACTTCTGGAATCCAGAACTCACATTTGGAAAACTTGGCATACAGACGATGCTCGCGAAGTTTCATGAGAGTGAGACGAAGGTGTTCTCCATGCTCTTCCTCGGATTTGGAGTAGACTAGAATGTCATCGAGATATACCACAACGAACTTGTCGAGGTATTCATGGAAGACAGAATTCATGAGTCTTGAGAACGTTGCCGGTGCATTGGTGAGACCAAAGGACATGACGGTGTATTCATATAGACCGTACCGAGTGGTGAAAGCTGTCTTAGGAATATCTTCCTTTCTGATCTTTATCTGATGGTAACCCATCCTCAAATCCAACTTTGAGAATATTGAGGCTCCAGCAAGTTGATCAAAAAGATCATCGATACGAGGAAGTGGATACTTGTTCTTGATTGTTTTCTCGTTGAGAGGACGATAGTCAACCACGAGTCTTTTTGTTTGATCCTTCTTGGCAACAAACAGAGTTGGGCAACCCCAAGCGGAGGAACTAGGCTGAATGTAACCTTTGTCCATGTACATATCGATTTGCTCCTTCAACAATTTCAGTTCAGGAGGAGCTATCTTGTATGGATGCTTAGAGATTGGAGCAGTACCTGGCTCAAGCTCGATCACGAACTCAACTGCTCTGTCCGGGGGCATCCCTGGCAACTCTTCTGGAAAGACGTCAGGGAATTCACAAACCACCGGAACATTTTCAATTGCAGGAAGGGGTTTGGCATCGAGGTTGAACAGCTGAACAGAACTTGATCCATATGGAGAATAGACTATCTGGCCTGAAGTGTGGGAGAGAGTTATTGACTTTTGAGCACAGTCAATTTTAGCTTTGTGGGTCTTCAACCAATCCATACCCAGAATGACATCAATGTCAGAATTTCCCAGCAACATGAGTGAAGCAAGGAATATGCGACCTCCAATTAGGATCTCATTGTCCATGCTTATCTTGGAAGTCAACATTTGAGGTCCCGGAGAGTGAACAGTCATTTGATTGCTTAGCGGAACCAGAACTAGGTTGTATGCTTTTGCAAAAATCTTTGACACAAAGAATGCGATGCTCCAGTATCAAACAACACTTTAGCTGGATAGAGTTTACGGGTAATATACCGAGAACGACGTCAGCAGCTTCCTCAGCTTTGTCGGCCTTGATATGGTTCACCCTCGCGTTCCTCCCGACAGGCCTGTTGTTGGAGTTGAAGGCTTTAGCCGGGGGAGCACGAACCATAGCCTGGTTGGTGTTGGGGCGAGGAGGTAGGGGTAGCTGCTTCTGAGTGCACTTATCAGCATAGTGTCCAGTATCCTTGCACTTGTAGCAAGTGACGACACGAGAAGGACCTGGCCTTGGCTGCCCCATCGGAAACCTCTGACCCTGCATCTGAGATGGGTTGGGTGGGCGGGGACCAAAGCCTGGAGAAGCTTGGGCATTTGGAGCCCGAGTGACAGCACCATTTGGCACCCAGATGCGGCGCTTCTGCGGAGGGGTGGTCATGTTGGAGGAGGAACCACCCTCACGCGAGTGCTTGCGAGACTCTTCGAACGCCTTGCGCCCATTCTCCTCATTGAGCGCGGTGTTCACAAGCTCCACGAAGTCCTTGCACTTGATGTTTGTGAGAGCGTACTTCAGTTCCGGGTTAAAACCTCGGCGGAACCTTGCCATCTTCTTGGCTTCAGTGGACACTTCGTCACCAGCGTACCGAGCGAGACGATTGAACTCGTTCTGGTAGCCGAGACGTCCAGCTTGCCCTGTCTGAGAGAGCAGAATTCCTCACGCATCCTTTCCATGAGACCATCCGGGATGTGGTGCTTCAGGAAGGCATCCTTGAAACATCCCCAGGTGATAGGAAAGCCAGCTCTCATGGTCTGGTAGTTCTCCCACCAAGTAGCTGCCTGACCCTTCAGTAGGTAGGTGGCATACTTGACCTTATCCTCTTCCGCAACATGAGCAATCTCCAGAGCTCTTGCTACGTCACGGATCCAGTCATCAGCATCCAGGGGCTCACGTGTTGCCACGAAAGCTTTTGGGCCCAAGCTGAGGAAGTCCTTGATGGTGACCCTTGGAGCATTCTGGTTGTGTTGCTGGTTAGCCTGGATCTGGGCCATCTGTGTCACCACTTGGGTCATCTGAGCCAACAGTTCCCCCATTGGTGGTGGCGGAGGCGGGTTGTTCCTGGTTGGAGGCATCCTGAACAGAAATTCATTTTAGCACAACAACAGAAAAGGATAGACTTGGTAACCGAAAGATAGATTATTCCGACGCATGAATAGATAACCAACAGGTACATCATCACATGTTCAAATACATCAGAATATCCAACAGACCAATACATGGTTCGAAAACGAAAGGATAAACTAACACAGCTAGGAATGGATACAACGGTACTCCCATGCTCATCACGCAGGACGGCGGTGAGTAGTACGACGAGAGATACGGTGAGGAGGAACCCCACGGAAGTAGGTATCACGACGATCCATGTAGATAGGAACTGCTCTGAGAGCAACTCTCGGTGTGGTGAAGTAGAAAGCGTCGTGTCCCTGTGCTCCATAGCGGGGAATCCCTGTGTAACCAGCTCCGAGGTCGAGAAGTGGGCCTCTGATCGGCTCGTAACCTCCAGCATCTGGCAGAGGAAAACCCAGTGTCTGCTGGAAACGCGCAAAGCGCTCGTCTCCAACGAAGTTTGTGGTGTACGTCGCCAGACGAGTCAAAGCCAGACAGAGCTGCTCCCTGACTGAGGCCAACTCCTGAGCAAGTGTGGAAGCAACGGCATCACTGTGCCTGACGAACTGAGCAGTGGTCTGCAGCCTGGAGCTATCAGACTCGTAGGTATCCAGGTTGCTGTGGAGAGTGAAGTGAACTCCCGCTGCCGTGATGTAACCACGGGGGATGTGACGAAAACTGGACTTATCAAACCCCCAGTAGTCAGCACGGAGGACGGTGAGACTCACGTACGCTGCCTGCTGCACTGCCATATCCACTGTGGACCCTACTGCCTCGTACTGGTGGACAATGCTCCTGCCATCATCCGACAGAATGTAGACGATGGCCCGGTAGCAAGTCTGGTCAAACTCTCGCTGGTGCTCGTAGACCTGGTACTCTGGTGCCCAACGGAACCCCAGATAGGTAACCATGTCTCTCAGCATCTCCGGAAAACCGGCGGTGCTCTCACAGCGAGTCATGCGAACCACCTGCGGGTAGTAGCTGAGACCCATCTGCAGATGATTTGGAAGGTTTTGATTAGACTCCGGTAGATGAAAAAGGATGTGGAAAACAACAACAAGGTTTGAACGGACGAAAGGTTCTTCAGAAGGACATGATATCGAAGCAACATCGGGAAAACGAGACCAAAAGTCCTGAGGTACTAAGGAGAACCCAAAACACGTGAAATCCTAACTTGAAAGTTTAGGTGAGAACAGAAAACAACGTTGCACTTCCTTACCAGAAAAAGGGTGGGTGGGTGGGGAAAGAAGAAAAATGGCAGAATTCCTACTCTCACGTTTCATTTTTCCTATATAGCTACAAAATAGTTTCTAGACTCAACTGCGACCAGTAAAAAGGGATCCTACAGGCAGACAGGCTCTGATACCATTTGTCGCACCCTGGCTTCTAAGGGATACTCATCGTACGAACTGGATAGTAGGTGCTTGGATTATGGGGCATAACTGCTCCCACGTCCCAGCTTCCTGGTAGGCCTGCGCTTATGCGCGACAATACAAGCCCTACTATTCCACCGTCGATGTAAACTATCCATTAGGAGTCACAGGCACTACTGTCGACGTACTTCATAACAAGCACGCACTGTACGTCAACAGCTTTGAACGAATGATTATCACAACTTATCTCTACGACACAAAAGATGGAAATAAAGTTGCAACTGGCCTTCACTAAGGCAGAAATAGCGAATACAATCATCCAGAGGACACATGTCCCAACATATCATCCATTACAACAGCGGAAGCAATCAAAGGTGTCTGGGTACAGACAAATCCAACAGGCTTAAGAAGCCGGAGAAAAATAAATAAGACGAAGCCCATCCACGTAGGTTCTGGATCCTGCCCTGGTCCAGCTAACTACTCGTCTGCAGTCTCGTCGAACTCCACAAAGTAGCCATCCTGGTGGTCATCGTAGCCGTAGTCGTACTCTGCGTAAACCACAGCCCCAACGGGGTCAGTACATCCAAGTACTGGCAAGCAAGACTCACACTTCATCAAAGAGTTACCCGTCAACACAAGCATTGATGCTTGGGATCAACGGAAGAAAGGGGTGACATGAAAGTTGCTGCTGGCTGCTCTAACCAACTACAGAAGATAACTACAAGTTCCGGCTAACAGAAGAGATAAGATCGAGGATTGTAACCAACTGAAAGATAACTTCAACCAAACCCATCCTGGATCTCGCCCCTTATCCAAAGAAGCAACCCGAGGATAACTCACACAGTTGGATTAAGATGAATCAAGTTATTTGTGTGAATAACCTATTACTAGTCAAATTATTAACCATTGGGTGAAACATGATTGATCATTATGTTGAAGTTGTCCTGAGTACTTGTTAGCCAGTACTTTCACCAAGTAATCCATAACCGCGGAAAACACGGCTTCTCGAGAAGATTATCCCTGCAGGGTTGCACCAATTTGGTCGTACACGCAAGAATAACCCGCCAGATGGGATGCCTCCCACCAAGCGGGGTACTCTACACAACCAACCATTCTCCGCATCAAGCCCAAAGCACCTTGGGCGCACGGCTAATCGAGCCCAGAAGAAAATGGACCCTCATAGCACTCTAAGAACGTGTCCCCCTATATGCCGACTACAAAAGTTCCACCCTGCGCTGGGCTCGCAAAAACATGCATGCGGAAAATAGAAAGCACGAACTAAATGAGATGATTTGGACGAGATGCGAATCAGGTCAAGTTGAGGGGGGCGCCCATACTCGCTTCCCACATGCGGGTAGTGCGCTCATCATGGATCAGTAGACAAGACCCTTTTCCTATTAGGGTCGACACTAGCAGGCTCCAAAACCTCTCATGGGCCTCCTGCCGGTGCCTTATCATCAAATTATTATTACCATTAGCAATTAACAGGATTGATTGATTAACATCGAGCCCCCGGTACAAGTAATAAGATAGTAAAAGTAGTAACCGACAACAGACTCGAGTAAAAGCAACCCTAAGCATGCTAGATAATACTAAGGCACAAACAAAGGCTGTAGGTATGGAGGTGAGGCAGTATCATTGGTTCAGGGTATCATGTGATAGGTTCGAAGAACAAGCAACGATACATAGGGCTAGCAATAGTAGACAAAAGGATAGTATCGACAACAAGTGTGGAAAGGAACTCGATGATTCATGTGAGTGATAACTTGCCTGGAAGCTCAACAGCCGGGTACTGAGCTAGGTCCTGGGTAGTGGTGACGTAAGGATCGTCGGTCTCAACGTAGTCGTCGTCTAACCGAGAAGAAGCAAACAAACAAAATAGGAATGTAAACAATCATTGCCATGGCATTGTGCACAATCAATATGATGCATGACAAGTTAATAGTGCAGCAAAATAAACTGACTAACATGATAGCACAAATTGAATGGACCCATATGCAAGGGTGGCATATGGAAAGATCCATTGAAAATAAGTGGAAACAAATGATTAGTTATTAGGTGTTAGTTGTTATCATGATGCATGCATGATGAATAACAATAACATAACAATTTAAATGCAATTGGTATGATAGTTAACAATTTAGAAAAGCATTTATTAAGTTTGGAATTTTGTTACTTAAACATGGTACACAAACAATTATTGTTTTCATCAAGTTAGAGTGTGCAAAACAATTTACAAATTTTATATTTGAACAGAACATCAAATTTTAGTTGAATTACATGTTTCACATTTTGAAATTGGACTTTGGATTATTTACTTATGAATTAAACAATATTAGACAAGTTTTAATTGAATTAAACAAGATTTAAATTGTTTAAGCAATTTAAATTGTTCAAACCAGAAAACAAATTTCATATTTGAATAGGGTATTCAAAAAGGTGTGAAAAACATATTTTATTTGAATTATTTGAAAACAGTATGAATTAGTTATGAATTATTTCAATTTGCATTTGAATTATTCAAATTTGAAGTTTAAAAGTATTTGGAAAATTCAAAACAGAACACAAGTTGGATATTTGGAAAGATTAGAAAATTTGGAGCCATAAACATATATAACTTTTCTTCATTGGGTGTATAGTTAAAAAGTTATGGATTTTTGAAATTAGTGTGTTATTCTGCCAATTAAAGATATTAGAAATAAAAAAACAGATTTGATTTTAATTCTTTGTTACCGTGCCGGAAACCTACACACAGGCTGCCAGAGGGGCCCGTGGCCAGCGTGGCAAGTGCGCGCACGCGTGGCCACCAGGGGGGCTGACCCGTGGGCCTGGGAGGGCAGCGCTTCCACGAAAAAAGAAGGGATTAATCCCGGGTGCTGGGGATCGAACCCAGCACCTCTCCCTCGCGCGCGCTAGACTGCAACCAGTGCAGCTGGTTCGAGTTTGTTGTCAGGAACATGCGCGCAGCCAAGGTAAAGACTGAAACTTTTTAACTGAACTCGAAACTGCGCGCGTTAACTGAACCTATCTGACGGAGATACGAACGCCGGCGAGAAAACCCGTGGTGCTGCGCCGGTGATGTGCTCGTGGTCGATGCTAGGGTGCAGACGTGCTCTGGACGCGGGCGTGCTTGCGTGCAAGACATAGAGGGAGGGAGGAGAGGCACGACGAGCTCACCGGGATGTCGTGGCTGCCGAGGACCCGGGCAGAGGGCGACGGCGATGTTGGCGTGGATGGCGGCGGCGATCGGAGGCGGCTACGGCTCGGTGGCGGTGTCGTTGACGTAGGGGGAACCGTGGGCTTCCCGTTCCCGTGGCTAGCTCGCGCTGCTAGCCATCGGCGACGGCGAGCGGCGGAGGGTTTCAGAGAGTGGCGGCGGGGTTCAGAGCGTGGACGGAGCGGTTGCAGTGATCCTCGGGTGTGGTTCCGGTGTTGAAAAGGTAGAAGGGAGGGTGGCGGCTTCGTTTCGGTGGCTAGGGGTGGTGGAGGAGAGCCATGGCGTGGTCGACGTGCAAGGGTTCAGAGATCGTCGTGTGGAGTTTCAGAGGGAAAAGCAGAAAGCTTGGGGGAGAGGAAGAGAAGTTGGCGGCGCAGGGATGGAGCTCTAGGGTTGAGGGGCAGGAGGAGGGTGCCGTGGTGAGCTATATGGAGGGAGCTGCTCATGTACGGCATGGCATCGGGAGGTTCAGGGAAAAGATCGACGACGGAGGAGAGATCGTACGCCCTGACGTCACCCTGGAGGAGGACGACAGCGACGTGGAGAGGGTGCTAACGGGCCAAAGGTAACGGGCTGGGCTGGGGGGTGTAGCTGCTGCTGCTCCTCTCCTCCCATTTGCAATTTTTTTTTTGTACTGTTTTTTTTTTGTAGTTAAGCAAAATGGAAACAAGCAAAGGTTTTGTGTTATAGAAAATTTTGGAATAAAATTAGGAGAAATCCCTTAGTTGAAAAACAAGCAATTAGTAGTTTTTGTTTTCAAAAACTTAATTGTTTGCTTGCTGTTTTTAAAATTAAACCAATTTAATTGAGATTTCCAATATTAGTTAATATTAGAAAAACAAGGTATTTTCAATAGGGTTTTCTTTAGGGTTTAAAAATGATTTAATGAATTCAAATTAGTGGTGAACTTCATGGATCCAAATGATTAAAAATTTGAGAAATGGTTTGAGTTTGGAAATAATTTGAAATTAATTGATTAATTGATTAAGTGATTGATTAAATTAAGCAACAATTTAAGAGTTGATCCAATATGAAAATAATTGGAAGCAATTGTTGTTTTGGGATTTGCAATTCTCTATTTGAAAGGATTGTAACAGACAAGTGTGAAAACAAGGGTTGATTAAGTTTGAATTTTATTATGAAAACAATGCAAACAGAAATAAAAATGAGAATGATGCCATGATGCATTGCATAAATAAAACAAAGAAGTAAAACAACTAGGGTGTTTTCATACTTGGATGTTACAGGATGATAACCCGGTAGGCCAACTCCAAGGTGTAATTCGGCCCAAAGGACGCTGCGCAAGATCCGGCTAGGGATAAAAGAACTTCTAGAAGGCCCAAGATTGTAGGCCTCGTAACCCGGATTGTGGGTTACGGTAAGGAAAGTTAGGGTTTTATACGCAGTGTCCGGGTAGGATTCAGGGTGCGCCTTGGAGGGCAAGCGAGGGGGTTCGGGTGCTTTATAAACCGGCCCCTAAGTTAGGTTAGGAGAGATCCAAGAGTTCTAGCAATATCACTGGATATCGAGCATCCAGTGTAACACGAGAGTTGAGTTAATATATCGAGATCGGAGACTCGGCGACTTGATTGCCGGCTACCAGATCGAATACCATCATGTTTTCCTCTGAGCTAAACCCTCTCCTAAACGCCTGTGTCGTCTTGCCCCAAGATCAGTTACCCCCGGTAACGTCTGCCGTGATTATCCCACGACACTTTCGCCTATATAATCCCCCCGATACGTGAACCCTAGAAATATACCAATTTTTCTTGAGAAACACCTAAGGCCGTCGTCATCGTCATCCCGAGATCGGGAGGGTTCTGGAGCTCTCCCCGGCACCCTGCCGGGAGGGAAATTCTTCACCGGAGGGCTCTACACCACCATGCCCGCCTCCGGAGTGATGCGTGAGTACTTCATCCTTGTACTACGGGTCCATAGAAGTATCTAGATGGTTGTCCTCTCCTCTTTATGCATCGTGTTAGGATCTCGTGAGCTGCCTCACATGATCGTGATCATCTTATTGTAATGCTACATGTTGTGTTTGCTGGGATCCAATCATTATTGAATGCTATGTCTCTCGATTATCAATATATCATGTTATCTTCATGTGTATGTTATTTATGATCTTGCATGCTCTCCGTTCTTAGTAGATGCTCTGGCCAAGTAGATGCTAGTGATTCCAAGAGGGAGTATTTATGCTCGATAGTAGGTTCATGCCTCCTTTGCATCTGTGCTCGAGTGACAGAAATGTGACGGATGGAGGATGTGTGATACGTCGAAAATGTATCTCCTTTTCCGAACACTTTTCTTATTGTTTTTCTCTAAACTTGTGTGTTTTGGATACAACTAACACGGACTAACGCTGTTTTTAGCAGAATTACTTTGGTGTCTCGTTTTTATGCAGAAAAATTAACTTTTGGGAAAATGCCCAGAAAAGAGCCCATTGATGTTTTCACCCCGGAAGACCCCGGAAGCCATAAGGGGGCCAGGACAGGGGCCAGAGGGTGGCCACACACCCCTGGCGCAAGTCCCCCTGGCCGCGCCAACGTAGGGTGTGCCCCCCAGGACCCCCCTCGGACTCCCATTTCGACTACAAGTAGCCTTCAACCCTAAAACCCGAGGGGGTACGCCATATTCCACAGAAACACAACAGAGCGCCGCTGCCGTCCCTAACCTCCATTCGGGGATCAGAAGTTCCTGTTCTGGCACCCTGCCGGGACAGGAAGTGGAGGACATCGTCGCCATTGTCATCACCAACGCCTCTCCATCGACCATCCATGTTTCCCCCATCCATGTGTGAGTAATTCCCCGCTGTAGGCTGAAGGGGATGGTAGGGATTGGGTGAGATCGTTCATGTAATAATGCCGTGATTGTTAGGGCATAGTGCCTAGTATCCTCTATTAGTGCTATTGACATTGTTGCACTTGTTATGCTTAATGCTTGCCACTTTGGGCCCGAGTGCCATGATCTTAGATCTGAACATGTTATTGAATCACGATGATAATTATTGTTTCTGGATCATACCTGCAAGTTGTTTACGCATATCGTTGTCCGGAACCCGAGGCCCCGAAGTGATAAAAATTGGGACAACCGGAGGGGATGGCTGCGATGTGAGGATTACATGTGTTCACGGAGTGTTAATGCTTTGCTCCGGTGTTCTATTAAAAGGAACACCTTAATTACCAGGAGTTCCCTTGAGGCCCCGCTGAAAATGGGCTGGTAGGACAAAAGATGTTGTGCAAGTTCTCATTGCGAGAACGTACGACTATTTACGGAACACATGCCTATGGTTACTTAGTGCTTGGATGATTTATCATATTTATCTGCAATGCCCCTGACATGATCATTATTAGAACTTTCTTATCCATGCAACGCCTGTTCATCCATCCCTATGCCTACAGTATTTAATCCGATGTTTACTTCAAACACTACAGCTGCCGTTGTTTTCATTCTAATGTTGTTATTATTTCACTATTGTTGCTACTGTAAAACTGTTACTACTGATAAACCACCGCGAACAAAAGTACTTTCAGGTGCAGGTGAATTGACAACTCACTTGTTAAGGCTCACAAATATTCTTTGGCTCCCCTTGTGTCGAATCAATAAATTTGGGTTTTACTTCCCTCGAAGACTGTTGCGATCCCCTATACTTGTGGGTCATCAAGACTATTTGCTGGCGCCTTTGCCGGGGAGCATAGATTTTATTTGCGAGCTCACCAGAGAGTATTATTATCTAATGCCACCATTCATCATGGGTAAGACTCGTGATGGAAAGTTTCCTATATTACCATCCAATACAAGAAGAGGTACAACTCTGAACACCTTTGTTGCTCTTGATTCACCGTCTGTTATGAGTAAGTTGCTTACAGCACCACATGCTACACATTCTACTTCTGCTGAATCTGGAAACACTTCTGATACTTTTGATGATGCTTCTACTATGCTTGATGAGAGTGGTTCTCTTGGTCCTTTCTCAGATGCTACTATTGCCAAAGCTAAAAATATTGCAAGCATTGAAACTCCTGATAAAAATCCTGTTACTCCCGCTGTTTCATCTGAGCTTATAGAAAATCCTAGTGATGATTTAGATGATGCCTATATTGATCTTAATGATGATCTTATTAATGAAATATATATTATGAAGGATAATGATGCTGTTATGAAACTTATTGAAAGTCGTGTTGTTAAATATAAATTATCTCCTGATGCTAAGTTTGCCACTTCCCCCATTAATATTAGGGACAAGGATTATGATTTCTCTCTTGATTTATCTTATATATCTATTGTTGAGAAAGAACCTTTTGTGGTACTAAAAATGAATGTGCTATGAGACATATGAATGAGATCTCCTCTTTGAGTAGTTTGTTCTATGATGATATTAAGAAACGTAGCTATTTTGTTACTAAAATATTCCCTTTCTCATTAAAAGATGAAGCTAAAACTTGGTTCAACAATTTGTCTCGTGGATCTATTGATAGTCCGGTTGGTTTAGTTAATGTTTTATTTCAGAAATATTTTCCTGCTAGTACTCAACATACTGCTTTACAAAATATATTTAATTTCAAGCAATTGGAAGAAGGGAAATTGCATGTATCTTGGACAAGGTTTTGTTCTTTAGTTAGGGCTACACCTGGGCATAAGCTAGAAGATAATAAGCTTCTTGATATATTCTATAATGGACGAACTGTTGAATCTAGGACATACCTAGATAGTTGTGCTGGTTGTGTTTTCAGGCAAAGAACTCCAGAAAAAGCTGAGGAATTAATGGCTAAAATAAGCCAAAATCATGATGATTGGACTATGGTTGAGCCTGAGCCGACTCCTACTCGAGTATCAACACCAACACCCAAGAAGAGGGGAATGATTGAACTAAATGATGAAGTTATGAGAGAAGCTAAGAAATCTCTTAAAGAGAGGGGTATTAAATCTGAACATGTGAAGAATCTTCCACCTATAGAAGAATTATGTAAGTCAATCCCTCACTCACCCACTATTGAGGTACACTCTCTCCAATATTTTGATAGTAGAGATATTCCCTATAACAAACCTCCTGATCAATGTTGTAACAGCCCAAGTATGAAAACCTACCATTTAGAATGTTTGATTTCTTGTTATTAAAGTATTGCATCATGGCATCATATTTATTTTCCTTGTTTGCCTTGTTTACTATTTGTTTGCATCTGTTATTCTTGTTTTCACAATGAAACTCAAACAATTTCAAATGCCTTGTTTTCATACTTGCTCTGTTACAACTTTTGGAATAAAAATAACAAATGAAAACAACCAATTTGTTCCATTTTATTCCATGTTGATCACTCATTAAATTGTTGGTTTGATCAATCAATTGTTTCCAAATTGCAATCAAAAATTCAACTCAAAGCACCCAAAACAAAAATCACTTTGAAATCATGTTGAGGCCAAAACAAATCTACTCTATTTGTGTTTAATAACATAGGGTTCACCCTACTAAAACCTTTGTTTTCAATATTATTTTATTTAATAACAAATAGCTCTAAATTTGAATTAATTTCTAACAGCACTTTAAATTTGCAAGTTTTGGAAAAACAAAGTTGTCAATTAGTTGACATAATAAAACTAATCTAACCATAAATTTCCCCTAATTTTCCTAGCACCAAAACCTATCAAACTCTTCCTTTTCTTCTCTTGCTACAAAAAAAAAGCAAAATAATAAAAGAAAAACGCATAGCAGAGAGGGGGAGGGGCAGGCCCAGCCCACCAGTCGCTGCAGCCCCGCTACCCCTTCTCCCCCAACCTCCGTACGAGGCGTACGTCATCAATGGAGAAAACGACAGAGGTTTCCCCACTGCTCCACCCCACCCCCCTCCTTATCTAACCCCCCAAGGGCAAACCCTAACCCTAACCCGCACTCTCTTCCCTCTTCCTACCATCTCCGCCCATCCCTCTAAATTTCCCCTTCTTCTTTCTCTACCTTTCTTCTCTGAATTTTTGGCCATCACCATGGACGGGAGCTTGAACGTGGAGGGGGTTGGAGGGTTGTGGTCGCCGTCAGGTTCCCACAGGGCACGGGAAATCGGATCCCCGTGCCGTCCTCTTCCGATTCCGCTTCCAGGGAGGAGCCCTGGGGCCTCGGATCGACGCCGGCGAGCTCCGTTTCCAGCACCGGTTTTCATCTCTGTAACTGCATCGACCGGTCGCCCGCTCCTCCTCGCAGCGGCCCAACGGCGGTGAGCTCGCCCTCCTTTCTCTCTACTCTCCTCTCCCCTCTGCCCGCGGGCCAGCACGCGCCAGCGCGGTGCGCCTGCGCTGCAACGCTCGTGCAGCAGCGGCGGCAGGCCGCCATCCGCCTCTTCCTCGATCGTTCACTGAACGTATTGTTCAGTTCAGGTGCAGGCCGAATAGTTACGACAAAAGCGCGCGCGAGTAGTTTCTGTCACGAACCAGCCGCAGTAGCCCACTGGCTGCGCTCAACGCGCGCGCGCAACAGCAGCTCAGAGGTTCGAATCCCGGACACCCCCTTTTCTGTTCCTTTTTGTTTCAATTTGTTCAGTAGTCATTCCCTGAACCATAACCCCCACAGATCCCCTTCCCTGTCACAAGCCGCAGCTCACCCCAGTGGTGCTGTCCCCTTTGCGCGTCCAGGAGGTGGGGGGATCGAATCCCACCCCCTGCAGAATAAACCAACTTTTATTTTTGCAATGTTTTGGTCACAGTAATTTCGCAGAATCACAACTAGGCCCTTGTAAATTAATTATAGCCCCTACAAATTATTTTCCAAGTCCCTGTTTCATTAAAAATGGCAGATTTGCACTATATCTTGTAAATTGCATAAGAAAATCATTGTAACTCCAAATTTAACTTTTTAAATATGTTTTCTGTCCCAAATTAAATGTTCTATCCAAATATAAAATTTGTTTACTGTTTTGAATATTTTAAATTGTTGAAATATTTGAATTCCTGTTTAAATCACTTAATTTTGCAAAATTCATAACTTGTTCATAAAAATTCCAAATTCCACAAACTAAATATGTTTTCCAATCAACTTTTCATGTACTTTCCAAATATAAATTTTGTTTGCTGTTTTGAATAATTTAAATTGCTGAAAACAATTGTTTCTTGTTTATTGCATTTAAAATTGCCAAAATAATAACTTGCTCATTTTAAATCCAATTTCCACAAATGAAATATGTTTTCCATGCAAAATTAAACCATCTTTCCAAATATAAAATTTGTTTCATGTTTTGAATAATTAAAATTGGTTACATGATTTAAACCTTGTTTAATTCATTTAATATTGCTAAATTCATAACTTGATCAAATCAAATTCTTTTGGGACATATAAAATATGTTTTCAAACCATAAAAGCATAACCTTTTCAAATATAAACTTCGTTATCTGTTTTGAACAATTAAAATTGGTGAAAACAACAATTGCTTGTGTGGCACCTTTAAGTAACCAAAATTTCTTAACTTAATAACTGAAATTCCAAACTTGTTAAAACTTATTTCCATTTGGTTCTATTGTTGTTATTTTGCTGTTTTCCTCATCCATGCATCATGCTAACACACTTACACATAATGATTAGTTGTAAAACAATTAATTCAACCATAATTCATGGGCTTTTCATATGCAATCCAATTGCATGTGGGTCCATTTAATCATGTTATGTATCTTGTCAACTAGTTTATTTCTATGCATCAATTAAACTATCATGCATCATCCCATGTTTGTGCACCTATGCCATGTTATTGATTGTTTATATTTCTACCTTGTTTGTTTGCTTCTTCTCGGATAAACGACGACGTTGAGATCGACGATACTTACGACACCCCTTCTAAGGAGTTAGCTCAGTACCAGGCTACTGGGTTTGCAGGCAAGTTATCACTCACATGAACCACTGTGTTCCTTTCAACATTGGTTACCGATACTTTCCGTTGTCTATTCCTGCTAGCCTTAGTAGTAGATGTTTCTGTTACGAACCCATCACATGAATCCCTTAACCTTGATATTGCCTCACCTCCCCTCCTATCACCCCTTCGGTTGAGCCAGTGTCTTACTAGCATGCTTAGGTTGTTTTGCTCGAGTCTGTTAACCGTTACTTTCTGTTACTATTCCATTATGTTCTGGGGGCTCGATGTTTAATCAATCAATCATGCTAATGTTATTGTTAAATAATAATTTGATGATAAGGCACCGGCAGGAGGCCCTGTGTGGTTTTGAGGCCTGCTAGTGTCGACCCTAATAGGAAAAGGGTCTTGTCTACTGATCCATGATGAGCGCACTACCCGCATGTGGGAAGCGAGTATGGGCGCCCCCCTCAACTTGACCTGATTCGCATCTCGTCCAAATCGCCTCATTTAGTTCGTGTTTTCCATTTGCCGCATGCATGTTTTTGCGAGCCCAGGCCAGGGTGGAACTTTCGTAGTCGGCATATAGGGGGACACGTTCTTAGAGTGCTATGAGGGTCCATTTTCTTCTGGGCTCGATTAGCCGTGCGCCCAAGGTGCTTTGGGCTTGATGCGAAGAATGGTTGGTTGTGTTGAGTGCCCCGCTTGGTGGGGTGATCTCCCATCTGGCGGGTTATTCATACGTGTACGGCCAAATTGGTGCAACCCTGCAGGGATAATCTTCTCGAGAAGCCGTGTTTTCCGCGGTTATGGATTACTTGGTGAAAGTACTGGCTAACAAGTACTCATGACAACTTAAACATAATGATCAAACATGTTACACCCAATGATTAATAACTTGACTAGTAATAGGTTGATGACATAATAACTTGATTCAATTTTAATACAACTGCGTGAGTTATCCTCGGATTGCTTCTTTGGATAAGGGGCGAGATCCAGGATGGGTTTGTTTGAAGTTATCTTTCAGTTGGTTACAATCCTCGATCTTATCTCCTTTCTGTTAGCCGGAAGTGGTAGAATCTCTGTAGTTGGTTAGCGCAGCCAGTTGCAGCATCTTTTATATCCCCTTCTTTCCGTTGAACCCAAAGCATCTGTGCTTGGTGTTGACGGGTTACATTTTGGTGAACTGTGAGTCTTGCTTGCCAGTACGTTTATGTACTGACCCCTTTGGGGCTGTGGTTTCCGCAGACCGACGTTTCCGAGGATCTACATGATGGCAACTACGTGGAGTATGACGAGACTGCTGACGAGTAGATAGCGGACCCGGGCAGGATCCGAGACTTTGTGGATGGGCTCCGTCTGTTCGTTTCCGGCCTCTTAGGCCTATTTGGTTCTTGTCTGTACTCAGACATGTTGAATGCTTCCGCTGTGGTGTAATGATGAATTGTTGGGGCATGTGCCCTCTGAATGATTGTATTTGCTATCTCTGCTCTAATGAGAGCCATTTGCAACTTATTTCAATCTTTTGTGTCGTAGAGATTTGTTGTGATATCAGTTGTTCAACGCCGTTGACGTACCATGTGTGTATGGTTTGAAGTACGTCGATGGAAGTGTCCTGATTTCTATGGGATAGTTTACGTCGACGCTGAACAGATAGGGGTTGGTTGTCACACATACGTGTGTTGGCCTACTCGTAAGAGGACGCGGGTGCCGGTAAGCCCCGTAATCCAATCTACTACTGTTCAACGGAACGGCGAGTATCCTTTAGAAGTCCGGGTGCGACAAATGGTATCAGAGCCTGTCTGCCTGTAGGATCCCTTTTTACTGGTCGCAGTTGAGTCTAGAAACTGTTTTGTAGCTATATAGAAAAAATGAAACGTGAGAGTAGGAATTCTGCCATTTTTCTTCTTTCCCCACCCACCCACCCTTTTCTGGTAAGGAAGTGCAACGTTGTTTTCCATTCTCATCTAAACTTTCAAGTTAGGATTTCACGAATTCTGGTTTCTCTAGGATGGTTATATTTACTAGACCATAGGAATGGAGGTGGTTGTGACATGATTTATCATGTTGCCTACTCACGATTGAGAACGGAGGCGTGTAAGCCCCGAAAGCAGATCCTCTATTCCTTAAGCAGTAGATATTGATCCTTTAGAAGCCCGGATGGGTTTTCCGTAGTACCTCAGGAGTGTTTTGTTCTCGTTTTCCCCGATGTTGCTATCCTGTTCTTCTCAACATCCTTTTCGTCCGTTGAAATCTTGTTGTTGTTGTTCCACTTCAATTCTTCTACCGGCGTCTAATCAAAGTATCCCCGTTCATTTGCTAAACTCTATTCCAGCTAAAGTGTTGTTTGATACCGGAGCATCACATTCCTTTGTGTCAAAAATCTTTTCCACAACATACAACCTAATTCTGGTTCCACTAAACAATCAAATCACCGTTCACTCCTCGGGATCTCAAATGTTGACTTCCAAGTTCAGTCACAGAAATCAAATTCTAATTAAAGGCCACATATTCCTTGCTTCTTTCATACTACTTGGAAATTCTGACATTGATGTCATTCTTGGTATTGGATTGATGACAATAACTCTGTTCCACCATTCTAGCCAGATAATCTAATCTCCAAATGAATCAAATTCTGTTCAATTATACACCCTCCATACAAAACCTATACCTCTACTAATATTGTTCCGGTGGTTTCCAAATTCCCTGACGTCTTTCCAAAATAGTTGCCAGGAATTCCTATTGTTTTGAACTTCCACATAACTATCCAATGTGCACGATGTGTTTCACGTGTCACATCTCAAGAGGATCTTCCCAAGAAGTATCCGGATCTTTTCTTTTCTCAGTAGGAATCTCGGGGCGCGATTCCTTCAAGGGGGGGCGTTTTGTAACAGCCCAAGTATGAAAACCTACCATTTAGAATGTTTGATTTCTTGTTATTAAAGTATTGCATCATGGCATCATATTTATTTTCCTTGTTTGCCTTGTTTACTATTTGTTTGCATCTGTTATTCTTGTTTTCACAATGAAACTCAAACAATTTCAAATGCCTTGTTTTCATACTTGCTCTGTTACAACTTTTGGAATAAAAATAACAAATGAAAACAACCAATTTGTTCCATTTTATTCCATGTTGATCACTCATTAAATTGTTGGTTTGATCAATCAATTGTTTCCAAATTGCAATAAAAAATTCAACTCAAAGCACCCAAAACAAAAATCACTTTGAAATCATGTTGAGGTCAAAACAAATCTACTCTATTTGTGTTTAATAACATAGGGTTCACCCTACTAAAACCTTTGTTTTCAATATTATTTTATTTAATAACAAATAGCTCTAAATTTGAATTAATTTCTAACAGCACTTTAAATTTGCAAGTTTTGGAAAAACAAAGTTGTCAATTAGTTGACATAATAAAACTAATCTAACCATAAATTTCCCCTAATTTTCCTAGCACCAAAACCTATCAAACTCTTCCTTTTCTTCTCTTGCTACAAAAAAAAAGCAAAATAATAAAAGAAAAACGCATAGCAGAGAGGGGGAGGGGCAGGCCCAGCCCACCAGTCGCTGCAGCCCGCTACCCCTTCTCCCCCAACCTCCGTACGAGCGTACGTCATCAATGGAGAAAACGACAGAGGTTTCCCCACTGCTCCACCCCACCCCCCTCCTTATCTAACCCCCCCAAGGGGCAAACCCTAACCCTAACCCGCACTCTCTTCCCTCTTCCTACCATCTCCGCCGCCATCCCTCTCAATTTCCCCTTCTTCTTTCTACCTTTCTTCTCTGAATTTTTGGCCATCACCATGGACGGAGCTTGAACGTGGAGGGGGTTGGAGGGTTGTGGTCGCCGTCAGGTTCCCACGGGCACGGGAATCGGATCCCCGTGCCGTCCTCTTCCGATTCCGCTTCCAGGGAGGAGCCCTGGGGCCTCGGATCGACGCCGGCGAGCTCCGTTTCCAGCACCGGTTTTCATCTCTGTAACTGCATCGACCGGTCGCCCGCTCCTCCTCGCAGCGGCGCCAATGGCGGTGAGCTCGCCCTCCTTTCTCTCTACTCTCCCTCTCCCCTCTGCCCGCGGGCCAGCACGCGCCAGCGCGGTGCGCCTGCGCTGCACGCTCGCGCAGCAGCGGCGGCAGGCCGCCATCCGCCTCTTCCTCGATCGTTCACTGAATGTATTGTTCAGTTCAGGTGCAGGCCGAATAGTTACGACAAAAGCGCGCGCGAGTAGTTTCTGTCACGAACCAGCCGCAGTAGCCCACTGGCTGCGCTCACCGCGCGCGCAACAGCAGCTCAGAGGTTCGAATCCCGGACACCCCCTTTTCTGTTCCTTTTTCTTTCAATTTGTTCAGTAGTCATTCCCTGAACCATAACCCCCACAGATCCCCTTCCCTGTCACAAGCCGCAGCTCACCCCAGTGGTGCTGTCCCCTTTGCGCGTCCAGGAGGTGGGGGGATCGAATCCCACCCCCTGCAGAATAAACCAACTTTTATTTTTGCAATGTTTTGGTCACAGTAATTTCGCAGAATCACAACTAGGCCCTTGTAAATTAATTATAGCCCCTGCAAATTATTTTCCAAGTCCCTGTTTCATTAAAAATGGCAGATTTGCACTATATCTTGTAAATTGCAAAAGAAAATGATTGTAACTCCAAATTTAACTTTTTAAATATGTTTTCTGTCCCAAATTAAATGTTCTATCCAAATATAAAATTTGTTTACTGTTTTGAATATTTTAAATTGTTGAAATATTTGAATTCCTGTTTAAATCACTTAATTTTGAAAAATTCATAACTTGTTCATAAAAATTCCAAATTCCACAAACTAAATATTTTTTCCAATCAACTTTTCATGTACTTTCCAAATATAAATTTTGTTTGCTGTTTTGAATAATTTAAATTGCTGAAAACAACTGTTTCTTGTTTACTGCATTTAAAATTGCCAAAATAATAACTTGCTCATTTTAAATCCAATTTCCACAAATGAAATATGTTTTCCATGAAAAATTAAACCATCTTTCCAAATATAAAATTTGTTTCATGTTTTGAATAATTAAAATTGGTTACATGATTTAAACCTTGTTTAATTCATTTAATATTGCTAAATTCATAACTTGATCAAATCAAATTCTTTTGGGACATATAAAATATGTTTTCAAACCATAAAAGCATAACCTTTTCAAATATAAACTTCGTTATCTGTTTTGAACAATTAAAATTGGTGAAAACAACAATTGCTTGAGTGGCACCTTTAAGTAACCAAAATTTGTTAACTTAATAACTGAAATTCCAAACTTGTTAAAACTTATTTCCATTTGGTTCTATTGTTGTTATTTTGCTGTTTTCCTCATCCATGCATCATGCTAACACACTTACACATAATGATTAGTTGTAAAACAATTAATTCAACCATAATTCATGGGCTTTTCATATGCAATCCAATTGCATGTGGGTCCATTTAATCATGTTATGTATCTTGTCAACTAGTTTATTTCTATGCATCAATTAAACTATCATGCATCATCCCATGTTTGTGCACCTATGCCATGTTATTGATTGTTTATATTTCTGCCTTGTTTGTTTGCTTCTTCTCGGATAAACGACGACGTTGAGATCGACGATACTTACGACACCCCTTCTAAGGAGTTAGCTCAGTACCAGGCTACTGGGTTTGCAGGCAAGTTATCACTCACATGAACCACTGTGTTCCTTTCAACATTGGTTACCGATACTTTCCGTTGTCTATTCCTGCTAGCCTTAGTAGTAGATGTTTCTGTTACGAACCCATCACATGAATCCCTTAACCTTGATATTGCCTCACCTCCCCTCCTATCACCCCTTCGGTTGAGCCAGTGTCTTACTAGCATGCTTAGGTTGTTTTGCTCGAGTCTGTTAACCGTTACTTTCTGTTACTATTCCATTATGTTCTGGGGGCTCGATGTTTAATCAATCAATCATGCTAATGTTATTGTTAAATAATAATTTGATGATAAGGCACCGGCAGGAGGCCCTGTGTGGTTTTGAGGCCTGCTAGTGTCGACCCTAATAGGAAAAGGGTCTTGTCTACTGATCCATGATGAGCGCACTACCCGCATGTGGGAAGCGAGTATGGGCGCCCCCCTCAACTTGACCTGATTCGCATCTCGTCCAAATCGCCTCATTTAGTTCGTGTTTTCCATTTGCCGCATGCATGTTTTTGCGAGCCCAGGCCAGGGTGGAACTTTCGTAGTCGGCATATAGGGGGACACGTTCTTAGAGTGCTATGAGGGTCCATTTTCTTCTGGGCTCGATTAGCCGTGCGCCCAAGGTGCTTTGGGCTTGATGCGAAGAATGGTTGGTTGTATTGAGTGCCCCGCTTGGTGGGGTGATCTCCCATCTGGCGGGTTATTCATACGTGTACGGCCAAATTGGTGCAACCCTGCAGGGATAATCTTCTCGAGAAGCCGTGTTTTCCGCGGTTATGGATTACTTGGTGAAAGTACTGGCTAACAAGTACTCAGGACAACTTAAACATAATGATCAAACATGTTACACCCAATGATTAATAACTTGACTAGTAATAGGTTGATGACATAATAACTTGATTCAATTTTAATACAACTGCGTGAGTTATCCTCGGATTGCTTCTTTGGATAAGGGGCGAGATCCAGGATGGGTTTGTTTGAAGTTATCTTTCAGTTGGTTACAATCCTCGATCTTATCTCCTTTCGGTTAGCCGGAAGTGGTAGAATCTCTGTAGTTGGTTAGCGTAGCCAGTTGCAGCATCTTTTATATCCCCTTCTTTCCGTTGAACCCAAAGCATCTGTGCTTGGTGTTGACGGGTTACATTTTGGTGAACTGTGAGTCTTGCTTGCCAGTACGTTTATGTACTGACCCCTTTGGGGCTGTGGTTTCCGCAGACCGACGTTTCCGAGGATCTACATGATGGCAACTACGTGGAGTATGACGAGACTGCTGACGAGTAGATAGCGGACCCGGGCAGGATCCGAGACTTCGTGGATGGGCTCCGTCTGTTCGTTTCCGGCCTCTTAGGCCTATTTGGTTCTTGTCTGTACTCAGACATGTTGAATGCTTCCGCTGTGATGTAATGATGAATTGTTGGGGCATGTGCCCTCTGAATGATTGTATTTGCTATCTCTGCTCTAATGAGAGCCATTTGCAACTTATTTCAATCTTTTGTGTCGTAGAGATTTGTTGTGATATCAGTTGTTCAACGCCGTTGACGTACCATGTGTGTATGGTTTGAAGTACGTCGATGGAAGTGTCCTGATTTCTATGGGATAGTTTACGTCGACGCTGAACAGATAGGGGTTGGTTGTCACACATACGTGTGTTGGCCTACTCGTAAGAGGACGCGGGTGCCGGTAAGCCCCGTAATCCAATCTACTACTGTTCAACGGAACGGCGAGTATCCTTTAGAAGTCCGGGTGCGACAAATGTTTAGATGAATTTGATAATTATGTTATCAAGCAAGATAATTTTAATATGAGAGTGCAAAATCACCTAATGGAAAACTCTAGAGTTATTGATGATTTCCATGGTATTATGGAAAGAAGCTCTAATGATGTTAAAATGATTGTTAAACATTTTCAAATGGTTCAAACTCAAATTGATCAACTTGCTAAAGTGCAAAAATATTTGCTAGTTAATGCTTCTAAAGGAAAACATGCTTATGAAATAAGAACTAGAAGTGATATTGCTACACAAGATCCTTTATATCCCGAGGGACACACTAAAAGAATCGAACAAGATTCTCAGCAAACTAATGATAATGTTATTCATGCTAAGAAGAAAAAGAAGAAGAAACATAAAACTGCTGTAGAATCCTCTGAACTTGCTAAAGATCCTAATAGTATATCTATCTCTGATGCTGAAACTGAAAGTGGTAATGAAAAGAATGATGCTTCTGATAAAGAAGAACCTGTAGCTGAACCTAAAAAGCAAACTAAAACTTCAAAGTATACTAAGGAATATTTCATTGCCAATAAACATGGCAATGAGAGAGAACCTTGGGTAAAAAAACCAATGCCTTTTCCTAATAAGAAACACAAATCTAAGGAAGAAGAACACTGTAACAAGTTTTGTGAATGGATGAAACATTTGTTCTTGCAAATTCCTTTAACTGATGCTATTAAATTGCCTCCTTATGCAAAATATATGAAAGATGTTGTCTCTAATAAAAGGAAGATTCCTAATGAGGAAATCTCCACTATGCTTGCTAATTAATATTTTAATGGCAAGGTTCCTGAGAAGCTTGGAGATCCTGGTATACCAACTATTCCTTGTTCTATTAAAAATAATTATGTTAGAACTGCTTTGTGTGATTTAGGAGCTGGAGTTAGTGTCATGCCTTTTACTCTCTATAAAAGACTCCTCCTAGAAAAATTGATACCAACTGATATATCTTTGCAAATGGCTAATAAGTCTGCTTCTATTCATGTTGGTATATGTGAGGATGTTCATGTTCAAGTTTCTAATAATTGTCTCATATTAACTAACTTTGTTGTGTTAGAAATGCCTGAAGATGATAATATGTCTATTATTCTTGGAAGACCTTTTCTTAATACTGCAGGGGCTGTTATTGATCAAGGAAAAGTTACTTTTAATGGTAATGATAAAGAGCACACTGTTTATTTTCCCAAGAAGATTGATAGAAAATATGGTCTAAATTCCATTGAAAATATTGAGACCATCAAGATTGGAGAATTTTATTGTCCTATTCCAAAGCCACCCAAAGAATATGAAATCATTATGATTGGGACTATGTCTATCAAGGTTGAGGTAACATGAGTATTTAGTGAGAAACAAAGTTTTGTTTCATAGAAACTTATTTTGGTAGCAAGACTTGATCACCCTTGTTAACAAAATGATTTTAAATGAAATGGACAATGTTTTCACTATGTTTTCACCTTCCCCATTATGTTTTCCCCATGTTTACTTATGTTATCACATTAATACTTGAGTACAATCATGTTTTCCACCATCCTTATGCATGTTTTCCTGATGTTTTCACCCTGATTACTGAGGTTATGCATGTTTTCACCACCCATACTTTTGTTTTTACCACTACCACCTTTGTTTTCTTTGGTTATTCTTTCATTAAAGTTTCATAGAACCTCTGTAGTTCTGGTTTTGGTTTTGTTTTCCACCTTTCCACTTTCGTTTTCCCGGTTTTTATTAATTAATAAAATTATGGAAATACCTCAAAAATAAAGTTTCTCGAAAAATTCTAGAAAAATTATAATAAATTTTTACGTCAAAAATGAGACATAAATCCACCTGGGGGACCACAGGGGGACCCACCAGTCAGGCACACCCCAGGGTGGCGCTGCCAGCCCCCTGGTGGAGCCAGCACATGGTGTGGGCCCCCTGGCCCTCCACTTACTCTCTCCATTGCTCAAGTCTTCTCTCTCACCTACCAAACTGAAAACATTTCCTGGATCCTGTGTTCTTGGTGTTCTTACTCTGGATTTCTGACCTCCTTCTTCAGCCCATCATTTGTGCTGATTTTTGGTGTGTTTGATCTCCGGTATGTGACTTCTCCGATGATCCAAGTAGAATTTTGTTTAGTGAAGTATTTCTTGAGTATTTTGCCACCGTAGGTGACAGCTTATGTGAGTTTGCATGCTTGATTTGATTATAAATAATATAGTTTTGATGTATGTTTAGCTCTCATATAAGTCCCTACGGTAATCTCCACCTTATAGTTGCTTGAAATTAATTTTTATGATGATTGTTGAATAATTTCAGAGATGGAGCACAATGCTTATCAACTAAACCAGCATGAGTTGGAGTTGCATGAGGTCATGCTCGTGCACCGTTAAGAGAGGGTGTTCCCATCCATCTATTCGTGTCGGGAATTTATGCAAGTTTCAGGAATTCTGCAGGATTTTAACACTCTAGTGCCTAATGCAGGTTTAGAGCGTTTCATTGAGGATGAGCCCATCCAATATGTGAAACTAACTATGTCTGTGGTGCAGGATTTTCGTTTTAAATGGTCTCCAACTAACCAAATGGTCCACTACAGGATTTATAATAAAGCTGTGAGCCTGCCTTTTAGTATTTTCTGTGCAGCTATTAAGGTACCTGAGTGGGGATCTTGTGATAAAATAAGTGGGCAGTCCAAACCACTACTGGATTTATATGGAGAGATTTGCCAAGGCAGAAGCTTCAGGGGAGAAAGTGGTAAAATTCGTGAAATTCAACTCCCTAGCATTCGATACTTTGCCTACTTCATTTCTAAATGTGTATTAGCTAGGAAAACTGCCAGCAAGTTATCTGTTTATGATTTGGCATTTATTGTTGCTACTTTGAGACATGATAGGTCTTATAATTTTGTTGCTTTGATTGTTTACCATCTCTCACATAACTGTGAGAAGCGGGAGTTTGTGGAGGTCTTATTGCCTCGCGCCTGTTAGCTTTGCATGGTTTGGAGCCACACCATCTAGACTATGAATTTCCTATAGAGAGTCTTAATCTTGTTTCCATGGTTCAACATAAGTTTCTTTCCACTCATGCTCACTTATATAATTTATCTTTTGAATTAACTTTCTCCAAACGATCCGGGTGGAGAGTTGTTTAAACTGTTAGAGAAGTACTTTTGCCTGCACCTCGTTTGTTTGATCTTAATAACAGGCAAGGATGGGAGCTTCCTGAGAGTAAGCTGGATACATACCTTGAGCATCTTCCCCGGCAAGGGGAGGACGCCGGGGAGGGGAACGATGGTGATTTCGTCCAGCCCTATGACGCCACGGGGATTCTATATCAGCACCCCGGTTATGATTATACGCCGGCTGCTTCATATTCTTCTTATGCGCCCGAGTACGACCACGCGAGGGATGACCCACCGTAGTGGGGATATTTCCCACACTTTGATTGGTCTCCACTTAGGCCAAAAGCCTAAGCTTGGGGGAGGTATACCGACATCACACTCATTTATAAATCATGTTTGGTCGTTTCTTTGTACATCCATGTTTATCATTTCTTTCGTTTGTTTTTGTTTCTATTTGTTTCTTTCGTTTGTTTTCTTTTTCTTTCATTTCTTTTGTTTTTATTGTTTTTTTTTCGCTTTCAAAAACACAAAAAGACCAAAAAGATTTTTGTTGTTTCTCTCTTTTTGCCTCTTTAGTTTCTTTATTTGGTTTGCTTTATCTTTTAGTTGCAGTTTAATATTCAAAAACCCGAAAAGATTTTCGCTTTGTTTGCTTGCTCTCTTTTTGTTCGTGCTTTAATTGAAAAACCCAAAAATATTTGTTGTTCTTCTTCGGTTTTGTAAAGTTTGTTGCGGAGTTCAAAAGTCGTCTGTGATTCTATTGGAGCTTGGATTTCATTATATATTATTCGAGCCGCAAGTGAAGAGCAATAATGACGATATACGAGAATTCAAGTTGTGGTGAGAGGCTGGTATGAACTCTATTTGCTTTCATTTTTGTACATATATCCATCTATGTGAGCCTGCTTAGTTTGTTCGTATAAGATATATGTGACTTAATGGTTGTTTAATAGTTCATGCTCTCTCATGTTTAGTTCCAATATATTGATAGTAAATGACTAGTCATATAAATATTTGTTCGCATTGTTCTATTCATAGAAGGGTATGATATTGTGGTAGCCTCCTCTAACTGTTTCATTTGAATCGACTTGGCACATGCTCACACATGCTAAGACTGAAAACAAAAAGTCAATAAGCCTCGATGATTTATTTTGCCTCAGAGTTCTAGTATCAATTTTATGCCTCAGTTAATTTTACTTTGTCGCAAACATGATTATGTTAGTTGTTGCTCTCTTTATTATCGCTCCCTGTCTATTTGCTAGCCTTCACCTGTACCGAGTATGAGCTCTACTCGTGCATCCAAATCCCTGAAAACCAAAGTTTGCCAAATGTGTCCACCATACCTGCCTATATGTGGTATTTAACCGCCATTCCAAGTAAATTGCTCATGTGCTACCTTTAAAACCTGCTAAAAATTATTCCTGTTTTGTGCCCCTGTTTTATCTGATGAGGACGTAAATAGAGAATCTTTATCTCACTTGTTGATTGGATTTCACAACCTGGACTAGTGGCTTCATCCGCTTATCCAAATGATAGAAGAGCTGGCAGCGGGGTGCCCAACCCCAAATTAATACACACAATTTCTCTTTACTCTTGTTGCCCCTGATTTATCAGTCAAAGCATAATTGTGTAAACAAAAGAGAAACATGGATGAGCTTCTACCCATATGGGTCCTTCACATGGGAGCCGCTCTTGTGAATCTAGTTGACTTATGACGTACTGTATTGTCTGTTTACCATTTGTTGACATAAGCATACACCTCTCTCAAAATGTTTTCAATACCTCTGTTTAATAAAATAAAATAAAAAGCTCTAGCACATGAGTGATCCATGCTTCCCTCTGCGAAGGGCCTTTCTTTTACTTTTATGTTGAGTCTCCGCCATATTCTTTGAGCACTTTCTTGAGATCATAGTTATCATTCTTAGTGTAGTGTGTTTGTCCCAAAGTACGGTTAATTGTGATATAACTTTGATACTTGTATCTTTGATATCTTTACTTCTAGTCTTCCCTTGAACTTCAGAGGTGCCCTGGCATTTATGTTTTGCCCCACATTTAAGGGCAAGCGAGATACCACTTTGTCAGATCCTATTATGAATATTTCAATCTTGCAAATATTTATGCTTCATGTTGTTTATTATTAATATGTTGTTATCTTCTCATGGTTTGCATAGCTATTAAGTGTCAGTATCTTGCATGTATCTTATCATGATCATGATTAAGTATTTAATCACATAGTGAGTATATTTACATCATATGAAACAGATGTGTTCATAAAGTTCTTTTATCGCACTCAGTTGTCACTGAATTGCTTGAGGACAAGCAATAAGCTAAGCTTGGGGGGAGTTGATACGTCGAAAACGTATCTCCTTTTCCGAACACTTTTCTTATTGTTTTCCTCTAAACTTGTGTGTTTCGGATACAACTAACACACACTAACGTTGTTTTCGGCATAATTAGTTTGGTGTCTCGTTTTTATGCAGAAAAACCAACTTTCGGGAAAGTGCCCAGAAAAAAGCCCATTGATTCTTTCACCCCGGAACACCCCGGAAGCCAAAAGGGGGCCAGGAGAGGGGCCAGAGGGTGGCCCGACCCCCTGGCACGGGTCCCCCTAATCGCGCCAGCATAGGGTGTGGCCCCCCCAGGACACCCCTCGGACTCCCCTTTCGACTACAAGTAGCCTTCAACCCTAAACCCCAAGGGGGGACGCCATATTCCACAGAAACACAACAAAGCGCCACCGCCGTCCCGAACCTCGATTCGGAGATCAGAAGTTCATGTTATGGCACCCTGTCGGGATGGGAAGTAGAGGAGATCATCGTCATCGTCATCACCAACGCCTCTCCATCGACCATCCATGTTTCCCCCATCCATGTGTGAGTAATTCCCTGTTGTAGGCTAAAGTGGATGGTAGGTATTGGATGAGATCGTTCATGTAATAATGTCGTGATTGTTAGGGCATAGTGCCTAGTATCCTCTATTAGTGCTATTGACATTTTTGCAACTTGTTATGCTTAATGCTTGCCACTTTGGGCCCGACTGCCATGATCTCAGATCTGAACATGTTACTGAATCACGATGATAATTATTGTTTCTTGATCTTACCTGCAAGTTGTTTACACATATTTTTGTCCGGAACCCGAGGCCCCGAAGTGACAGAAATTGGGACAACCGGAGGGGATTGCTGTGATGTGAGGATCACATGTGTTCACGGAGTGTTAATGCTTTGCTCCGGTGTTCTATTAAAAGGAACACCTTAATTACCAGTAGTTCCCTTGAGGCCCCGCTGAAAATGGGCTGGTAGGACAAAAGATGTTGTGCAAGTTCTCATTGCGAGCACGTACGACTATTTACGGAACACATGCCTATGGTTACTTAGTTCTTGGATGCTTTATCATATTTATCTGAAATGCCCCTGACATGATAATTATTAGAACTTTCTTATCCATGCAACGCCCGTTCATCCATCCCTATGCCTACATTATTTAATCTGTTGTTTACTTCAAACACTACTTCTGTTGCTGTTTTCATTCTACTGCTGTTATTATTTCACTACTGCCGCTACTGTAAAACTGTTACTACTGATAAACCACTGCGAACAAAAGTACTTTCAGGTGCAGGTGAATTGAAAACTCACTTGTTAAGGCTCACAAATATTCTTTGGCTCCCCTTGTGTCGAATCAATAAATTTGGGTTTTACTTCCCTCAAAGACTGTTGCGATCCCCTATAGTTGTGGGTCATCAATGTGTTGTTTCCATTAGGGAGAAAACAACAATGTTTACATTTTTTTACATTACACACTTTTCTTACTGCGATTATCTGTTGCTTGCAACTTAATACCCAACGTTTGTTCGGATGATATTCGGAGGGTGGAATATTAGTCATAGACGCAGTTGGAGACGGTCTCTGTATCTTGTTGTAATTCTGATATGTCATAAACGTATCCTTAATTTCTGATGTTCCATGTTGTTTTCATGTTATTTCCTACATATTTGCTATACCTTTATGTCATTTTTATCGATTTCTGGGACTAACCTATTGACAAGATGCCACAGAGACAGTTCCCTTTTTTCTGTTGTTTTTAGTTCCAGAAAAGTTGGTCTGGAAATATTCTCGGGATTGGAAAATTCGAAGCCCGGAAGTCTTAGAATTCCTGAAGGTTCCACGGAGTCCCAAAGAGGCCCGGAGATGGGCCACAGCATAGGGCACCTCGGGCATCCACCGCCATCGCCCTTTCTCCTATATAATACCCCCGATACGTGAACCCTAGGAATATACCACTCTTCCCGAGAAACACCCGAGGCCTCCGACATCGTCATCCCGAGACCGGGAGGGTTCTAGAGCTCTCCCCGGGACCCTGCCAAGAGGGAAATTCATCACCGGAGGGGTCTACACCACCATGCCCTCCTCCGAAGTGATAAGTGAGTAGTTCATCCCGGGACTACGGGTCCATAGTAGTAGCTTGATGGTTGTCTTCTCCACTTTATGCCTCATGTTTAGATCTCGTGAGCTGCCCTACATGATCGAGATCATCTTTATGCAATGCTAAATGTTGTGTTTGCTGGTATCTGATGAATGTCGAATGCTATGTCTTTTGATTATCAATCTATCATGTTATCTTCATGCATATGTTATTTATGATCTTGCATGCTCTCCGTTATTAGTAGATGATCTGGCCAAGTAGATGCTAGTAACTCCAAGAGGGAGTATTTATGCTTGATAGTGGGTTCATGTCTCCTTTGCATCTGTGCTCGAGTGACGGAAACATGACGGATGGAAGATGTGTTGTTGCCATCAGGGAGAAAACAACGGTGTTTACTTCGTTTACATTGTTTACATTACACACTTTGCTTAGTGCGATTATATGTTGCTTGCAACTTAGTACCCAACGTTTGGTCGGATGATATTCAGAGGGTGGATTATTAGTCATAGATGCAGTTCGATGATGGTCTATGTATCTTGTTGTAATGCCCGCATGAATTACATATTAATCTTTATGTCTTGCATATGCGCTACGGTGCAACCTTCATTTCTGTCAATTGCCCAAACTGTAATTTTTTCACCACACATGTTATTTATCTTCTATGGAGAGACACCACTAGTGAACTGTGGACCCCGGTCCATTTTCTCATACCGATAATACACACACTGTTTCCACTGTTTTCACACTGCTGCTACTGTTTTCATACTGTTCTCATACTGTTTTCCACATCATACGTTTAACCTCTTCAGGTTCAGCAAAACCGGTGAGATTGGCAACCTCACTGCTTTGTTGGGGCAAAGTGATTTGATTGTGTTGTGTAGGTTCCACGTTCCTGCTGAACCGGTAGTGCGCCTTGACATCTCAGCTGCATCAACCTTCAGAAGTTACTCCTTCCTCCTACTGGTCGATTCAACCTTGGTTTCTTTCTGAGAGAAACTTGCTACTGTACTCTTCATACCTTCCTCTTGGGGTCTTCCAACGAATGTGTGTTACACTAGCATCAAATGCCCGCATGAATCTCATAGTAATCATCTTGTGTGACGCCCCGAGATCGGGCACTATGCAGATTTCAGCATTTCCGCCAAAATCCACATAATAACCGATTCCAGGTTGCCACTTGTGATAACATTACAACAGTTCACGAATATTCCGCAACAACAACAGAGGAGGTATATACAAGACGACTCAAACGAGTCAAGGATACAACTGATACAATACAAAGATCCAAATGACAGCGGAAGAAACAACATAGTGCCCGACTACGGACAAGATACAAATTGGACTAAGAGTCCTGAAGATAACCGATGGCGTCCAATCCCTGCCCAGGCCAAGCCGGAGGGATTCCCAAGCTAACGTCGTCAGACTTCAAACCTGTTGACTGCAATGTGGAATATGCAGCCACGAAATGGATTCGTGGGTCAGTACGGTTAAGTACTGGCAAGTGGATCAAACCATACTCACAAGATACCAGCGTAACCAATCATCACAAGATACAAATACTTTGGGTACAACGGAAAGGAAGGGATTATTGCAAAGAAGCGGTAGCTGGCTGCACCTACTAACTACAGAGACGCGCTACAACATCCGGCTAAAAGAAAGGGATAAGATAGCGTATCAGAACCAACTACAGCTACTCACCAAACAATACCCATCCAGTGTTACCCCCTACTAAGGAAGCAACCCAAGGAAACTCACGCGGTTGATTAAGGTGACATTCATTTTCATGGTGGAGGTGATCTATATTACTAGTCAAGTTATCATCGTTAAGTGTAAGTTGTCTGAGTACTTGTTAGCCAGCACTTTCACCAAGTCATCCATAACCGTGGACAACACGGCTTCTCGAGAAGATTAACCCTGCAGGGATGCACCAATTTGGCCGTACACGTAAGAATGGCCCGCCAGATGGAAATGCACTTCCACCAAGCGAGGCACTCAACACAACCCAACTCTTCTTCGCATCAAGCCCAAAGAACCCCGTGCAATTGAGCGCACGACTAATCAAGCCCCACGAAGAAAAGGGGACCCTCCTAGCACTCTAAGAACGTGTCTCCCTAAATGCCAACTACAAAAGTTCCACCCTGGCGCCAAGGGTTCGCACCTGCATATGCATGCGGCAAATGGAAAACCCGAACTAAATGAGGCGATTTGGACGAGATGTGAATCAAATCAAAGTTGCGGGGGGCGCCCATACTCGCTTCCCACATGCGGTTAGTGCGCTCATCATGGATCGGAGGACAAGACCCTTTTCCTAATTAAGTTCGACACTAGCAGGCCTCAAAACCACGCCGGGCCTCCTGTCGGTGCCTTATCATCAAATTATTATTACCCAAAACATTAACATGTTGTTGATTGAATCGAAACCCAACTATCAAACTAAAACAGATGATAGAGCAAAGGACAACAGGACTAGAGCGCAAACAAACCTAAGCATGCAACTACGACACGAGGGCAAACGGGGTAAACAAACAACAGGTAATAGGAAGTGGAAGGAAGGCTATATCATGGTTGCAAGGTAAACATATGATAGGATCGAGACACAAGCATCGAATCATAAGGCTAGAATAAAGGCAACGGAAAGAATCGGTAACAAGTGATGAAAGGCAGCCATAGGTAGCAAGTGAGTATACTTTCCTGAGATCCAGCAAGTAGAGGTACATCCGTAGAACTTGTTGTTTCTCACATCATCTCAACGGCCTATCCGTGAAGAAGCAACGAACTAGAACAAACACCGGATGCAACAATTACTTCTACGGCAAAAGATCCAGCATGATCAAGATATGGATGCATGACAAGTTTAAGGATGCATCAAAGATAAACTAGTAGACATGGTAAACATATTTAAATGGGCCCATATGCAATTTGGATTGCATATGGAAAAGCCCATGAATTAATGTTGAATTAAATGATCTACAAATAACCATCATGTGAAAGTTGATTAGAATGATGCATGGATGATGAAAACAATAAGAAAACAACAATAGCTTCAGTTTGATATGTTGTTTACCAAGTTTGGAATTTTATTTATTAAGTTATGAACTTTGGCATTTTAAATGAGCTACACAAACATTTGTTGTTTTCAACAATTTTAAATGTTCAAAACAGATAACAAAATTTATATTTGGAAAGAACACAATATTATAGATGGAGTACATATTTCATTTGTTGAATTTGGATTTTAGATGAGCAAGTTATTAAATTGACAATTTTAAATGCATTAATTAAGAAATAGTTGTTTTCAGCAATTTAATTTATTCAAAACAGAAAACAAAGTTTATATTTGGAAATCTTGTTCAATTTTGCATGGAAACCATATTTTACATGTTGGAATTGAATTTGAATTGCCCAAGTTATGAACTTTGCAATTTAAAAGGTGTAATTAAAGTATTGAATTATTACTCCAATTTTAATTAGGGAAAACAGTAAACAAATTGTATTGAAGAGGTTGAAAACATGTATAAAATGTTTCAATGAACAATTTGAGCTATTAAACATAATTTTTGGATTATTATTGAATTTATTATGCAATTCTTCATAAGTATTTTATTCTGCCCTTTTTAGTAAACAGAGGGAAACATGTTCAAATTTAATTCAATTGTGACCAAATAAAATACCAATGTGTAGAGTTTGTTAAGACAAAATTTTAGAGCCCAAGTTTGCTCAATTTGGGTGAACAGAACTCAAGTTATGAAATTCCAAAGTTTCAAATTTTTATTGCATTTTCTGTATTTAATTATTTAGTGCAAAATTTATTACAGAAACATGTTGCAACTTTGTGACTAATAGAAAGAGCACAAGATTCTGAATCCACATAAACATGAATCATTGAAATTGGAGCAATTTTCAATTTGTTATGGATTTTACAAATAAAGACTCAGATCTGTTTTTCTGGATTTCGGGAAATAAAAGAAAAAATGGAGGAAAAAGGGGTGGCTTTTGTTGCGGAGGGGGATCGAACTCGGGGCTCCAGGGCGTGCGTACGGGGTGCTAGCCACTGCGGTATGCGATCGGTTGTGATGGATGTGGAGGCCGGCCCAATATGGGGAGATGCTGCGCGGGTTTTTTTTTCTGACGAACTGAAGAACTAATCTGGTACTGCACGGGACAGACAGCAGGCGAGCTCGCCGGAAAAACCACGACGGCTGCACGACGGCGAGCACCAGAGCAAGGGGGGAGAGGAGAGGGAAGGGAGGCCCGAGGGACAGGCGGCTCACCGGGGTGGCTCGATGGAGTCGTGCATGCTCGGAGGCGTACGTAGGCGTCGAAGGCGACGATGACCTGTCGTGCTCACGGACACCGGAGAAGACGGCTATGGCGGGGACAGCCCGGGGCATCTCCGGCCCCGATTTCCGGCGAGGACGAAGAGGATCGCACTCCGGTTCCATTCCTGCTGCTAGCATAGCCCGGCGGCGAGCGTGGTGGCGGCGCCAAGGACCCAAAGTGGCGGCCATGGTGGCTGTTTTTTTCTTGGTTCAGAGAAAGGCATCGGGGAAGGATTGGACAGAGGAAGAAGAGAGGTGAGGGAGCGGCGGCGCAGGAGGAAGGAGAGGGAGTGGTTGGGCTAGGGTTTGGAGGAGGGGAGGGCTGCTTTAAGGTGGGGGGAGCAGGTGAGGAGGGGTCCTTTTTCCCCCATAGCTGGCGTCAGCCACCGTATGGAAGGAAGAAGAAACACAGAAGGTGGGCTCGAGGGGGGAGATGGGCTGGGCTGAACCAAGAGGTGAGATGGGCTGCTGCTCGTTTTTCTTTCTTTTCCCTTTTTTTTGTAAGAGAAAGGTGAGAAGAAGAATGGAATTTTGGGAGAGTTTTATTTGTCCAAAATTTATGAAATAATTTTATTTGTATTTAGGAATGGTAATGCCCAAATTGCATGACAAATGGATTTCCAAAATTCAAAAGTTTTTATTACTGTTTAAATTTGAAGTTGAAATTCAAATTGGGGTTTTAGTAAGAGGTGTGTTATTTAACCCAACAAATATTATGTTTACACTTCAAGTGTATTGAAAACAATTTGATTTGAAAACAGATGTGCATTGTTTGAATTCTTTGAAAGTGTTTTCGAAAATTTTAATTGGTTTTGAAACCAAGTGCAATGTCATGATGCAATGCCATGCAAAAGGAGAGCAAACAATTCTACTTTGGGGGAAAATCCCCCGGGTGTTAGAGACGACACCACTAACAAGGGATTGCGCCCTCGCAATCCACCCACTAACCCGGGAGGGGAAAGAATTTCGACTATCGATTCTTCATGCTTCCAGTTGATCTCCTCGACACCACTAAGAGGGGCTTCTCGACACCACTAACAAGAGATTCTTGCTCGGGTTGATGACGATCTTCTTCCACCAGGAATCTTCCGATGATCGAATCTATTGGGTTAAAGGCTCAGAAAACGTCCACCCACGTAGGATCCTAAAACTCTGAAAGATAGGTACGAGAGTAGACTCCAAAACAAATAGGATAGGAGGATAAATAGAATAGAGATAAGGAGAAAACAAGAATCCTATTGAGATGTTTCCAAAACAGTTTTGCACAAATAGTTTTTGACACTCTAGAAACACGACCGTTAGCGAGGTTATCCTACAGGCTTTGCGGACCCGTTGCTTCGATAACCATTCGTATCGAAACAATATCGGGAATCGGAAACCATGCTCTGATACCATTTGTGACGCCCCGAGATCGGGCACTATGCAGATTTCGGCAGTTCCACCCAAATCCGCATAATAACCAATTCCAGGTTGCCACTTGTGATAACATTACAAGAGTTCACTAATAATCCACAACAACAACAGAGGAGGTATATACAAGACGACTCAAACGAGTCAAGGATACAACTGATACAATACAAAGATTCAAATGACAGCGGAAGAAACAACATAGTGCCCGACTACGGACAAGATACAAATTGGACTAAGAGTCCTGAAGATAACCGATGGCGTCCAATCCCTGCCCAGGCCAAGCCGGAGGGATTCCCAAGCTAACGTTGTCAGACTTCAAACCTGTTGACTGCAATGTGGAATATGCAGCCACGAAATGGATTCGTGGGTCAGTACGGTTAAGTACTGGCAAGTGGATCAAACCATACTCACAAGATACCAACGTAACCAATCATCACAAGATACAAATACTTTGGGTACAACGGAAAGGAAGGGATTATTGCAAAGAAGCGGCAGCTGGCTGCACTAACTAACTACAGAGACGCGCTACAACATCCGGCTAAAAGAAAGGGATAAGATAGCGCGATCAGAACCAACTACAACTACTCACCAAACAATACCCATCCAGTGTTACCCCCTACTAAGGAAGCAACCCAAGGAAACTCACGCGGTTGATTAAGGTGACATTCATTTTCATGGTGGAGGTGATCTATATTACTAGTCAAGTTATCATCGTTAAGTGTAAGTCGCCTGAGTCCTTGTTAGCCAGCACTTTCACCAAGTCATCCATAACCGTGGACAACACGGCTTCTCGAGAAGATTAACCCTGCAGGGATGCACCAATTTGGCCGTACACGTAAGAATGGCCCGCCAGATGGAAATGCACTTCCACCAAGCGAGGCACTCAACACAACCCAACTCTTCTTCGCATCAAGCCCAAAGAACCCCGTGCAATTGAGCGCACGACTAATCAAGCCCCACGAAGAAAAGGGGACCCTCATAGCACTCTAAGAACGTGTCTCCCTAAATGCCGACTACAAAAGTTCCACCCTGGCGCCAAGGGTTCGCACCTGCATATGCATCCGGCAAATGGAAAACCCGAACTAAATGAGGCGATTTGGACAAGATGCGAATCGAATCAAAGTTGCGGGGGGCGCCCATACTCGCTTCCCACATGCGGTTAGTGCGCTCATCATGGATCGGAGGACAAGACCCTTTTCCTAATTAAGTTCGACACTAGCAGGCCTCAAAACCACGCCGGGCCTCCTGCTGGTGCCTTATCATCAAATTATTATTACCCAAAACATTAACATGTTGTTGATTGAATCGAAACCCAACTATCAAACTAAAACAGATGATAGAGCAAAGGACAACAGGACTAGAGCGCAAACAAACCTAAGCATGCAACTACGACACGAGGGCCAACGGGGTAAACAAACAACAGGTAATAGGAAGTGGAAGGAAGGCTATATCATGGTTGCAAGGTAAACATATGATAGGATCGAGACACAAGCATCGAATCATAAGGCTAGAATAAAGGCAACGGAAAGAATCGGTAACAAGTGATGAAAGGCAGCCATAGGTAGCAAGTGAGTATACTTGCCTGAGATCCAGCAAGTAGAGGTACATCCGCAGAACTTGTCGTTGCTCACATCATCTCAACGGCCTATCCGTGAAGAAGCAACGAACTAGAACAAACACCGGATGCAACAATTACTTCTACGGCAAAAGATCCAGCATGATCAAGATATGGATGCATGACAAGTTTAAGGATGCATCAAAGATAAACTAGTTGACATGGTAAACATATTTAAATGGGCCCATATGCAATTTGGATTGCATATGGAAAAGCCCATGAATTAATGTTGAATTAAATGATCTACAAATAACCATCATGTGAAAGTTGATTAGAATGATGCATGGATGATGAAAACAATAAGAAAACAACAATAGCTTCAGTTTGATATGTTGTTTACCAAGTTTGGAATGTTATTTATTAAGTTATGAACTTTGGCATTTTAAATGATTTAAACAAACATTTGTTGTTTTCACCAATTTTAAATGTTCAAAACAGATAACAAAATTTATATTTGGAAAGAACACAATATTTTAGATGGAGTACATATTTCATTTGTTGAATTTGGATTTTAGATGAGCAAGTTATTAAATTGACAATTTTAAATGCATTAATTAAGAAATAGTTGTTTTCAGCAATTTAATTTATTAAAAACAGAAAACAAAGTTTATATTTGGAAATCTTGTTCAATTTTGTATGGAAACCATATTTTACATGTTGGAATTGGATTTGAATTGCCCAAGTTATGAACTTTGCAATTTAAAAGGTGTAATTAAAGTATTAAATTATTACTCCAATTTTAATTAGGGAAAACAGTAAACAAATTGTATTGAAAAGGTTGAAAACATGTATAAAATGTTTCAATGAACAATTTGAGCTATTAAACATAATTTTTGGATTATTATTGAATTTATTATGCAATTCTTCATAAGTATTTTATTCTGCCCTTTTTAGTAAACAGAGGGAAACATGTTCAAATTTAATTCAATTGTGACCAAATAAAATACCAATGTGTAGGGTTTGTTAAGACAAAATTTTAGAGCCCAAGTTTGCTCAATTTGGGTGAACAGAACTCAAGTTATGAAATTCCAAAGTTTCAAATTTTTATTGCATTTTCTGTATTTAATTATCTAGTGCAAAATTTATTACAGAAACATGTTGCAACTTTGTGACTAATAGAAAGAGCACAAGATTCTGAATCCACAGAAACTTGAATCATTGAAATTGGAGCAATTTTCAATTTGTTATGGATTTTACAAATAAAGACTCAGATCTGTTTTTCTGGATTTCGGGAAATAAAAGAAAAAATGGAGGAAAAAGGGGTGGCTTTTGTTGCGGAGGGGGATCGAACTCGGGGCTCCAGGGCGTGCGTACGGGGTGCTAGCCACTGTGGTATGCGATCGGTTGTGATGGATGTGGAGGCCGGCCCAATATGGGGAGATGCTGCGCGGGTTTTTTTTTTCTGACGAACTGAAGAACTAATCTGGTACTGCACGGGACAGACAGCAGGCGAGCTCGCCGGAGAAACCACGACGGCTGCACGACGGCGAGCACCAGAGCAAGGGGGAGAGGAGAGGGAAGGGAGGCCCGAGGCACAGGCGGCTCACCGGGGTGGCTCGATGGAGTCGTGCATGCTCGGAGGCGTACGTAGGCGTCGAAGGCGACGATGACCTGTCGAGCTCGTGCTCACGGACACCGGAGAAGACGGCCATGGCAGGGACAGCCCAGGGTATCTCCGGCCCCGATTTCCAGCGAGGACGAAGAGGATCGCACGCCGGTTCCATTCCCGCTGCTAGCATAGCCCGGCGGCGAGCGTGGTGGCGGCGCCAAGGACCCAAAGTGGCGGCCATGGTGGCTGTTTTTTTCTTGGTTCAGAGAAAGGCATCGGGGAAGGATGGGACAGAGGAAGAAGAGAGGTGAGGGAGCGGCGACGCAGGAGGAAGGAGAGGGAGTGGTTGGGCTAGGGTTTGGAGGAGGGGAGGGGCTGCTTTAAGGTGGGGGGAGCAGGTGAGGAGGGGTCCTTTTTTCCCCCATGGCTGGCGTCAGCCACCGTACGGAAGGAAGAAGAAAGACAGAAGGTGGGCTCGAGGGGGGAGATGGGCTGGGCTGAACCAAGAGGTGAGATGGGCTGCTGCTCGTTTTTCTTTCTTTTCCCTTTTTTTGTAAGAGAAAGGTGAGAAGAAGAATGGAATTTTGGGAGAGTTTTATTTGTCCAAAATTTATGAAATAATTTTATTTGTATTTAGGAATGGTAATGCCCAATTGCATGACAAATGGATTTCCAAAATTCAAAAGTTTTTTATTACTGTTTAAATTTGAAGTTGAAATTCAAATTGGGGTTTTAGTAAGAGGTGTGTTATTTAACCCAACAAATATTATGTTTACACTTCAAGTGTATTGAAAACAATTTGATTTGAAAACAGATGTGCATTGTTTGAATTCTTTGAAAGTGTTTTCGAAAATTTTAATTGGTTTTGAAACCAAGTGCAATGTCATGATGCAATGCCATGCAAAAGGAGAGCAAACAATTCTACTTTGGGGGAAAATCCCCCGGGTGTTACATCTTGTCATGCATGTTTCTTTATCTATCAATTGCCCACCAGTAATTTGTTCACCATGCATGTTAGCTATCTTTTATGGAGAGACACCTCTAGTGAACTGTGGACCCTAGTCCATTTTCTCATACTGATAATACAACCACTGCAATTACTGTTTCCACACTGCTTCCACTGTTTTCACACTGCTACTGCTGTTTTCATATTGTTCTCATACTGTTTTCCGCACCATACATTTAACCTCTTTGTGTTCAGCAAAACAGGTGAGATTGACAACCTCGCTGCTTCGTTGGGGCAAAGTGATTTGATTGTGTTGTGTAGGTTTCACGTTGCTGCTGAACCGGTAGTGCGACCTGCCACCTCATCTGCATCAACCTTTAGAAGTTTCTCCTTTCTCCTACTGGTCGATTCAACCTTGATTTCTTTCTAATGGAAACTTGTTGTTGTTCTCATCAAAACCTTCCTCTTGGGGTCTCCCAACGAGTGCAAGTACTGCACCATCAGTGCGCTTGTGTAGCCCTACGCGGTTCTCATCCTATTTGATCTATCTTGCATAATGTTAGAGGAATTATCATGTGTTAAATAATGTTAATGTTGTTGAGAGTTGCCACTAGGCCTTGTTTTCCACCATTGCTATATCATTTTCTTTCAGTTTTACTACTTGTTTGCGTGCTGCCATTTTTATTACAGATTTAATACCCCTTGTTTTCCCATCCATATTACCCATATTTCATCATCTCTTTGCCAAACTAGTGCACCTATACAACTAAAAATCGTATAGGGTGTGTTGGGGACACAAGATACTTCTTGTGTCTTAATTGTAGGGATGCTCGAGAGAGGTATACACTCAACCTATACCTCTCTGAGTTCGATAAACCTTGGGTTACTCACTTGAGGGAAATTTGTTGATGTCCTACAAACCTCTGGGCTTGGAGGCACAACATAGTCTACAAGAGTAGTAACGTGTATTAGACATCAAGCTCTTTTTTTGGCACCGTTGTCGGGGAGGTTAGTGCGTAAAGTTATCTCTTTAGATCTTGAAATTTTGTCTTTTTGTTTCTTGTTTTTATTTTCACTAGTTAGGCTTATTTTTACTTGTTTCTTGTTTCATCTTGTGTGATGTTTTCTATTTCTATTTCTGTTTGTTACTTTGCTTCATTATGTAAACCTCTACTATTACTTGGTTGTTTAGGAATGACCCGTCCACCACTCATGTGGCAGAGAAAGGTCCTCCACCTACTAAAATTGTTCCTTTTACAATACCTATGGGGGTAATCGATCGTGTTATGAATAATCTTTATGCAGGAGATGGATTTGTCCATCCTAGTGTGCACCTGCTTAATATTAAAGAATTGTGCTAGTTGTTTCAAATTTCAGGTGTATCAGGTGAAGTAATCATGAGAAAAATATTTCCCTTATTCTTGAAAGATAAGCCACTGGATTAGTATATGCTACTAGAAGATTCTCACTTATTGGATTATAAGGATCTCATGTCTCGTTTTACTCTAAATTTTACCCTCTTCGTGAAATGCATCAAGACATGAATTATATATATAACTTTTGTCCTCGTGACGGAGCGGGAATTTCTCAATCTTAGGGAAGACTTAAATCATTAATTCTTAAATGTCCAAATCATAACTTTTCAAATGAAATTATTTTAAACAATTTTTATGCAAGGCTTTCTCGTCAGGACAAAGATATGCTTGATGCTTCTTCTATGGGTTCTTTTATAGACCAGAAAGTTGATGTCAAATGGGACCTTATTGAAAGGATTCAACGCAACACTGAAGATTGGGAGATCGACAAAGGTAAAGAATCATTTATAGATTATAAGTATGACTGCACTAAGTCCTTTGTTTAAACTGGTAATTTTAATAAGACTAGTGCTAAGTTTGGGCTTGATTCTCAAATAGGTGTTTATTTTTGCAAATATTTTGCCTCTCATATCAATGTTCCTAAAGATAATTGGACCAAGTATCATGAACCTTTTAAAGGCATTTGCAGAGAAAATTAAATAGTTGATAATGGTTGCAATAGACATGATCCAATTTCTAAAAATAATGTTCTATATAAGCATGTTAATTTTTGTGGAGTGCATAGAACTTGTGAAAGTACTCGGGTTGAAGAAGATAATTATTGTAATCAACATATGCATGAAAAAACTAGCATATGGAGTAATGATCTAAATGGATTTGCTGAAAAAGTGCAAACAAGACCACTATCCTTCTATTTGTGAACTTTGCAATGAAGTGGTCCATTTTAGTTTCCAATGCATGTACTTTTGTGATAGAAACATTAATCCATTTTGTGATGACATGATCACCTATTATCTTTTTGATGAACTTACATTATTTTTGGGTGTGAACCGTTATTACGAAAAACCTCTAGGTTAGACATGAATACTTTGGGGATAAAGAACATTTTGCAGGGATGCTACTCATATTGTGTTCAAAATTGCCACGAGAATTCTTACATAGATAAAATTAGAAAGAATGTAAGTTTACCAAATTATGAAAAGAAGAATATTTCTTTTATTGCCAATAACGAAAAGGAGAAAGTCTCCCAAGTTTCTCCTATTGTTTCTAATGATAAAACAGAGTACATGTAGAAGCTTCATTTCCCACCACTCTCTCCTAAGGAGGCTAAGAACAAGAAGAAGAAGAAGAAGAGGAGGAGGAGGAGGAGGAGGGTAAAAAATGATAGGATATGGTATCTTCCCCTAAGCATGTTGCTCCTATCATGGTTATTCCTAGTGAGTATGATTCAAAAATTAATATTGAAGATGATATACATGATTGTTATATTGATTACTATTGTGATGTTAAGTCTGAAGGCACTACATAAGATGATTATTTTATGCCTACTACTGAACTTGATGATCACGAGTGGGACAATGATGATACTACATATAATCTTGAAGCTATTTTTGGCACCAATTTAGAAAATGATGATATTAATAATTGCTATACTATTAGTTCTACCCATGTTCCCTCTAATGATGGCATGGAAAAATTTAAGCTTGGGGATGATGGGTTTGAAAATAAATTTTATATTAATAATGTGTTTGAAAATTATTTTCCTAGAAATTATAATTGTCCTAGTGCTTATGATGATAATATAATAACTGAAAATGAACTTCTTAGCACACCTAGCTTGGAGGAGAAAATTGAGTATGATTATAATATGCCACCTATTTATGATGATTACAATGACGAAAGTGGGTTTGGAGATTCCATGACTTTAGGTAGTATTAATCCCACAAGTTTGAAGACTGTTCAATCTTATGATAATATTGTCAAAAGTGGGTTTGGAGGGACTATGACTTTATCTCATGATGATCCCACTATTTTCGAGAGTAAAAAGAATCAAGTTTCTTTATGCTTCAATGAGTTATTTCTTTACAATATTATTTTGCGTAGGAAGTGGGTTAGATTTAAATGTGATTTATGTTTGATTCTTTATTCTCTGTACAATTATGCTTCAATTCTTCGTCTTATGTGAGCATATTTTAAAAACACTATGCCTAGCTAAAAGGCGTTACAGAAAAGCGATTGCGGGAGGCAACCCACTTTGTTTTCCCTTTGTTTTCTTCTGTTCCTTTTGTGTCTTGAAAGTTTTTACCTCTGTAACAACCGCTCCTTATCATTTCTATTTCATTTTTGTGCCAAGAGTAACATTTATAGAGAGGTAGTGCAATTTGGGGAAGTTGTTGTCCTGAAACAGAATTCTGTGCTGCCACCAAAATAAAAAAAATCTCTAAGCCAGAACGTCGGATTGCTTTAAAAACAATAGACACATGCCCCAGGTTGTTATCTAACTTCCATTAGTTTCGCACTTTTTAATTTGAGCAACAGGAGATTTTCTAAAAATCTTATGTTTACCAGCTGTTATTTCTGCCAGTATTTGTATTTGCCTCTTAATCTTTTTCTTTTCAGATTGTTTCGAGGGGGAAGAGCCTCAAAATAAGTTGTGGCAGTAGCTAATGTTTTAAATTGAGTGTTAGGCTTGTGTTGAAACTGAATCAAGTGGATTTATTATTTTGATTACACTAACGTTACTAATGAACATTGTGAGAAGTTTTAGGTGGAGGAAGTTTTCTAGTGTAGGGACAGAAGAATGATATGATGAGATGAAGGATGTACAAAAGCTCAAGCTTGGGGATGCCCATGTCACCCGAAGACACATCCAAGAAGTACAAGCATCAAAGCCTGGGATGCCCAAGGCATCCTCTTCATCAACAAAAATATCACGTTTCTTTCAAAACTCTAAATTTTATTGCTTCACATGATATGTATTATTCTTGGAGCGTCATTTTATTTTAATTTCAGTTTTGTTTTGTTTTATTTGCTATATTTTATGTTTGTATCCTAATTTTTTTGAGAAATACATGCTCCATTTTCATCCCTTAGAACACTCTAATTTTTACTTTATTGTTCTCTGAGTGTTCATTTTTTGCTAGTACTGCGTTTAACTGTTCTTTTTCAGTCAAATTTTGTTCAGAGCTTATTGGTTTGCTTAAGTTATATATTAATATCTATCTGGTCTTTGTTGATTATTTTCTTTGAGAGTTGTTTCAAATAAGTTGATTGGTGTTGGAGAAGAGTAAAATATTTCATACTTATAGTGGTGCAATAGGAAGCTTGTTTTTATTATGGCTTAGACTTTAACATGTATTGTTAGATGTTATATTAATTGTGTGCTTAGTAGTATATGGTGTATCATGACTAGTCTCAAATAGCTGAGAGTGCTTAATGTGCCATTTAAATTAAATCATGTGTTGTTCCCTCATATTGAAGCATGGTATTGTGGTATTCTCCTTTGAATGATTTATCCGGATCGACTTGGCGCATGATCACACCATGTTATGATTATAAACAAGGTCACCTCTAGCCTTTATGATCATTCATTTTTTGACTTGTAATATCACATCATATTTTGATTAATGATGTTTTGTCGCTATGCATGATTACGACCGTTATTGCTCTCTTAGCTTGTCGCTCCCAGTCTTTTGCTAGTCTTCACTTGTACCGAGTATGAGCTCTACTCATGCATCCAACTACCAAAAACCAAAGTTTGCCAAATGTGTCCACCATATCTACCTATATGTGGTATTTCACCTCCACTCCAAGTAAATTTCTCGTGTGCTACCTTTAAACCTTCAAAATTATTAACCTATTTTGTGTTCCTGTTTTAGCTCACGAGGTAGTTTAAAATTTATCATGGTTTATGTCAAGCAAAGTTCTTCTCCCTTATTTCAAACGATGAGTATGGAATCTATGCTTATCTAAATTTGCAGAGAGCTGGTGCAAAATAATATGAACTCAAAAAATAAAAAAGGCACTTCCCCATGTTTTGATGAATGCTGGTGGGCACCCGTGGATACGGCTAGCTCTAGTTTGCGAAATGAAAGGTGGGGAGAAGTGCCAACTAAGAAAAAATTCTAATGAAAACCGCTCTCAAAAGTCTAAACACTTTGCTTGACATGCATTATGATAAGTTTTTAATTACCATTCGTTGACATAGACATACACCTCTCTCAAAATTGTTTTCAGTACCTATATCTTACTAAATAAAAATCTCTAGCACATGAGTAATCCTTGTTTCCATCCGCGAAGGGATTTTCTTTTACTTTTATGCTGAATCTTCATCTTCTTACTTTATGCACCAGTTAAGAGAGCATACCTTTCATTGTGAGTATAATGTGCATAGTCCCAAAATTTATTATTGATTGATTCATTATTATGGTATTGCTTGCTCTCAAACTATTTGAATCTATTCACAATTAAAATTTTAAATATGTCGTGACATTTATGTTTTGCTACCACGCGAAGGACAGGTTGGATACAAGTTTATTATGTTTTTCTTTATGATTAAAACAAACGTATCACTTTCAATGCAATATTGCTCTTTGTCATTTGTTGTGTTACTTTTCATGTGTAACATAGTTGCTAAGTTTAAATTAGTTCAAATAATATTTATCATGCCTTTGTTAAAGTGTTTTGATGTCAGCTTGCAAAGCTTTTATATTTGATTGATCAAATTTGTGTTGGCTGCATGTCACCTCAGATATTATTTTGTTATCACTTACCTACTAAAGGATGAGTAGGAGTTAAGCTTGTGGATGTTGATACGTCTCAAACGTATCTATAATTTTTGATACTCCATGCTTGTTTTCTCTATGTTTTCCTATATTTTCTATCATTTATTGGACTAACCTATTAACAAGATGCCCAGTGCCTGCGTCTTTCTGTTTTGTTTCTGAATTGCAGAAAAGGTCAAAAAAGAAAGTGCTCGGAATTGGCTGAAAATTTACGAGAATGTTTTGTTGATCGAAAGACCAGGAAGCCAGAAGGACACCCAGAGGGGAGCCATAAAGCGCCCAGGGGGTTCCTGAAGGGTACGTTGCATAAAAAACAAAAAAAATTCCTACGCGCGATAAACCCGAATGGCCAAGATCTAATCTAGAGATGAAAGGTAACGGGGAGAAAGAGAGTCTTGAGATAACATACCCTCGAAGACTCAAAGTGGTACGAGATAAAATCTCGTTGTTGGCGTAGTCGTACTCACGCCGATACCGAGCGAGAAGAAGTGCACCGCAATCCGGCGGTGCCTCAGTAATCGGTCACACATTGAGCTCGATGAAGACTTCCGTTCCCTCGATCCAGCAAGTAGCGGAAGTAGAGGATCCCCCAGAAATCCAGCAGCACGACGGCGTGGTGGTGGTGAAGAATCCCACGGTCAGGTCTCCGCCAAGCTGAAGACCATGGAATGGAGCAGCGGGTGGAGGGAAAAGGAAGTGGGCAAGTGTGTGGAGAAGAGGAGCTCTCACCCTCCTTTTATAGGGGAGGGGGAGGTAGAACAAGAGGGGGGTGCGGCCATCCATGGGGTTCCCCCACCTCTTCCCTCTTCATGTGAGTGGAAGCCCCACTCACACTCACTTAGTCTCCCTTAATTTTCCACTTAGAAAATCCAAAGGTTTTTCTTTAACAAATAAATAAAACATTTTTATTTCTTTATTTATATTTGTTAATTCCCTTAACGCACCTCAAATCATTTGTTAATTCTATTAACAACCATTCGTTTAAAAAACCCTTGAGCTATTTCAATTTTCCCCGAAACAATTTCGGAACTGCCCAAAATATTCTTCGGTATTCCGTATCCTCTCTAACGCTTCATCGAACCTTAAGTGTGTCACCCTACGGTTCGCGAATAATATAGACATGATCAAGACTCCTATCCGATCAATAATCAACAGCGCGATCTAGAGATCCGTGATGACTCCTATATATTCAACGATGACTCTCGTGATCGTGTGAACCTTTCAACGTCATAATGATTTCCCCTTGTCTCGCGATATTTTACTTGTCCGAGATCCGATCATCGGTATCCACCATACCTTGTTCGATCTTGTTATCCGATAAGTACTCTTTTCTCGTTCCCGTGATATAACATCCTTGTGATCATATCACGTTCTTGCAAGCGGTGTCGATGTGATATCACCGAGAGGGCCCTGAGTATATCTCTCCATCATATTGGATGGACAAATCCCACTCTTGATCCATGAGCTTCAACTAACACTTTCCGAATACCTAATTCCACCTTTATAGTCACCCTGTTACTGTGTGACGTTTGATATCATCAAAGTATTCTTTCGGTATAAGTGATTAACACAACCTCATGGTCTAAGGAACAATGTTACTACGAATTTAAGACATAACAACAAAACTAAATGACTTGATCGTATTGTTATACTTAGTTAGGGTCTAAGTTCATCACATCATTCTCCTAATGACATGACCCCGTTATTAACAACATCCAATGTCTATGGTCAGGAAACCTTGATCATCTATTAATCAACGAGCTAGTTAAAAAAGAGGCTTCACTAGGAACGTTGGTTTGTTTATTAATCACACATGTATTAACGTTTCCGGTTAATACAATAATAGCATAAGAAATAAATATCTATCATAAACAAGGAATAACATAATAAACACTTTATTATTGCCTCTCGGCCATATTCCCTTCAGTCTCCCACTTGCACTAGGGGCAATAATCTATATTACATAGTGATGAATCTAACACCCATTGAGTTCTGGTGTTGATCATGTTTTGCCCCTGAGAGAGGTTTGGTCAACGGATCTGCCACATTCAGATCCGTATGTACTTTGCAAATCTTCACATCCCCGTCTGCGACATGTTCACGGATGGAGTGAAAACGGCGATTGATATGCTTGGATTTCTTGTGAGACCTTGGCTCCTTAGCATTGTCTATGGCACCATTGTTGTCACAATAGATAACCATTGGATCCAACGCACTCGGAACCACACCTAGTTCGGATATGAACTCCTTCATCCAAACTGCTTCCTGTGTTGCCTCCGAGGCAGCAACATATCCTGCTTCTGTTGATGATCTCGCCACCACGGATTGCTTGGAACTTTTCCAGCTTATTGCTCCTCCAATCATAACAAATATGTATCCGGACTGAGACTTAGATTCATCCGGATCAGTAAGCTAGCATCGACGTAACATCTTGCGACGAGCTCTTCTTCACCGCCATATATAAGAAACATATCCTTAGTTATTCTCAAGTACTTAAAGATATTCTTGACCGCCGTCCAGTGTTCCAAACCGGGATCGCATTGGTACCTACTAGTCAAACTAATAGCATGTGCAACATCCGGTCTTGTACATAGCATAGCATACATGATAGAACCTATGGCTGAAGCATAGGGAATCTTATTCATTATTTCTCTATCTTCTGCTGTAGCTGGACATTAAGTCTTACTTAACGTTTTTCCTTACAACATTGGTAAGAACCCCTTATTATTATCGTTCATTCTGAACTTCTTCAGAATCTTGTCAAGGTATGTACTTTGCGAAAGTGCAATTAAGCGTCTTGATCTATCCCTGTAGATTTTGATGCCTAATATATAAGCTGATGCACCCAGATCTTTCATCGAAAAACTACTGTTCAAATAACCTTTTGCGCTTTTTAAAAGTTCCATATCATTTCCAATCAACAATATGTCATCCACATATAGTACTAGAAATGCTACAGATCTCCCACTCACTTTCTTGTAAATACAAGCTTCTCCGTATGTTTAGACAAATCCAAACCCTTTGATCACCTTATCAAAACGGAGGTTCCAACTCTGAGATGCTTGCTTCGGTCCATAAATGGAACGTTGAAGCTTCCACACCTTGTCAGCATCCTTAGGATCAATAAAACCTTTGGTTTGCATCATATACAACTCTTCCTCAATGTCACCATTAAGGAACGCCGTTTTGACATCCATCTACCAGATTTCGTAATCGAAAAATGCCGCAACTGCTAACATAATCCTAACTGACTTAAGCATCCCTACTGGTGAGAAAGTCTCATCGTAGTCAACTCCTTGAATTTGTCGGAAACCTTTTGCGACAAGTCGAGCTTTATAGACAGTCACATTACCATCAACGTCAATTTTCTTTTTAAAGACCCATTTGTTCTCAATAGCCTTGCGGTCATCGGGTAAGTCCACCAAAGTCCAAACATGGTTTTTGTACATGGATCCTATTTCGGATTTCATGGCTTCAAGCCATTTGTTGGAATCTGGGCTCATCATCGCTTCATCATACGTCGCAGGGTCATCACCTCCATCTACTATGAAGTTTAATAAGGGATCTCTATATAGTTCAGGAGCTGTACGTTCCCTAGTTGACATTCGAGGTGCGGTAGTTTCCTCTTCTGGAGTTTCATGATCTTGATCATTAGCTCTCTCTTCAACTTACGGGGTCGGCACCTTAACAACTTCCGGCGCTGTGCTACTCGCCATTCCAAGAAGAGAAGGTTCAATAACCTCGTGGAGTTCTACCTTCCTACTATTCACACCTTTCGAGATAAACTCCTTCTCCAGAAAGGATCCATTCTTGGCAACAAAAATCTTGCCTTTGGATCTGTGATAGAAGGTGTACCCTATTGTTTCTTTAGGGTATCCTACGAAGACGCATTGTTCCGCTTTGGGTTCGAGTTTATCAGGTTGAAGCTTCTTCACATAAACATCGCATCCCCAAACTTTTAGAAATGACAACTTAGGTTTGTTTCCAAACCATAATTCATACCTTGTTGTTTCAACGGATTTAGATGGTGCCCTATTTAAAGTGAATGCAGAGGTCTCTAGTGCATAACCCCAAAACGATAGTGGCAAATCTGTAAGAGACATCATAGATCGAACCATATCCAATAAAGTACGATTACGACGTTCGGAAACACCATTACGCTGTGGTGTTCCGGCAGGTGTGAGTTGTGAAACTATTTCACATTGTTTCATATGCATGCCAAACTCGTAACTTAGATATTCACCTCCACGATCAGATCGTAGAAATTTAATTTTTCTGTTACGATGATTTTCAACTTCACACTGAATTTTTTGAACTTTTCAAATGTCTCAGATTTGTGTTTCATTAAGTAAATATACCCATATCTACTCAAATCATCTGTGAAAGTGACAAAATAACGATATCCACCGTGCGCCGATACACTCATTGGTCCACATACATCAATATGTATGATTTCCAGTAAGTCTGTCGCCCGTTCCATGGTTCCGGAAAACGGGGTTCTAGTCATCTTGCCCATAAGGCATGGTTCAGATGTTTCAAATGATTCATAATCAAGTGATTCTAAGAGTCCATCAGAATGGAGCTTCTTCATGCGTTTAACACCAATATGACCTAAGCGGCAATGCCACATGTAAGTAGCAATATCATCATTTAACTTAATTTTTTTGGCATTCACATTATGAATATGTGTATCAATACTATCAAGATTCAAAAGAAATAAACCATTCTTCTCAGGTGCATGACCATAAAAGATATTATTCATATAAATTGAACAACCATTGTTCTCAGACTTAAAGGAATAACCATTCCGCATTAAGCAAGATCCAGAAACAATATTCATGCTTAATGCAGGCACCAAATAACAATTATTGAGGTTTATAACTAATCCTGATGGTAGACGTAGAGGTATCGTCCCGACGGAGATCACATCAACTCTTGATCCATTGCCGACGCGCATCGTCACCTCATCCTTTGCTAGTGATCGCTTATTCTGCAGCTCCTGTTTCGAGTTACATACGTGAGCAACCGAACCAGCGTCAAATACCCAGGTGCTACTGCGAGTACTAGTAAGGTACACATCAATAACAAGTATATCATATATACCTTTGTTCACTTTGCCGGCCTTCTTATTTGCCAGATATTTGGGGCAATTATGCTCCCGGTTGCCAGCGCCTAAGCATTGAGAGAAGCTCTGGAAGAGACTTCTTCATGCCTTGCATATTATAGTTCATCACAAAGTTCTTGTAACTAGGTGACAGAGATTCAAGAACACGATGTATCCCTAGCTCACTGGGGATCAACATTCCCAAAGCTATGAGTTTATCAGCGTACTCAGACATTCTGAGTATGTGCTCACTAACAGAGTTGTTCTCTTCCATTATGCAGCTAAAGAACTTTTCTGAAGCATCATAAATCTCCATTGCAGGATGGGTACCGAAAATCAATTTCAATTCTCCCATTGTAGCATAGGTAGTGCTGTTCTCGAAATGTTTTCGCAACTCTGGCTCTAATCCATAAAGGATGCCGCAATGAACTATACTGTGGTCTTATTGTTGAGTCAGATAAACATTTTTATCTTCATCAGAAGCATCATCAGCGGGCTGGTCACCTAGCGGTGCATCAAGCACATAGAGCTTCTTGCAAGCGGTGAGGAGAATCCTTAGGTTAAGTGCCCAATTAGTAAAGTTGCTTCCATTGTTCGCTAGTTTTTCTCTCTCCATGGACATATTGAAATTGAAGGTGGGTGGTGCCATATAGACAACATATTTGCAAAGACTATTTAGACTAGCTTTATGATAAATTAAGTTCAAATTAATTCTAAAATTATCCCATGAACTCCCACTCAAAAACAACATCCCTCTTAGTCGTCTTTAGTGATTACACGAACCAAATTCACTACACCGAAACCGATCATCACGTGAGACGGTGTAGTTGCAAAGGCGAACATCAACATGTTCATCATATCATCCATATGACTCATGCTTTACCTTCCGGTTACATGTTCCGAGGCCATGTCTGTACATGCTAGGCTCGCCAAGTAGAACCATATTATTGCGTGTGTTTCAAGGCCATGTCTGTACATGGTAGGCTTGAAAACACCCGTTGTATGCGAACGTTGAGTCTATCACACCCGATCATCACGTGGTGTCTCAAAACGACGAACTTTCTTAACGGTGCATACTTAAGTAAGAACACATTATTATCTTGATATTAAGTGAGAGGGATCATCTTATAATGCTACCGTCGTGATCTAAGGAAAATAAGATGCATAAAAGGTATAACATCACATGCATGGATAATGTGATATGATATGGTCCTTCTTGCACTTGATCTCCATCTTGTGCATCATGGTATGATCTCCATCATTCCACCGGCGTGGCACCTCCATCTTGATTGTCCATTACAACATATCACATGGATATGATATACAACACGCAGACCATAAAAATAAGACAACCATATGGATCCAGCCGGTATGTCAATAATTTACAAAAGATATCATCTCATACATAACGTTTGTAACATTGACCATATCACATCACATGCCCTGCAAAAACAAGTTAGATGCCTCTAATTTATTTTTGCATATTTTACGTGGCTTGGGCTTACCAGGATAGAACCATTCATACCTACGTACAAGAGCCACGACATTGATAAAACATATTTTTAACAACCCTTTGTAGATTAGATCTTAACTATAGTAGGAGAAACGGACACCCCCTTAGTCACAAGTGAGACAATTCTCGCGTACATAGTACACGTAAACTTAGTCTAAGGAAACTTCATCCTACTATGCCACTAAGATCATAAAATACTCAAAGAGGCAAAAACATGATCATCAACGCCCACACACTCCTATGTGTTCTACCCGTACAAATCATCTACGCATAGATCCGGCTCTGATACCATTGAAGGGTACGTTGCATAGAAAACAAAAAAAAATCCTACGCGCGATAAACCCGGATGGCCAAGATCTAATGTAGGAGATGAAAGGTAATGGAGAGAAAGAGAGTCTTGAGATAACATACCCTCGAAGACTCAAAGTGGTGCGAGATAAAATCTCGTTGTTTGTGTAGTCGTACTCACGCTGATCCCGAGCGAGAAGAAGTGCACCGCAATCTGGCGGTGCCTCCGTAATCGGTCACATGTTCATCTCGATGAAGACTTCGGTTCACTCGTTCCAGCGGGTAGCGGAAGTAGAGGACCCCCCGGAACTCCAGCAGCACGACGACGTGATGGTGGTGAAGAATCCCACGGTCAGGTCTTCGCCAAGCCGGAGACCATGGAATGGAGCAGCGGGTGGAGGGAAAAGGAAGCGGGCAAGTGTGTGGAGAAGAGGAGCTCTCACCCTCCTTTTATAGGGGAGGGGGAGGCAGCCCAATAGGGGGGTGAGGCTAGCCATGGGGTGCCCCCACCTCTTCCCTCTTCATGTGAGTGGAAGCCCCACTCACACCCACTCATGCTCCCTTAATTTTCCACTTAGAAAATCCAAAGGTTTTTCTTTAATAAATAAATAAAACATTTTTATTTCTTTATTTACATTTGTTAATTCCATTAACAAACATTTGCATGCAACACCTCGATTCATTTGTTAATTCTATTAACAACCATTCGACGAAAAACCCCTTGAACTATTTCAATTTTCCCCGAAACAATTTTGGAGCTGCCCAAAATATTATTCGGTATTCCGTATCCTCTCTAACGCTTCATCGAACCTTAAGTGTGTCACCCTACGGTTCGCGAATAATATAGACATGATCGAGACTCGTCTCCGATCAATAATTAACAGCGGGATCTGGACATCCGTGATGACTCCTATATATTCAACGATGTCTCTTGTGATCGTGTGAACCTTTCAACGTCGTAACGATTTCCCTTTGTCTCGAGATATTTTACTTGTCCGAGATCCGATCATCGGTATCCACCATACCTTGCTCGATCTTGTTATCCGATAAGTACTCTTTTCTCGTTCCCGTGATATAACATCCTTGTGATCATATCACGTTCTTGCAAGCGGTGTCGATGTGATATCACCGAGAGGGCCCTGAGTATATCTCTCCGTCATATTGGATGGACAAATCCCACTCTTGATCCATGAGCTTCAACTAACACTTTCTGAATACCTAATGCCACCTTTATAGTCACCCTGTTACGGTGTGACGTTTGATATCATCAAAGTATTCTTTCGGTATTAGTGATTAATACTCCGAATGTAAGACATAACAACAAAACTAAATGACTTGATCGCATTGTTATACTTAGTTAGGGTCTAAGTTCATCACATCATTCTCCTAATGACATGACCCCGGTATTAACAACATCCAATGTCTATGATCAGGAAACCTTGATCATCTGTTAATAACCGAGCTAGTTAAAAAAGAGGCTTCACTAAGAACGTTGGTTTGTTTATTAATCACACATGTATTAACGTTTCTGGTTAATACAATTCTAGCATGAGAAATAAACATCTATCATAAATAAGGAATAACATAATAAACACTTTATTATTGCCTCTCGGGCATATTCCCTTCAGTGTCAGCCATAGCCTCCTCTTGACTGGTCCTAGCCCACGCTTGAAGGGCCCTTGGAGGACTCGGGCACCACCTCGTGTCACCCCTTTGCCTATAAATCACTCCTTGCCTAATTCAGAGCCATACAGGAGATTTTTTTTTCAGAAACGCGTTTGAGCTCCGCCGCCATCCAAAACCCTAATTTGGGGGACAGAAGTTCATGTTCTGCCACCCTGTCGGCACGGGGAAGTGCCCCTTGTGCCATCTTCATCGACGTTGCTTCCTCCCACAATGATGTGGGAGTAGTCTCTCCGCGGGGCTTAGGTCTCGTGCTAGTATCTATGTGGTTATTTCTCTCTCCCATGGTGTGATCTTGATTGCTATCGTGAATCATGTTAATATAGTTGAATTCATGATGTTTCCCCTTCGTTATGTAATGGCTATGTTGTGCTTCATTGGATAGAATTGTGGAGTCATGAGGTTTCTTGATGTTTTTGTTGAGTATAATCTTCATAGTGCCAAGGTGATAGTGTGGGTGCTATGTTTATATTATAAAGAGACTATTCAAGAGATAGGTTGTGGTGTTTCTTAGTACTATCTTTGGATGCTCAAAGTGACAGAGTTACGGTGTCCATTGACGGGAACATAAACTTTAAGGTGTGCTCGTGTAGCCCTACGCGGTTCTCATCCTATTTGATCTATGTTGCATAATGTTATAGGAATTACCATGTGTTAAATTATGTTAATGTTGTTGAGAGTTGCCACTAGTGAAAGTATGATCCCTAGGCCTTGTTTTCCACCATTTTATATCGTTCTCTTTCTTTACTACTTTTATCTGCCATTTTTATTACAGATTTAATACACCTTGTTCTTTTATTCATATTACCCATATTTTATCATCTCTTCGCCGAACTAGTGCACCTATACAACTGACAATTGTATCGGGTGTGTTGGGAACACAAGATATTTCTTGTATCTTAATTGCAGGGTTGCTCGAGAGGGATACACTCAACCTATACTTCACCGAGTTCGATAAACCTTGGGTTACTCAGTTGAGGGAAATTTGTTGTTGTCCTACAAACCTCTTCGCTTGGAGGCCCAACATAGTCTACAAGAGTAGTAACATGTAGTAGACATCAGGGATGTCTCCCTTGCAATGAGCAAATTGCTACACGCTATGGCCCCTTTGACTGAGTGTTCCTTGTGTGACACGGTTGAAATAGTTGATCGCATTTTCTTTTAATGCTCAATTGCTAAATTCATGTGGAGCGGTGTGCGGGAGATGCTGGTATTACCTCGAATCTGTTCTCTTTTTCTGTTTTCTTTCAGATTCTTGGGGGTTTCTCGAGTAGGTCTAGGATCTTACTGTGGTGTTATTTACCTCTTATTGCTGGGCGATTTGGTTAACGAGCGATTTTTTTCATTGAGTGAATCTTTCCTCAACAGCATGCTAAGTACGTTTTTAGATATCTCATTTACTTGTAGCTGTGGAGCCCGCTTGCAAAGACTAAGATGGTTCTAGCATTGGAGGAGTTGCCCTTGCTGATGCAATAGATCTACACCCCTAACTTCTTCTGCTGCTCCGTCGGCTGCAACTGCACCTGCAGTGCCTTTGCTTGTTCTTTGATCTTTCAATATAGTCTATTGTCGCTTAGCTATCTATCTACCTATTTCTCATAGTTTGTAATGCTCTAAGCTGGTGTCCCTAGTGTACAATTTATGTGTGTGGCATTTGGGTTTTATTAAGTTAAAATTGGGCAGTTTGTAACTGATACGTTCAAAACGTATTTGTAATTTTTGATTGTTCCATGCTTGTTTTATAGTATTGCTATGTTTTTATTAGATTTCTATACCATTTTATGGTATTTTTCTAAACTAATCTATTGATAAGATGCAAAGTGGCAGTTTATGTTTTCTGTTGTTTTTGTATTTTAGAAAATCCCCGCAGAAAAAGTTCAAGGAAAGATACATGAAACATAGGAAACCCGATATTTTTACGAGACGAAGAAAAAGTTAAAAATCAGCTGAAGGAGGTCCACCAGGTGGCCTGGGCCCACCAGGCCTCCCCCAACATCTTTCTTTTGCCTATAAGTTGCCTTGTGACAAAAAACGTGTCGCACCCGGACTTCTAAAGGATACTCGCCGTTCCGTTGAACAGTAGTAGATTGGATTACGGGGATTACCGGCACCCGCGTCCTCTTACGAGTAGGCCAACACACGTATGTGTGACAACCAACCCCTATTTGTTCAGCGTCGACGTAAACTATCCCATAGAAATCAGGATACTTCCATTGACGTACTTCAAAACATACACACATGGTACGTCAACGGCGTTTGAACAAGTGATATCACAACAGATCTCTACGACACAAAAGATTGAAATAAGTTGCAAATAGCTCTCACTAGAGCAGAGATAGCAAATACAATCATCCAGAGGGAACATGCCCCAACAATTCATCATTACATCACAGCGGAAGCATTCAACATGTCTGAGTACAGACAAGAACCAAATAGGCCTAAGAGGCCGGAAACAAATAGACGGAGCCCCTCCACGAAGTCTCGGATCCTGCCCGGGTCCGCTATCTACTCGTCAGCAGTCTCGTCATACTCCGCGTAGTAGCCACCATGTAGATCCTCGGAAACGTAGGTCTGCGGAAACCACAGCCCCAAAGGGGTCAGTACATAAACGTACTGGCAAGCAAGACTCACAGTTCACCAAAGTGTAACCCGTCAACACCAAGCACAGATGCTTTGGGTTCAACGGAAGAAAGGGGATATAAAGATGCTGCAACTGGCTGCTCTAAACAACTACAGAGTTACTACCACTTCCGGCTATCAGAAAGGAGATAAGATCGTGTATCGTAACCAACCTATCAACTAACATCAAACAAACCCATCCTGGATCTCGCCCCTTATCCAAAGAAGCAATCCGAGGATAACTCACACAGTTGGATTAATGATGGTTCAGATTATTGTGTCAATAAGCCTATTACTAGTCAAGTTGTTAGTCATTGGGTGTAAGGTTGTTAATCATTAGGTTTAAGTTGTCCTGAGTACTTGTTAGCCAGTACTTTCACCAAGTAATCCATAACCGCGGAAAACACGGCTTCTCGAGAAGATTTATCCCTGCAGGGTTGCACCAATTTGGCCGTACACGCATGAATAACCCGCCAGATGGAAAGGCCCTTCCACCAAGCGGGGCACTCAACACAACTCAACTCTTCTTCGCATCAAGCCCAAAGCACCTTGGGCGCACGGCTAATCGAGCCCAGAAGAAAATGGACCCTCATAGCACTCTAAGAACGTGTCCCCCTATATGCCGACTACGAAAGTTCCACCCGGGTACCAAGGGCTCGCAAGATCATGCATGCAGCAAATGGAAAACCCGAACTAAATGAGGCGATTTGGACGAGATGCGAATCGAATCAAATTGAGGGGGGCGCCCATACTCGCTTCCCACATGCTGTTAGTGCGCTCATCATGGATCAGTAGACAAGACCCTTTTCCTATTAGGGTCGACACTAGCATGCCTCAAAACCACAAAGGGCCTCCTGCCGGTGCCTTATCATCAAAGTTATTATTTAACAATAACATTAGCATGATTGATTGATTAAACATCGAGCCCCCAGGCATAATAGAAATAGTAACAGAAAGTAACGGGTAACAGACTCGAGCAAAACAACCAAAGCATGCTAGTAAGACACGGGCAACAAGCAATGGTTATAGGTGTGGAGGTGAGGCAATATCAGGGTTCAGGGTATCATGTGATAGGTTCGTAACAGAAGCAACTAATCATATGGCTAGCATAATAAACAACGGAAAGTATCGGTAACCAATGTTGAAAGGAACACAGTGGTTCATGTGAGTGATAACTTGCCTGCAAACCCAGTAGCCTGGTACTGAGCTAACTCCTTAGAAGGGGTGTCGTAAGTATCGTCGGTCTCAACGTCGTCGTGTATCCGAGAAGAAGCAAACAAACAATGCAGAAAGATAAACAATCAATAACATGGCATAGTGCACAAACATGGGATGATGCATGACCATTTAATTGATGCATAGAAATAAACTAGTTGACAAGATAGCAACATGATTAAATGGACCCATATGCAATGGGATTGCATATGAAAAGCCCATGAATTATGGTTGAATTAATTGTTTTACAACTAATCAAATTGTGTAAGTGAATTAGCATGATGCATGGATGAGGAAAACAACAAAATAACAACAATAGAATCAAATAGATATAAGGTTTACCAAGTTTAGAAATTCATTTATTAAGTTGTGGAATTTTGGTTTCTTAAAGGTGCCACACAAGCATTTGTTGTTTTCACCACTTTTAATTGTTCAAAATGGATAACAAAGTTTATATTTGATAAGAACACACAATTTTAGGTGGATTGCATGTTTCACTTGTTGAAAAAGGATTTCAAATAAATTATTTATGAATTAAACAAGTTTAAGCAAGAATTAAATGAATTTAATTCAAACATGAACTTATTTGAATTCTTATTTGTTCAAAACATTAAACCAAATTCATATTTGAAAAGTTTATACTTTTAGGGTTGGAAAACATATTTTATATGTCCCAAAAGAATTTGTTTTGATCAAGTTATGAAATTACCAATTTTAAATGAATTAAACAAGGTTTAAATTATTTAACCAATTTTAATTATTCAAAACATGAAACAAATTTTATATTTGAAAAGGTGGTTTAATTTTGCCTGGAAAACATATTTCATTTGTTGAAATTGGATTTAAAATGAGCAAATTATTATTTTGGCAATTTTAAATGCATTAAACAAGAAACAGTTGTTTTCAGCAATTTAAATTATTCAAAACAGCAAACAAAATTTATATTTGGAAAGTACATGAAAAGTTTATTGGAAAACATATTTAGTTTGTTGAAAGTGGAATTTTTTATGCCCAAGTTATGGTTTTTGCAAAATTAAATGAATTAAACAAGATTTCAAATATTGCACCAATTTAGAATATTCAAAACAGCAACAAATTGCATGGAAAATGTTGAAAACATGTAGCAAAGGTTTCATTGAACATTTTGGGCTATCAAACATAATTTTTGGGTTATTATTGAATTTATTATGCAATTTTCCATAGTCATTCTTATTCTGCCATTTTTAGTAAACAGAGGAAAACATGTTCAAAATTAATTCAATTGTGACCAAATAAAATACCAATGTGTAGAGTTTGTTAAGACAAATTTTTAGAGTCCAAGTTTGCTTAAATTGGATGAGTAGAACTAAAGTTATGAAATTCCAAAGTTTCCAAATTTTATTGCATTTTCAGTAATTAATTATTTAGTGCAAAAATTGTTACAGAAACATGTTGCAAACTTGACATTACTAGAAGGAGCACAAAATTATGAAACCACTGGATTTTGAATCATTCAAATTGGAGTGATATTCAATTTTATATGTAATTTAGAAGTATTTGATCAGATCTGTCTTTCTGAACTGCGGGCAGAAAAAGAAAAACAGAGAATAAAAGGTGTGGGGAGGGGGAATCGAACCCAGCACCTGTGGGTTAGGCGCAAGGGGTGTTGACCAGTGGGGCTGGTGCTCTGTTTGTTGAAGGGAAGGGGATCTCGGGGGGTAAGAGGTGGTGATGCGCGGGAGTTAGCTGAAACTTAACTGAACCCGATCTGTTCCGTTCTGTACCACGACAGAAACATCCAGCGATGGCAGCGGCAGCTCGCCGGAGGGGGCGCCGTGGCCGTGGGGGGCAGCGGGAGATGGAGGATATGAGGGAGGAGATTAGAGGGAGGAGAGGGAGGAGGTCGATGGGGGCGGCCTCACCTTGGGCGGCAGGAAGGAGGCGGTCGACAGGGAGTCGATGCAGGGAGGCGGACAGGGAGGTTGGCGGCGCATGGAGGCGATGGCGCCGGCGACCTGAGCCCTCCCGGCCCGTGCCGGAGGGTGGAGGAGGAAGAGGGGTTCGGGGCGGTTCCATTCCCGCCCCCTCCCTGGCCGGAGGAGGACCGGAGCTCCGGTGATCGCCGGTGGAAAAGGAGGCATTTTTCGGTTGGAGTTGCAGTTTCAGTACAGAGAAGAAAAGATGCAGGGAGAAGGAGGGGAGGAAGAGGAGAGATTGGAGGCGGTAGAGGGAAGAAGGAGGGGAGAGTGAGAGATAGAGGAACCCTAGGGTTAGGGCCTAGGTCTTATAGAGAGGGGGAAGGTGGTGATCACCGTTCCTCCATGGTCTCTGCATACGTGGAGCTCGGGATGGGGCGCCATACAGAGGTTGATGACGTCACGAGGGGGTATCGGGCCTGGGAAAAAAATGGGCTTGGGGTGGTGTTGGGCTGAGGGGAGAAAAAAGGAAAGGATGGGCCTCTCTCACCTCTGGTTTCTTTTTATTAATTGCTTTGGTTTTTTTTTCTGAAAATAGAATTGGAAGAAATAGATGGGATTTTGAATTTGGAAAATTTTGGGAAAATTTGGGTGGGTTAAAATGGTCAACAGCAACCACTTTGCAACTTTGAATTTTTCAAAATTCTCAAATAACTTGATGTTTGTATTTAACTCAAGATTTGGATGATTTTTATATTAATTGAACCTTAATGAAAACAAACCTTTTAATAGGGGGAACCCTATGTTTAATTTGATTAAATGATTATAATTATTTGGTGATTTTCATATATTCAAGTTGGGTGTTGTTTGGTGGTTTGTCTTGAATTGGAAAGCAATTTGGAATTAATTAATTGAAATAAAAGCACCATTTTATTAGTTGAAACATTATGGAATAAATGGAAACAAAAGATTAGATGGTTTTGGTAATTTTCATAATTTTCCAAATGGGTGCTGTTTGTACAATGCAATTGGATTTGAATAACCTTTTAGTTAACATTTTAAATAAGTGAAAGATTAGAAGCCACAAATTTAAATAGCTGTACCTTATAGATTAATGGAAACAATTGGTTGTTTTATTTTGAAATGTCATTTTGGAAAATTGTAACATCACAAGGATGAAACAAAAGGTTTGAATTTTGGTTTGAAATTCAAATAGAAAACAAAGGAAAACAAATGAAAACAGAGGAAAACAAAAGGAAAACAAACAAAACAATTGCAATCAACATGATGCCATGATGCAAAACATAAAATAACAGAGAGCAAACATTCTAAAGGCTTATTTTTCATCCTTGGGATGTTACAAAACGCCCCCCCTTGAAGGAATCGCGCCCCGAGATTCCTACTGAGAAAAGAAAAGGTCCGGATACTTCTTGCGAAGATCCTCTTGAACTGTGACACGTGAAACACATCGTGCACCTTGGATAGACGTCAGGGAATTTGCAAACCACCGGAACATTTTCAAGTAAAGGGAGAGGTTTTGTATCGAGGGTGTAAAGCTGAATGGAACTTGATTCATTTGTAGAATAGACTATCTGGAATGTGGTGATTCAGGAATGCTTCCTCGAAACAACCCCAGGTGATCGGAATGCCAGCTCTGATAGCCTGGAATCAACAACAACAACAACAACAACAACAACCTTTCTGGCCAGATAGACTTGATATTTGGGAAGTTTTGATTAGACGCCGGTAGAAGAACTGAAATGGAAATCAACAACAAGATTCCAACGGACGAAAAGGATGTTGAGAAGAACATGATATCAACATCGGGGAAAACGAGAACAAAACACTCCTGAGGTACTACGGAAAACCCATCCGGGCTTCTAAAGGATCAATATCTACTGCTTAAGGAATAGAGGATTTGCTTCCGGGGCTTACACGCCTCCGTTCTCAATCGTGAGTAGGCAACATGATAAATCATGTCACAACCACCTCCATTCCTATGGTCTAGTAGATATAACCATCCTAGAGAAACCAGGATTCGTGAAATCCTAACTTGAAAGTTTAGATGAGAAGGGAAAACAACGTTGCACTTCCTTACCAGAAAAAGGGAGGGTGGGTGGGGAAAGAAGAAAAAGAATAGAATTCCTACTCTCACGTTTGATTTTTCCTATATAGCTACAAAATAGTTTCTAGACTCAACTGCGACCAGTAAAAAGGGATCCTACAGGCAGACAGGCTCTGATACCATTTGTCGCACCCAGACTTCTAAAGGATACTCGCCGTTCCGTTGAACAGTAGTAGATTGGATTACGGGGCTTACCGGCACTCGCGTCCTCTTACGAGTAGGCCAACACACGTATGTGTGACAACCAACCCCTATCTGTTCAGCGTCGACGTAAACTATCCCATAGAAATCAGGATACTTCCATTGACGTACTTCAAAACATACACACATGGTACGTCAACGGCGTTTGAACAAGTGATATCACAACAAATCTCTACGACACAAAAGATTGAAATAAGTTGCAAATAGCTCTCACTAGAGCAGAGATAGCAAATACAATCATCCAGAGGGCACATGCCCCAACAATTCATCATTACATCACAGCGGAAGCATTCAACATGTCTGAGTACAGACAAGAACCAAATAGGCCTAAGAGGCCGGAAACAAATAGACGGAGCCCCTCCACGAAGTCTCGGATCCTGCCCGGGTCCGCTATCTACTCGTCAGCAGTCTCGTCATACTCCGCGTAGTAGCCACCATGTAGATCCTCGGAAACGTAGGTCTGCGGAAACCACAGCCCCAAAGGGGTCAGTACATAAACGTACTGGCAAGCAAGACTCACAGTTCACCAAAGTGTAACCCGTCAACACCAAGCACAGATGCTTTTGGGTTCAACGGAAGAAAGGGGATATTAAGATGCTGCAACTGGCTGCTCTAAACAACTACAGAGTTACTACCACTTCCGGCTATCAGAAAGGAGATAAGATCGTGTATCGTAACCAACCTATCAACTAACATCAAACAAACCCATCCTGGATCTCGCCCCCTTATCCAAAGAAGCAATCCGAGGATAACTCACACAGTTGGATTAATGATGGTTCAGATTATTGTGTCAATAAGCCTATACTAGTCAAGTTGTTAATCATTGGGTGTAAGGTTGTTAATCATTAGGTTTAAGTTGTCCTGAGTACTTGTTAGCCAGTACTTTCACCAAGTAATCCATAACCGCGGGAAAACACGGCTTCTCGAGAAGATTTATCCCTGCAGGGTTGCACCAATTTGGCCGTACACGCATGAATAACCCGCCAGATGGAAAGGCCCTTCCACCAAGGGGGCACTCAACACAACTCAACTCTTCTTCGCATCAAGCCCAAAGCACCTTGGGCGCACGGCTAATCGAGCCCAGAAGAAAATGGACCCTCATAGCACTCTAAGAACGTGTCCCCCTATATGCCGACTACGAAAGTTCCACCCGGGTACCAAGGGCTCGCAAGATCATGCATGCAACAAATGGAAAACCCGAACTAAATGAGGCGATTTGGACGAGATGCGAATCGAATCAAATTGAGGGGGCGCCCATACTCACTTCCCACATGCGGTTAGTGCGCTCATCATGGATCAGTAGACAAGACCCTTTTCCTATTAGGGTCGACACTAGCAGGCCTCAAAACCACAAAGGGCCTCCTGTCGGTGCCTTATCATCAAAGTTATTATTTAACAATAACATTAGCATGATTGATTGATTAAACATCGAGCCCCCAGACATAATAGAAATAGTAACAGAAAGTAACCGGTAACAGACTCGAGCAAAACAACCAAAGCATGCTAGTAAGACACGGGCAACAAGCAATGGTTATAGGTGTGGAGGTGAGGCAATATCAGGGTTCAGGGTATCATGTGATAGGTTCGTAACAGAAGCAACTAATCATATGGCTAGCAGAATAGACAACGGAAAGTATCGGTAACCAATGTGGGGCTGGTGCTCTGTTTGTTGAAGGGAAGGGGATCTCGGGGGGTAAGAGGTGGTGATGCGCGGGAGTTAGCTGAAACTTAACTGAACCCGATCTGTTCCGTTCTGTACCACGACAGAAACATCCAGCGATGGCAGCGGCAGCTCGCCGGAGGGGGCGCCGTGGCTGTGGGGGCAGCGGGAGATGGAGGAGATGAGGGAGGAGAGTAGAGGGAGGAGAGGGAGGAGGTCGATGGGGGCGGCCTCACCTTGGGCGGCAGGAAGGAGGCGGTCGGCAGGGGGTCGATGCAGGGAGGCGTACAGGGAGGTTGGCGGCGCATGGAGGCGATGGCGCCGGCGACCTGAGCCCTCCCGGCCCGTGCCGGAGGGTGGAGGAGGAAGAGGGGTTCGGGGCGGTTCCATTCCCGCCCCCCTCCCTGGCCGGAGGAGGACCGGAGCTCCGGTGATCGCCGGTGGAAAAGGAGGCATTTTTCGGTTGGAGTTGTAGTTTCAGTACAGAGAAGAAAAGATGCAGGGAGAAGGAGGGGAGGAAGAGGAGAGATTGGAGGCGGTAGAGGGAAGAAGGAGGGGAGAGTGAGAGATAGAGGAACCCTAGGGTTAGGGCCTAGGTCTTATAGAGAGGGGGAAGGTGGTGATCACCGTTCCTCCATGGTCTCTGCATACGTGGAGCTCGGGATGGGGCGCCGTACAGAGGTTGATGACGACACGAGGGGGTATCGGGCCTGGGAAACAAATGGGCTTGGGGTGGTGTTGGGCTGAGGGGAGAAAAAAAGGAAAGGATGGGCCTCTCTCACCTCTGGTTCTTTTTATTAATTACTTTGGTTTTATTTTTTTTGCTGAAAATAGAATTGGAAGAAATAGATGGGATTTTGAATTTGGAAAATTTTGGGAAAATTTGGGTGGGTTAAAATGGTCAACAGCAACCACTTTGCAACTTTGAATTTTTCAAAATTCTCAAATAACTTGATGTTTGTATTTAACTCAAGATTTGGATGATTTTTATATTAATTGAACCTTAATGAAAACAAACCTTTTAATAGGGGGAACCCTATGTTTAATTTGATTAAATGATTATAATTATTTGGTGATTTTCATATATTAAAGTTGGGTGCTGTTTGGTGGTTTGTCTTGAATTGGAAAGCAATTTGGAATTAATTAATTGAAATAAAAGCACCATTTTATTAGTTGAAACATTATGGAATAAATGGAAACAAAAGATTAGATGGTTTTGGTAATTTTCATAATTTTCCAAATGGGTGCTGTTTGTACAATGCAGTTGGATTTGAATAACCTTTTAGTTAACATTTTAAATAAGTGAAAGATTAGAAGCCACAAATTTAAATAGCTGAACCTTATAGATTAATGGAAACAATTGGTTGTTTTATTTTGAAATGTCATTTTGGAAAATTGTAACATCACAAGGATGAAACAAAAGGTTTGAATTTTGGTTTGAAATTCAAATAGAAAACAAAGGAAAACAAATGAAAACAGAGGAAAACAAAAGGAAAACAAATAAAACAATTGCAATCAACATGATGCCATGATGCAAAACATAAAATAACAGAGAGCAAACATTCTAAAGGCTTATTTTTCATCCTTGGGATGTTACAAAACGTGAGGGTGGTGGTTATTTTCCATGAAACAGATATAGAGCCGCCGTCAACTCAAAAGTCTAATCTAGGGCTTTCGAATCCTTTCTCCAGCACCCTTCCGAAAGAGGTAATCGTCACTGGAGCCTTCTTCATCGTCATTGCCTCCGGGGTGATGCGTGAGTAATTCATCGTTGGACTAGGGGTCCATAGTTCTAGCTAGATGGTTGTCTCTTCTCCTTGTGCCACCGTGTTTAGATCTTATGAGCTGCCTAATATGATCAGGATCATCATTATATAATTGCTACTTATTGTGTTTGCTGGGATCTAACGAATTATAAAGTTATGATCACATTGTTCAATTTCCTTATATGATCCGTTTACTATTATTATATCAATGTTCTATTGTGTTCTTAGTTGCTCTCCAATTTGTGTGCTTGCTTTGGCCAAGTGATTACATGCATCTCCAAGAGAAGATTTTGTGTTAGATAGTAGGTTCATGCCTACTTCGTGACTGGGCTCGAGTAACAACAACGACTAAGAGAAGGAATGCGTTGTTGCAACTAAGGGTAAAACTGCGGTGTATATACCAATTTATGATTATAAATATTTCTTACATTATGTATTGAGTTTAATGCAATTGTCCATTTTTTTAGCAACTTAATAACAGCGAGTGGCAAGTATAGAAACACACTCAAGGTGAATTATTAGTTACAAATGCACGTTGGATATCAGTGTAGATATGTTTGGCATAATGTCTACATGAATTGTACAATGAACTTTTACTTGTCACAAGAAAATTGTTGGGGCCTCATTAATAAAATGTTATGACCTCATGATTTGTCAATTGACGAGCTGTAATTTTTTTAGCCAACATATTTGGTTTTTATCTTTTGGAGAGACACCACTAGTGAAATTATGGCACTCGATCCATTTTTTACATTGTTCACAACCTCGTTTACTTGTTTTCCATTATCAATTGCTCGTTTTACCATTTTACTTTATTAATTTCGGTCCACCTATATATTTAACTCTCTTGTTTATAGTAAGATAGGAAGATTGACAACCTTTCTGAAAAGTTGGGGACAAAGAGAATTTTATGTTTTATGTGTAGAGCCACGCTCCTTCAAACACCAGTTGACGAGCACCTCGTTGAAGACTTGAAAGTCCTACTGGTTCGATTAAACTTGGTTTTATAACCGAGGGAAAACTTTCTTCTACGCTATATCAACTTTATCTTGGGATCCCAACAGGTGGTGACAATTCACCGCATTAGTGCAATCGTAAAAAAGAAGACACAATGTAATAGTAAACGAAACGAATACTACATGAATACTACGATATGTAACTTACAATAACAGTGTGCTTTGATTCGTTAAGACAAGCGGCAATTAAATATAACTCTATTTGCCTATAATTTATTACCCTGTTGCTATGTATTAGTTTGTGTGAATACAAATTTTTAATCTCTGATCTTACATATTAATAATATAACTTTGCCAAAATCTTTTATTTACCAGTCAAAATACAAGTGGATTTCCACTTGCGGGAGTGCATGCTTCAACTGAAAGCTACCAACAAATACAAGAAAAAAAAACTGATGTATACATGTTAGAATGATTCTTCTGTAGGCGAATTGTTTTTAGAGACCACTAATATGCGATTTGGGTGAAAAAAAAGGTGAGGCGCTGGAATAATTTGACGTAATTGAGAAAAAAGAATTATTACCGCAATGGTTCAATATTAATACAGCAAAACAACCACAACTTCCACGACCTCCTACTTCATATGTTGCACAAACCACCACTTACACGGATTTTTTGCAATTTATACACAACATGTGGTAGTCTAATCTATTGCAGGTTCCACCACTTCGTTATCTTTTTGCGAAATACAGTACGAACGCATATGCCCACATACACACGTACACATATGAACATACACACGCACACCGATCCCTTATGAGCACCTCGAATTATTGAGTCGGCATGTCGCTCATGAGATTGACGAAATTACCACGCGCGCCTCGCTATCGATAGGAACATCGCTTATTACTGATAGAACATCCCGCCTTTATACAACACACAAGTGCCAAAACTTGGGGTTTGAACCCTGATAGCCTTGAGGTACAACCATCGTCCTAGACATTCAACCAGAGTTTGATTCGCCACCACTTGGTTATCTAATTAACCATTTAGCCTATGTTGACAGCAAAACTAATAGTTGAGAACCCGCATGTCAATGCTCCAAATAACCTACAACAATGTAAATTACTGAAAGAAATATAAAAAGTTAATTATGCTCCAAATAACCTTTGATAAATCATAAAAAAAATATTCATAAAAAAAATATGAGTTTTTTTTGTGTGTGATTGAACACTAGGATATAAAGACGAATTTTATGTGAAGCATAAATAGTGGTTCAAAAATAAATATTCTATATAGTTAACAAATCAAATATTCATGACACTGAAAATAAATCACAGAAAAATAATATTCTGTCCAAATATTTTAAAGTAAAAAATGATGCTACATATAGAATAAAGTTACATTCTAGAGTGCATCCATTTTTTTCATAATTTGTGATGAATAATAAAATTTCTATGAAGTTTTAAGTTTTTTAGATTGTACACTAACTAAAGCATTGATATGCAGAGGGCCTAGCTGTCGGTTTTGATGTGAACATGGATAAATAGTGGATTAGATGACCAAGTGATGAAAACTGCAATAGATTAGACCATCGCATGATAGAAACCGCAAAATATGTCCAAGTGGTGGTTCATGCAACACACTGAGTAGGAGGTGGTGGAAGGTGCAATTTCATCTGCCCTGTGGTCATATCCCATAACGAACGTGAGAGTCCTTCATAAGGACAAATATGCAAGAAATCATATCTCTCAACTACTTGCATCTAAATAGTATTAATGAATCTACACTGAAACTTTCATAAAACTAATTGCACTTTCCAACATAGAACATTAAAATCGGAAACATTTAACGTGCTAATATTCCTTATTCAAACAAAACAAAATCTTAAACAAAAATATTGGTCGCACCCTATTGATAACCATGACGCCACACCTATCGTGACTTTTCCGTGATTTAGTGCGAGCTCTTACACCTTCTTTATTCTTGCCTTCTCCTTAGAGTGTTCCTCCTTTGGCCTCATAGTATTCTCAAAATCCTCGAAACAGGCTTTACGTCTTGCTTTATAAATAAAGGAACTCACGTTCATACAGAATGTCTAGTACCAAATGCAAAAGAAAATGCAAAGAGGTCCGCGGGAAACAACACACATAAGCCCAAAGTAAACTAAAAGAAAGGAACCGATACAACTCAACGGTTGTACGGTTCATAAAGTTAGAGAGCCACCCTCGCGAGGTTCTGGATCAAGTCATCCGGCCGCTCCTTGTCCTGCTGTCTACATAGAGGGTGTCATTGTTGTAAGAATGCCAAGAATTTAAACATAGAGTCGGAGACCCGCCTCAAAAAGACGCGCTCGATAACCATCTTGTTACCAATAGTCCGTAGGGTCCAGGTCATCCCAGAAAATAGTAGCCAGAAGAGGCGACTCCTCCTATCGGTACGGATCGTCTGCACTTCTAGGAACTCGGTGAGGCCATGTGCCTGCCACTCAGGCCCAAGCGTCTCAACCAAGAAGCTCCAAAGGAAACGAGCCGCGAAGCAAGAGAAAATGATGTGGGTCCCCGATTTTGGTACCGCACACGACGTGCATGTACCATCGCCTAGTCCAAACTGTTTAGCCACCTCCACGCCCGACGGGAGGCAGTCCCTCAACAATTGCAAAGTGAAGATTTTAATCTTCAACGATATTGGCGCCTTCCAAAGATGGGGTCCCAAGAAACAACATGCCCTCTAAAAAGGGCTCGGTACGTAGAACCAATAGTAAAGCGCCCCGAAGTTGAAAGCATCCAAGCAACAGTGCCCGAGGAGTGCTCTAGGGACTATGGAAGGCACGCTCGCAGCAAATCGCACTTATTGACTTTCACCGGACCAAACGTGTGACGGAACCCAATGTTCTACCGCCCATTTTGGGTCGCTCCTGCAACCAAGAGCCCCTGGTCCGAGTACATCGCGAAAAGTTTCGGGAAGTCCTGCCACAAGGGACGTGTCCCTAGCCACAGATCCAACCAAAATAAGATACCTCTTCCGTTGCTTACGGAGAAGAAAGCCCCGAGCCAGATCTCGTGTTTGATGGCTTGGAGAGATCTCCAAAACTGAGATCCCTTCTTCCGCTCGCAAGCCAAGGGAGGACATCCTATCAAGTATTTATCCTTCACAAGTTGAAGCCAGAGGCCACCGTCATCCCTAAGGATCCGCCAAACCCATTTGAGCATTAGTGCTTTATTCATACGATGAGATGCCATAATCCCTATGGCCCTAAGATCATTGGGGCGCAGATATCCGCCCATTTAACCATATGATATTTTCGGTGTCCATTAGATGCCTGCCATAAGAAGAGGGGCAACTCTTTATCAAAGATGGCATGCATGCCCTTCGGCAATAGATACAACCACATCATATACATGGGGAGGCTGGATAGGCATGATTTGATGAGAATAATATTACTCCCCTTGGAGGTAAACCTCCCCTGCCAGGGCTCGGATTTAGCCTTGACCCGCTCTACTAGCGGGTCTAGCTCCTTAATAAGGATCTAAGAGTCTCGAATTGGCATCCCGAGATAAGTAACTTGGAACGTCGCCAACCTAAAATTGAGATTGTCCGCAATCCGTTGTTATTCCGCCATGGAGTAGCCAAGGATCACGACCTCACTCTTATCAAAGTTGATACTGAGACTTGACATGGCTTGAAAACAGAGGAGAAGGAACTGGAGATTGATGATATCAAGGTCCAAACCTTCCACCATGATCATTCTGTCATCCGCATATTGGAGGTGAGTCACGCCGCCTCCTGGGAACAGATGTGCAACCACACCCGATATGTGGCTAGAGGTCTTAGCTCTCTCTAATACCTCTACAAGAGCATTAATTGTGGTGTTAAAGAGCAAAGGGGAGATAGGATCCCCTTGTCTAACCCCACAAGTCGGCCTGAAATAGGGACTCACTTCCCCATTCATGTTAATTGAAGTGTTCCCACTCATAACTAACTGCATAATCCAACAAATCATTCGATCATTTACCCCTCTACATTCCAACACTAAACGAAGAAAAGACAAGCCCAAGCGGTCATATGCCTTTTGGAAATCCAGCTTAAGAAACACATCTTTCTGACATCGTGACTTCACCTCATGAATGATTTCATGGAGTGCCAGAATTCCGTCATAGATATACCTCCCCTTAAGAATGGCGAACTGGTAGGAATGTGTGAGGTGTTTTATTATAGGAGCAAGCCTAGAGGAACACACCTTGGAGAAGAGCCTAGGGTTGAATTGAGAATAGTGATTGATCTAAATTGACGGATGTCCGTGGCCCCACTACCTTGGGGATCGGGGTAATCACACCAAAGTTAAGGCGGGACACTGCGAGTGTTCCAATGTAAATTTCCTCGAACATTGGCATAATCACCGTCTTAAGTCTACCATAATTTCTAGAAGAAAATGACCGGGAGGCCATCCATCCCAGGGGTCGAGTTAGCCTTCATATCCATAAGCGCCCGAGTTACCACTTCAGACAGGAAGGGGAGGGTCAGCTCCGCATTCTCAGCATCACAGACCCGTGCTCGCTCTGGTCATAGGCCAGTTGACAGTGAGACCCCCGAGCGGGGTCCCGCCGTGAAGATCTTCTTATAGAAGAAGTAAATGTGGGTGGAGATCTCTCTCGGCTCCTCCAAGATACGATCACCCTCCCATAAGGATGGAATAGAGCATTTCCTACAACGCCCATTGGAAATCGCACAGAAATATGCCATATTCGCATCGCCTCTAAGGATCCAGTTATGACGACTTTGTTGTCGCTAGAAGGTTTCCTCACCCTTGTAAATCTCCACAAGGGATTCCTCAAGGCCATACCACTGAAGCCATTCCTTAGCGGTGAGACCAACCGAGTCTGACGTTGGGTCTAGCATTTGAATCTCCCCGGAATAGAGGCTCTCCTCTTCCTCACCTCTGCTCCAAGGTTGGCACCCCAACCCCTGATGAATTTGCGTGCCATTCGGGCAGTGGTGCAAAGCGTCTACCGCGTTAAACAGACGTGGTGGATGCTCGGTAGCCATGGCCCACTTCACTTGAAACGCTTCCACAAAGCCTGGTTGCTCGAGCGAGAAGTTCGCAATGTGGAAGCACTTCAACCTAGGGGGTTGAGCTCCCCCTGTCAAAAGGAGGAGGGGTGTGATCCAAACCGACCCTAGAAAGCACGCGTACAGAATAAAGTGGAAAGGAAAACTCCCAATCCACAGATACAAAGACCCGATCCAACATGCTCCGGATCGGGTCAACCCAGTTGTTAGTCCAAGTGTATCTTGCTCACACCCACCTGATCTTTTTAAGCATGAGATTAGTGATACAGTCGTTGAACATCCTCATTCGCCGAAGATCCACGTTCCCCGAGCTTTTTTCATCTAGGAACCTTATAAGATTAAAATCCTCGGCTATCACAAGCGGGGTGGGACACCATTCAACCTTTGCTTGCAGCTCAGCCGGGAACGTCGATGACCTACTATGATCCGCAGGGCCATAGACGATGATCACCTCCCACTGTAAGGAGGTCCGTCTACGGGTGAGAAGCAACTCATGAAGAATTCCCCCTTGTCCATATCCTCTACCTTGAATGTGTCCTCCTTGACACCTAGAAGGATACCACCCGAGCGACTAGTGGCGGGGAGCCATTGCCAGGCGAACTTATACGAACTAAGCCCCTCCAGCTGCTGAATAGAAAAGTCTTATCTAGTCGTCTCCTGGATGCCAAAAATGTCTACATCTTCACGTCTCATGTACTCACTCAGCTTCTTCATCGTGCCATCCTGCCCAAACCCCATAATATTCCAATCAAATAGCCGTATAGGGTTATTCATTTGGAAACAACATTGGGGGTTGTCCCCTTCTAGGGACAGGGTGGGCCCTACCAGAGGTTGAAATCTAGGAACTCAATAGCATTCTCAACCTAAGCACGCGAACCACTCTAGTGAATTATAGAACGTCAACGGTTATAAGGTGGTCTAAGTCTATCTGCGCTAGTAATGTGAAACTTGATTTAATCCCTTTTTCAGCATGAATGAGTCTTTTACATTGTCAAGAAATTATTTTGTTTATAGGGCTGCAGGCAACAAATTCCAACATTGCAAGTCACCGGGTTTCCTGTATGCAAACTTCTAGAACATGGAATATGACTTTGTGGATTGGTGATCGTTGGTCCTTCACTCCATCCTCGCATATTGCACAAGGGAATCTCGTCGGTGATTCTATTCACGGCATGATAGATTTGGAAGGAACAAAACACAATTCAACAAAGTGCATCCCTTTGTTGGCGCTTTGCTGAAAACCATCTAAACCTCGCACAAGCTACTCTTCTAGTATAGGTCGACCAATTGAGTTGTGTTTTGTAGGATAGGTCTCTTCAGTAGCTCAATGTATCGAATCGGGAAAATCTATTTACATTTCTTTTTTGATAACGAGCATATTATAATATCGGGGAGATAATAAATACACTGAGGCTCTGCACTAGATCAATACGCTAAAGGCATTACGGATGCACACAGCCGAAAAAAGAAAAGAAGAAACTAAAAAAGGAAAAGCTCTGCTACAGAATTCCAGTCCTTACAACAACAACACAACCGCATGCCCAACCTCTCTGGCAGCAACACCTTCAATAAGGGAACAATGCACAAGCGTCGTCATCGCCCGATAAAAGATCATGGGTTTTCACCCCGGAGATAGTCCCCACTCTCAAATTAATGCATTCATCAAGGTCATTTACAAGCACAATCAATTAAGGCTATACCTTGACTTTTCACTCTGAAAGGTAAGACTTTGAACTTCACATATGCTGTCGTCTCCATTTACATACTGCTGCCACGATTCCTAAAATTCCAAGTCGTTCCTCATCAATGCAAAGACTCCACGTCATTGCTAGTCCTCCAATCTCACCTTCCATGGCATTCTCCGCCTCTGACTTCACCATGGATTTGCCCATTATGGCAACAGAAGCAGAGATTTGCGCCGCTCCTTGTGTTGCGACCGAATCCCACCCGATCCAGCAATATCTAGGTCTTAACACCCGTGGGAGATCGCCGGCGAAGCCTTCAGGAACCCGACACTCTGGCCAGATCAAAGAGAACAAGCGTGAGGCAGTTCTTTATCTTGGCGCACGAGCAACCCTAGGACCACCACCATTATTCTTCAGCCTTGCATGCCGCGATGTCGCGAGACCACTCCCAGCAGGAACGACAACAACAGAGAGAAAAACCAGCACACGGCTAAACGCCATCATGGCCAAGGCAGTTGACTGCATCGTCGGCACTGGCTGGATCCGTCCGGCCCATATCGGATCCATGTGATCTAGATCGAGCCAAAGAGATCCTGGACAACCCTGATCCGAACCGCCAATGACGGCCTGCATTGGTGGCGCCCCACCACCACTCCGTCGGGCCTCAAGCGTCGGCCACTGGCCGCGCCGCCTCGTGCCCACCACCTGTGCCCACCGCCTCCGTGATTCGCCTCCGCAGGACACCTCCCTGCCCACCGTCTACGACGGGATGGGCGCCGCCACCATCGCCGAAGTCATCAGCAGCGTCGGCAGGGGCCAAGGACGGTGGCGGTTTCTAGGGTTCGAGGGAAGGGGTGCCTCCGGAACCGCCCTGGAGGGGAGCGACCCGGGATAGAGTTCTTTCTTGTATATCGCCTCTACCACTGTCGAGTCTTCTTAGTCAGATTCATGGTCGGGGGTGCCATAAGGCTACTGGTAGAACCGTGGGTGGAAACGTGGAAGTACTGGAAACGAGGACACGATTTACCCAGGTTCGGTACGTCGCAACTATGGCGGCGTTCCTACTCTTGCAATCTACTAAATCAGAGCTGAAGTCTGAAGTATACAAAATACAATTGTGAGTATGGTTTCGCTAACTCGGCGAGGATAAACTTTCCGGCGAGTTGGCTTCTAGCTATTCGAACATTTGTTCTCTCTTGTTTCTCTTGCTCCCGTCCGACTTTATATAGATATCCGGAATAGAGCTTACATGAAGGAAACCTAAAAGACTACTGAAAGTTATTCTATTCTTGGGAAGTAAGGCATCCGACTTCTTCTCAAAATCGTACCACGTAGTGGGCCGTGGTCCGGGTATATCTAGAATCCGGTTTCGTACGCGTCAGCTTACTAGGCTTTGGCAAATGTCGGACATATCCCTATTTGGCATATATCCGACAAACATTACTCACCCGAGCGGTGTTACTGCCAGGTAAACTTTGTAAACTTGTGGTCTTCCTACGTACTTCAGAATATTGGACCTACGGGGATACTCCCAGGTGTATAACGCGGAGGCGAGTCACTAATTTACATTTTCCCGAAAAAAAGATTCACTAATTTACACATCGTACTGGTATAATAGTCGCATTGCACTGCCAAAGAGTGATTGCGAGTAGTGACGCAAATTGCCTTGCAAGCAAAAGTATCTGCGGAGCGAAGAGGGCCTGGCAGTTGCAGCACAAACAATCAGGATCGTTTTGGTGCCATCTTCTTCACATGATTTGATAATCTGTACTAACCGCTGCACCATTTCCTAGGATTTGTTAAATCATATTATCTCTTCAACTAACCCCCTTGGGAGCCGCCACGATTTCCAAATTCCCCTCCCCACCACATCTTTTATTCACGTAACAACAAATCAACGGATTTCGTTTCCCTTGACGACATAACGACAAGCGAAAACGTAGAAGCTCTTAAACTTTATTCTGATTTGCACATCAACTTTTTTCGATCGAAATCAACTTTTGGAGCCAACTTTTCTCTGTTCAATTTTTTCACCAGAGCTTAAAAGGTGACTCCCAGAAAAAGATGTCAGGGGTCATCTCTTCCTGCCCGTTGCTTTAATTTGTGAACAATTAACGTCCATGATGCCATCTGATCACGTATCCGCTGGAGCTAATCCTGACCGTACAATCTGGTGGCTAACGCTTTTGAGTCTGCAAGAGATTCCATGGAGCTAATCCTGACCGTACAATCGGATGGATATCAATCTCGAGGACTGGTGGGTCCAAGCTAATTAACAAATATTGTCCATTTATTAGAGATGTAATTGGTTGACTGTATTGTTTTTCTTATGTTAAGTATGTTTTTGTAGAAAGAATATGTTGGTCATTATAGTCATAAGATAATGTCAAAAGAAAATTACGGGATTAGACTAGGGGTAGCAAAGTAAGGCGTCGCTTTGAAGCTTGAGGTGTCGTTTTCTTGAGAAGATAATCTTGATAGACAGATAGAGACGGTTCGCTTGTTTTCGTCTGTTTTCTCCAGGGTACTTATCCAGTGGTCTCTTCTGGTTTGTCCTGATCGTATGGATCCGCTGATTGATGTCTGTCTTTGTTCGTACTACCACAAAAGCAACGAAAAGATGAATACGTCATTTCCCGTGTCATTTCTTTATTGTTGGTTATGAACTCGTGTCGTCATTTAAACGTCGTCTTATATTTTTTCTTTAATTTCAGAGAATGTCATTTTTCACCAAGATTTATTTTCTGATAGCTTCCTCGAACAATGTGCATAGATTAAGCTAACAAGGACGGCATTTGGACGAGATCGGATGGAGCGTTGTGATGTGCGCCTGGCTGAAGATATGTTTTCTGTGGTCATCTCATGTCTTATCGCGGAGTGGAACTCAAGGAGGGATCACCGGATCAGAGGCGGCCAATCAGTCATGTGCTTAGCCATCTGCTGAAATCTAGCATCAAGATGTGCAATGCACATGGTTGGTAAAATGATGGGTACCTTGAAGTCAGGTATATATGGATCGATTCTCATGTGTTTTGCAGCTGCAAGGCAGTACAGTTTCAGAATTCTATAACATGTCTAATTAATTAAGAAATCTAAAGTTAGCTCCTCCCAACAACTCTTGAGAGCAAGTACAATAAGGCTGGTGCCAATGCACCGCCCACTATTCACGGGCTATAGCCCCCGCCACGTCACCTTCTCTCACCACTATCACGCCACTCTCACGGGCACGGTGCCAGTGCACGGGCTATAGCCCGGGCTGTAAGATTCTCTCTCTGCCACATCAGTTTTTCTCTCTCCTCCACGTCAACACATATTTTGAAGATTAAAAACATTGCAAATAATAGAAGAAATTATTTTATTCAACTAAAATTGTACCGATTACATAATAATAAATAAAAATTACATAAAAAATGAGAAAATTACATAATCTAGTTTTGATGAGCCCACACATGCTCAATCAAATCCCCCTGGAGCTGTGTATACATCGGCGAGTCCTGCATTTCGTTGTCCATCTGAATCCTTGCTGCTAGGCTTGGTGGTGCATTGGTATGTATTGGAGGCCCGACGTTGCTCGCAACTGTCTCATAGGTGTTCTCCAAATTGCCGCCTCGTACTCGGCCTCCATTGCCGCCTGCATTGCGGCGATCATCTCACCCTCCAGTCCCTCGCTCGAATCGCTGCTGCTTGACGAAGACATGGCGTCGAGAGGGTGGAAATGAAGAGTAGAGAGGATGAAATTGGTGTGGAATGAGTGCAGCATATGGGGGGGTATTTATAGGAGGGATCAGCTCCAAATTTCAAATTTTTCGAATTTTTTTTCATTTTTTTTGGACAGCAACGGATACCCCTAACGGCTAGCTGACGTGGACCAATAGGGGGGCGCCACGTCAGCTAGCCGTTGGGAGCCAACGGCTCTTCCCTGCCGCCCCGCCCTACCGCCCCGGCCTGCCATCCCACCGCCCCGCCTACCGCCCCTCTCGCCCCCCCCTACCGCCCCACCCCGTCGCTACCGCCCCGCCTATGCGGGCGGCAAGCCGGGCGGCAGCCCCTACAGCCCGGGCGGCAGCGCAGCCGCCCGCCGGCACCTACCGCCTCCTCCTACCGCCCCCTCTCGCCCGGCCCCGGGCGGTAGCGCCGCTACCGCCCGCCCCTATAGCCCCGGTTGGCACCAGCCTAAGGTACAGCAGCAGGCTATAAGAGGTAAAATAATATTATTGTGATGACATGGAGGAGAGAGAAGTGGAGTGAGCTCTCATGCAAGAGCCAGCCGTGCTCGTAGGCACTTTGTGAGAGTGAGAGATGGGCCATATTAAGATAGCTCTATAGCTAACTATTGTACTTCTTGGCTATATGTTGGATATAGATGACATGACAATTTGTTATAGCCTGCTGCCGACTCTACTATTGAAGTTGCTCTGAAAAAAATGACGCCTAGTCCGCCGAATGACTGGACAGCAAGATTCTAGCCGCCACGGATGCCATATTATGACAGCTCATCAGCTGAATCATCTTGGTTTCGCTTCACAGAGGAACTCTAGCGGACGTCATAATAATACCCAGCCTCCAAAATAAGCTTTTACTAGTTTAGAGGTGTTAGAGCATGTACAATGGTTTGATATGATAAAACGGTCTTATATTATACATGAACCTTGATATACATACGATGTCTTCCATTCAAAACTCATACGACACAACAGTCAATTCGTCGGATGTATCTTCCTCAGGTTCGGATCACAAACGTCGGACATGGATCGGACACTGCATGTCGTACGGACAATAGTTTCGATTATACATTGAATGTCTTTAGAGATGGAAAACATGTTATACAATAATAAATTATCTCTTAGCATTATCTCCAACCATTATTGTTTAGATGCTATTTAAACTATGACATGATTAAAAATGAACTAGAAACCATATGACTAAGATAAGGCACCAACGGCTTATCTTTCTAGTAAGAGATTATCTCCTAGACAAGAGAAGACCCATCCTTTTTTTCCTCTCTACGCCAAATAAGCAATCATCCTACCTAACAATGTTAATATAACAATATTAATATATAACCATTGTACATGGATTTGAATGGTAGGTCTAGCCGATGCGCTATACTGACTTCTGATTTTTATTTTGGAGGGGTCGGTAAACTATTCCCTTGGACTATAAACCTAGCGACAAGAGACAAAGTTGTTTCCTCCGCGCCAATGATCCCTACCCCCTCTTCATCCCCATGCGAGGCCCCTGCCACTTGTCATCGTTGTTGCGGTCATGCCTCCCTGTTACCGTGCCACCGTCAATTGGCATAGAGAACCCAATGACCCCATTCTCGTCGACGAATCGGGAAGCCGCTGGCTCGAGCTCGTAGTAGAGAGCAGAGAGCGTCAGGCGTCGGGTCCGGGATCCGCTCAACCGTGCTAGGAGACGAGGACCGCGCCATCCAGGTGGGAAGTAGGACATAATGTGTCGATAACACTCATGCACAAGACATGGATGGTGGCACGCATGGAGATGACGGGGACGACCGCGTCCGATTCATGGCCGAGAGATGGGACGAGGTTGGTATAAGGAGGGTTGACGGGGAAGGAATGACACAAGATTACAGACAAGGAATCGGGAGAAAGACTACGAGAAAGAAAAAGAGAAGATGAAAAAAAAGTGAGAACCCACCACGGGTGGGTCCTGCACCGCCTTTTACATACTGTAGTTTTATGGTATCTGATTTTACACACATATCATAGATTCTTAAAAGATTAATTAGGGCCTCTTTGATTCACAAAATTCTACAAATCGTAGGAACGGGAAAAGCGTAATATCGCAATGTCATGCCCACTCCAATCCTACATAATTTGATATGCTCAAAAATTTGTTTGATTCCATTACAGAAAAATCGAATGATTTCTCAGGAAAAAAAATCTTATGGGATTCAATCCTACAAATCAAATAGCCAATATAGAAAAAAAAACATAAGAATTTGAATCTTATAAAATTCTTACTCAAATCCTTTGAATCAAAGAGATCTTATGGCTTCTTCGATTCATAGGATAGGGAAATCAAAGGAGTATGAAATAGATATGTCCGCGAGTGTAAAACTTTCCTAGTTCCTTGTGCATAGGGTCCAAAGTATGGGGTCTGAATGAATTTTTATTTCCATGTACGTCGTTCCTTGAAAGTGAGATCCGAAGGGAACAATCTCTAGCTTTCCCCAGCATCATTCCTATGAATCAAAGGTGTGAACAGTATCAATATTTTTTTGTTGTTTTTGGGTGATCCAAATTCACTTATGCTGATGAAAGGCCAAACTTCTGACGAGTAGAGCGGAGCGCCTGGAGTCTGAAGTTGGGCATCGCGTTTGCACGACAAACGTGGCCCGCACAGAGGGGGTGGGGTGGGGGGCGGCAGACCCCCGCGGTACGGTACGAGTTGTTACCGAGTTGGAGTTGGATTCACCCTTACCGAACTAGTTAGGTCATGACCGCTTTTATATACCTGTTGTAAGCCGCCGCACGGGATAAGCCACACATGTAAATCCCGGCGTGTTTGTAACCTCACCCGAAATAGTGAAGTATTGCTGGCTAGCGCCTGTGGTTTTTTCTCTTCCTTGTTGGAAGGGTTTTCCACGTTAAAATCTCGTGCCCCGGTTGGTTTGATCTTGCTTACTTTATCGTTGTTTTGCTATTGCGTGTAACAAATTCCCTAGCCTTGTATGTTTCCTCTATGTTTTCTCCAAATCAAAGGAGCCTTAGAGTGTAGTCCATGTCATTTCTAGAGCTCAAAATTCACTGTATCAGTTGCTCTAAAACCCAAGCGGAGATCGCACCTGGTGATGGTAGCGCGCCAAAATGGATTTCAGATGAACTCAACTCGTCTAGAGTGAATTTTTACATAAATAGCCTTTTGGCGCGGAAAATACACACTCTAACCCCCCGAAACAGAAAATTCAAAAAATAAACCTTTTTCTTAACGTCCGCCACGTGGGCGTTATGTTCCATAGGTCAACGCCCCATATGCGAGACGTTATTGACCGTGCCACCGTGGACAAGGGCTTCTACGTGGCAGCACGCTTAACGCCCTGAGCCAAGGCGTTATGCACCTTAACGCCCTGCTCGAGGGCGTTATGCTCCGTAACGCCCTGCTGGGAGGCGTTATGCGAGTGAACTTAGCATGTGCATTCCCCTCCTGACCCCTAACTTCCCCATCCCCTTCTCTTCTCTTTCCCAATCGTGAAGAACACCCCGCAGCCACCCACTCCCCTCCCTTAAATTCCTCCCTTCTTAGCAAGATCAGAGGCTAATCTTTGGGGATTTTGTTCCCAAAGAACTTGTGAAGATATTCCCCTATTTTTTCCCTCCTTTTGTTGGTTCAATACTCCACATTTGATTTTTTTCTATGAATTCCCGATCCCTAGTTCATCTAGTTTTTTTAACTATTTACCTTCTTAGTACTAGTTTGTTAGTGATGATTTAGTGGTGGCTATTAGTAGTAGTAACCCTAGAACTAGTTGAAACCCTAGATTTGTAGTGCTAGCTCTAGATTCTAGTGTTAGATTTAGTTGTACAATTAGATTTGTTATTAATATATTGTAGGTTGCTATTATGATGTAAACTCTAGATTTCTAGTGTTAGTCCTAAATTTCTAGTGGTAGTCCTAGATTTATAGTGTTAGCCCTAGATTCTAGTAGGTTGCTATTATGATGTAAAATTAGATTTGCTAGTACTAGTCAAGCAAAATAAATAAATTGATTATGAGTTATTTAGTGATTTTGGGAATTTTAGTTCATTGTAAATATGTATTGGATAGTTCATTATATTATTTTCTTGTTGCTTTATGCATAGTGTTGATTAACTAGTTCAAAATAGATTTGTTATAACTAGCTAGGTAGATTTCTTATGAATAGAAACATTTTAATCATTATATTGTGATCTTTTGTCTCATTGTTTTAATCGTATTTTTTTCTTTCTTTTCTAGAGCTATGTCACTTCTCAAAGATATATACGACGCGGACCACCGTGGCCACTTCATGGCAGAGGATAATATTTTACCCACGCTGCAATTGAGGTTCGCAAAAATTGAAGGTCTGCAGGAAGACGCCCAAGGGAAATGGTCCATGCACTATGATGAGAGGTATACCCCCTACACCAGGATGACCGGGATGCTTCCTTTCGTCAACATGCTTAAGAGTGGGACGCCCAAGTTCAACCCATGTGCCATCACCGCGCTGGTAGACCGGTGGCGGCCGGAGACGCACACCTTCCACCTGCCATGTGGAGAGATGACTGTGATGTTGCAGGATGTTTCGATGATCACGACACTTCCCATCAGGGGGAAACCTGTTTGTATGAGCATTGACAGTAAGGGATGGAAGGCGGGAATGATCGAATTTCTCGGGAGAGATCCGGGCACTTCGGGAAGAGCCGCTGGTGCCAACTTTGGTTGGATTGCTCGACATTTTGGAAGATGCCCAGCTGACGCAAATAATGAAATTGTGGAGCGGCATGCCAGGGTCTACATGTGGTATGTCCTTTCCTGAGTTATATTTCCAGCAGTCAGTGGCTCGATTGCACCATATATGTGGCTCCATTTGTTAGCCGTTTGGGACTACAGATTTAGCTGGGGTTCTGCTGCACCGGCTTATCTGTATCGTCAGGTAACCACTTTATCATATCCCCGTCCATTCTCAATTAAGGTAATTTAATGTGAACCTTACTTAATTCTTTGTGCAGTTGGACGATGCGTGCCGAAGTGGCAAAGTCCCACATGTTAAGATCGAGCAGGGTACAAACAAGGTTGATTGCAATATAAGTGGGTGCTTGGTGCTTCTGTCCGTATGGAGTTGGGAGCGTTTCTCAATTGAGAGGCTAGTGTCTAATATCAATCTGCAGTGGGAGGATGGCGGTGATCCAGAACGTCGAGCTACATGGCTTCTGAGATGGTTCAGGTGAACCGTGACTGGGGTTCAACTATGAACCTATATCTTGACTACACCAATCAGTTTGACACCATTACCGCTGACATGGTAAGATTTGTACCCTAAATAGTTTTAGACCACCACTCATGTGGCTCAGACTAACAATCTAAATTTTATTTTGCATAGGTTACCTGGGAGCCATATGTTGTTGATGCCTCGTTCGCCTTGAATTCAAAGTGTCTAGCTGATCAGCATCTTTGGCGAATGGAATGTACGATGGTGTGTTTCTTTGCAGTGGAGTGACATCTCCGAAATAGGGTAATGAGGCAATTTGGACTATTGCAGAGGACCCCTCCTCCTTATATGGACACTGACGCGTGCACCATTAAGTGATTCTCATTTTGTTTACCTAGTGATCATTGTAGTCCATTATAGTAGTTTAACGTATCTACAATTTGCAATGTAGAGTGGACAAGATACAGTTCAGGTCCACGAAGAATTGGCCAAGGAAGTTTGACAAGTTCATCACCGAGTTTAATACCACCGTTGATAACATGACTTGGATTCATGAAAATGGAGGAATCACATTTCATGATCCTCCTCACAACACTGCTGCATTCGACACGTATCTGAGTTGGCTAGCACCTAGGACTCGTCTGAAACTTCTCCCTCCTGCTTTCAACACTAAAAATATCTACGCTGCGGTAGACCCTAACAACATCGATTTGTCAAAGCTGCAGTACAATAAGAGCATCAGGGACACCTGTCAACGCCAGGAGTTGGCGCCGGTGGTCAACACTGTTGGGAATATGCCCTAGAGGCAATCATGTATGATGTAATTCCCACTGTATTCATAAAGTTATTAAGTTGTCTTTGTTTTGAACATCTGATATATGTCATTGAATATGTGATTCGATTGTGGAACTATATATTCATGTTGTTCATACTAAATTGTCCTTGGTCATTTAGGTTGTGCTGGACACACACCCTAGACTAATGTGAGTGTTGGCTGATGACACGGTTCCACTTGTCATGGGCATGGTGATGCCATTCCAACGTTCACAGACTTGGCTAAAGAGTTTAGCAAGTCGGACTGACCCACATTGAGATGCAACGAGCAAGTCGTCATTTGCATGTCTCAATCAATGTAATCCTTAGACCTGAGGTTGTCGCACAATCCGAGTTGTGGATCACCGACTTAGGTTCTGTCAAACGTTGTTCTGTGACAAGGCAACTATAAAGGCAGAGTTCGGGTCGAATGAGAAGCAAGTTGCGTGATGTGGATAATCAAGATGGGATTTTGCCCCTCCGAATGGAGAGATATTCTCTGGGCCCTCTCGAGTGATATCATTCAGGAAGCATGGCCATGCGCGACTCAGTTAAGTGTTAACTGTGTCGGTTGACTAAGAGTTAGTCAGATGAATCACATGTCACAGATCGAGAAGAGAGTTGAGCTATTTAAGGGATGACGATAAATCGCCTATAGCTCGACAAGGTATATCGTGAGGCAAAAGGGACTAAGATGAATATCACATTGAAAGGTATGTCGTCATGACTCAATGGTACTTGGGACTCGGCACGTTCTGCTAGGAGCCGCTACCGATTGATCGATTGGAGTTGGACTCCAATCGTGTCCAAGTCGCCATGAGCCTGCAGGGTCGCACACTTAAGAGCGGGAGCAAGTATTGGTCGGGTTGGACCCGAACCGGAAATGGACTGGTTTTGTGAGTCGGACTCACAAAGGGAATGGGCCACAAGTGTTGTGAAGCCCATTACCATACGCTATATAAAGAGGGGCGCAGGTTGCCCAGCGGGCACGTTAGTCCATACTCCCATGCGTTGGGAACCCTAGCCCCACTCAGTCCAGCCGCCGCACCGGACCTAGCAGTCCGCCGTCGGAGCTCCTCCTCGTACGTGTGGATACCGGCAGAGGTGCTGTACATTCAGCACTTCGACGTTCGAGGGATTGGATCGGCCGGACCGGATCGTGGGACTGCACTGTCCCGACGCGCTTCATCGATAATCCGCAACCGCGCGTCTAGTGGTAATCATCGTGGCCTTCTACCTCGGCTAGATCTTGGAAGCATCGCGTAGGAAAAGTTTTTGTTTATCTCTACGCGTTCCAACAGTGATATCAGAGCGGTAGCTTCTGGTATTAGGCCCGAGATCCGTACATATGTGATATGTAGTTAGCGTTAGATGTGATCTAATTGATGTTTTGGTGGTCGGTCTATGAGATAGATCGGTTTTATACAAGGTTGATTGGATCAATCGTACTCGGGGTTAATGGATGATCTTGTTTCCGTCATCATACTGCTAAGGTCGTGAAACAACTTACCCCTACCGGTCGGTTTCCGCCATCGGGGTATACCGTGACACATAAATCCAGTTGCGGTGATCGAAGATCAAAGAGTTTGATCGAATCGGAATACGGATCAGATTTGGGTAAAATCGTTTTATCCGATGATGAAATCCATGATCGGAATGCAGATGAGATATGCGTTTTCCGAAATCGTCGGGACCGCCGGCTTCGCCCTGTCGTAGCGTCTTAGATGTTGTTGCGAGTTTCACAACGCCGGTAGATATCGTATCTATGCATAACTTGTTTTTGCAGGAAGTTGTGAATGGTATGGCTTATGTGCATGTGATGTGTGTAATCCATACATGATCTGCGTATCATGTTTATGTCAGCCGGCTGTAGCCTAGGTGCTGTCATTTTATTGTATACCGGCCTGCGTGTCGGATTCTCTATGTAAATTTTCATTTACTAGCTAGTGTAGCTTGTTGGAGAACCCGGATGACATGCAAGTCGATGTACAAGTCGGCTACATGGAGCAAGATGGCACATGACAAGAGTTGGCACAAGTCGACTTGCAAGCTTCGTGGAGATGGAGATCACCATGAAGAGAGCCATACCATTTCACATTATAATTGCTTTATTTGTGTTATTGTTATGTCTCTATTTACCTCTGTTTAGATAGTTGGTAGATTATTTAATCCCTCAAAGAAGGTCTAGTCGGTCTCCCCGCCAGTGCTGCACCATCACAAGTTGGACATTCTTGGTAGTGGGCTCATAAAATTGAGGTGCTACCAATTCTTTCCGGTTAGGTGGGTTTGAGTCGGACTCTTACAAGAAGAAACACTTGGTAATCTAGACGAGTCCATCACAACGGTTGTGGGGCTCAGGGCGAGGTAGGTTGGGAGCCGGGGCATGTGATGTCACCCAACTAACAGGAGTCGTATTGGATACGGTTGGCGAGGTGTTGCCTACCTAGATCACTTGACGGCTAGCAGTGATGCTAAATCTCACTAGTCGGCTTGCTTATTTAGGGTCTTGAATCACTTAGCAACCATCGGAGGGATGTTGGTTCTAGTGGGAGCATAAGTATTAAAGCGTTTAAATATGCCTGCTCTTTTATGAATACATGTCTTAAGTGTTTTTGCGTATTTTCTGTTGTAGATCAATGGCACCTAGCAACCTTCCTCAGTTGTCCACTTTTGCGTTGAGGTCAATCCTAGAGAAAGATAAGCTTAATGGAACTAATTTCACCAACTGGTATCCTAATCTGAGGATAGTCCTCAAGCATGACAAGAAAGAACATGTTCTAAAAACTCCACTTCCAGATGAGCCTGATGACGATGCGACTGTCGCTGTCATGAATGCCTACCGTAAGAATAGAGACGAGTCTACGGAAATCAGATGTCTTATCCTTGCACACATGAAACCGGACTTGCAGCAGCAGTTCGAGAATGTTGAGGCCTACGATATGATCGAAAGCCTCAAAAGTATGTTCTAGGCTCAGGCAAAGACCGAGAGGTATCAAGTCTCTCAAGCTTTGCTGGGCTGTAAGCTGAAAGATGGCGATCCACTGAGTCCGCATGTAATCAAGATGATTGGTTACATTCAGTCTCTGGATCGGCTGGGCGTCCCAATTAACGAAGAGTTCGCTACTGATATAATTCTGAACTCTCTTCCTAGTGCGTATGGTTCGTTTATCTCGAACTACCATATGCATGGTATGGATAAGAGTATCACTGAATTATATGGGATGCTCAAAACGGCAGAGCCTGATATCAAGAAATGCGCCAGTCAAGTGTTGATGGTGCAGAATAAGGCTAAGTTCAAGAAGAGTTCTTGGACTAAGAAGAAGAAGGATAAGTCAGGAGGTAGCGCCCATGGCCTTGTCCAGAGTGCTCCCTCAAAGACTAAACCTTCTCCTACAGTCGGAGCCAACTGCTTCTATTGCAAGCAAGATGGCCACTGGAAGAGGAACTGCACCAAGTATTTGGCTGACAGAGTCAAGAGTGGAGGTGTGACTTCCAACTCAGGTACGCTTGTGTGCAATGTTATAGACATTTATCTTACTGATGCGCCTAATAGTTCTTGGGTATATGATACCGGATCAGTTATTCACATATGCAACTCGTTGCAGGGACTGGTAAGAACTAGGAGCGTGGCAAGAGGAGAGGTTGATATCCGGGTCGGCAACAAGGCGAGAGTCGCTGCGTTGAAAGTCGGCACGATGCAACTTCATTTACCTTCAGGATTTATTTTGGAACTAAATAATTGTTATTATGTTCCAGCGCTTAGTCGAAACATTATTTCCGCCTCATGTTTGATGAGACAAGGTTATGAGTCGAATATTAAGAATAATGGTTGTTCTTTATATTTGAAAGATATGTTTCTTGGCTTTGCACCCGTTCAGAACGAGTTATTTATTTTAAATCTTGATAGTGAATCGGTCTATAACATAAATGTTAAAAGGTTGAAACCAAATGATCTGAATATGACTTACTTTTTGCACTGTCGGCGTGGTCATATAAGTTGGAAGCGCATGAAGAAGCTCCATGATGATGGACTTCTAACTTCGTTCGACTTAGAGTCATTCGAGACATGCGAATCATGCCTACTAGGCAAAATGACCAAGACACCTTTTGCAAGGAGTTGTGAAAGGGCGTCTGACTTGTTAGAACTAATACGTAGTGATGTATGTGGTCCAATGAGCACGACAGCCAGAGGTGGTTATGATTACTTAATTACCTTCACTGATGATTTGAGTAGGTATGGATATATCTATTTAATGAAACACAAGTCGGAAGCCTTTGAAAAGTTCAAGGAATTTCAGAGTGAGGTACAGAATCAGCTCGGCAAGAAAATAAAGTTTCTACGGTCGGACCGTGGAGGAGAGTACATAAGCCATGAGTGTGATGACCATCTAAAGAGTTGTGGAATAGTTGCTCAACTCACTCCGCCGGGTACACCGCAGAAAAACGGTGTATCGGAACGGAGAAATCGGACCTTGTTGGACATGGTACGATCAATGATGAGTCGGACAGATCTACCTTTATCATTTTGGGGTTATTGTCTAGAAACTGCAGCTTTCACACTAAACATAGTACCATCAAAGTCAGTAGAGAAGACACCGCATGAGATGTGGACGGGCAAAAAGCCAAGTTTGTCTTTTCTTAAGATTTGGGGTTGTGAGGCATTTGTCAAGCGACTTCAGTCGGACAAGCTCACGCCCAAGTCGGATAAGTGTATTTTCGTGGGGTATCCGAGGGAAACCTTGGGGTACTACTTCTACAACCGGGAATAGGAAAAAGTGTTTGTCGCTCGGAATGGTGTCTTCCTTGAGAAAGAGTTTCTCAGTCGGGAAGTCAGTGGGAGCACGGTGCAACTCGAAGAAATTCGAGAAGAACCAGCTAGGGGCGAGTCGGCAATGGCCTTGGAGGCTGAGCCGGTCGTGGTACCTACACCGGTTACAACACCTGAACCTCGGAGATCTGCCAGATTACAGAGTGCTCGAGATGTTTTACTGTTAGACAGTAATGAGCCGACAACTTATTCGGAAGCGATGGTGGGATCTGATTCCGAGTCATGGCTTGGAGCCATGAGATCCGAGTTAAAGTCCATGGATGAAAACCAAGTTTGGAATTTGGTTGATCTGCCTGACGGTGCAAGACCCGTCGAGTGCAAATGGGTCTTTAATAAGAAAATTGATATGGATGGAAATATTTCCGTCTATAAAGCACGACCTGTCGCGAAGGGATTCCGACAAGTTCAAGGAGTTGACTACGACGAGACTTTCTCGCCCGTAGCGATGCTTAAATCAATTCGGATCATGTTAGCCATAGCAGGCTATTTCGACTATGAGATATGGCAGATGGATGTTAAGACGGCTTTCCTTAATGGAAATTTAACTGAGGACGTGTATATGATACAGCCCGAAGGTTTTGTCGATCCAGCTAATGCTGACAAGTTATGCAAACTTCAGAAATCCATTGATGGGTTGAAGCAAGCATCTCGGAGTTGGAACATTCGCTTTGATGAGGTAGTCAAATCGTTTGGCTTCATCAAGAGCGATCATGATTCTTGTTTATACAAGAAGTTTAGTGGGAGCAAAATAAACTTTCTAATCTTATATGTGGATGACATATTGCTGATTGGAAATGATGTCATGATGTTGCAAGAAACCAAAGAGTCATTGGAAAGGAGTTTCTCAATGAAGGATTTGGGTGAGGCAACTTACATATTGGGAATCAGGATCTATAGAGATAGATCCAGGCGGCTCATTGGATTGAGTCAGAGTGCATATCTGGACAAGGTTTTGAAGAAATTCAAAATGGAAGAGTCCAAGAAGGGATTCTTACCAATGTCCCATGGCATAAAACTTAGCAAGACTCAGTGTCCTACGACGACTGATGAGCGAAGTCGGATGAGTGTGATCTCGTATGCTTCGGCAATCGGATCCATCATGTATGCCATGATTTGTACTAGGCGAGATGTTTCCTATGCTCTAAGTGTTACGAGCAGATACCAGGCTGACCCTGGCGAAGCCCACTGGGCAGCGGTTAAAAACATCATTAAGTACTTGAGAAATACTAAGGAAATGTTCCTAATTTATGGAGGTGATGAGGAATTCAGTGTAAAGGGTTACACGGATGCGAGTTATCTCACCAACTCAGATGATTCTCGTTCGCAATCTGGATACGTGTTCGTAATGAACGGAGGGGCTGTGAGCTGGAAGAGTTCCAAGTAAGATACGGTGTCTGCATCTACAACAGAGGCTGAGTATATTGCTGCCTCAGAGGCGGTAAAGGAAGCTGTTTGGATCAGGAAACTCCTGATGGATCTAGGTGTGGTTCAGGGCGCGTCCAATCCTTTGGACGTATATTGTGACAACAATGATGCTATCGCACTAGCCAAGGAACCTAGACAACACCAGAAGAACAAACATATACTCATGCGGTACCACCTTATTCGCCAGTTTGTCGAACAAGGTGATATCAAGTTATGCAAAGTACACACGGATGCAAACATTGCAGATCCGTTGACAAAGGCGCTACCACAGCCTAAGCATGAGGCGCACATGAGAGGCATGGGCATTCGATGCCTAGGCATATGATGCCATGATGATTGACTCTAGTGCAAGTGGGGGACTGTTGGGAATATGCCCTAGAGGCAATCATGTATGATGTAATTCCCACTGTATTCATAAAGTTATTAAGTTGTCCTTGTTTTGAACATCTGATATATGTCATTGAATATGTGATTCGGTTGTGGAACTATATATTCATATTGTTCATACTAGATTGTCCTTGGTCATTTAGGTTGTGCTGGACACACACCCTAGACTAATGTGAGTGTTGGCTGATGACACGGTTCCACTTGTCATGGGCATGGTGATGCCATTCCAACGTTCACAGACTTGGCTAAAGAGTTTAGCAAGTCGGACTGACCCACATTGAGATGCAACGAGCAAGTCGTCATTTGCATGTCTCAATCAATGTAATCCTTAGACCTGAGGTTGTCGCACAATCCGAGTTGTGGATCACCGACTTAGGTTCTGTCAAACGTTGTTCTGTGACAAGGCAACTATAAAGGCAGAGTTCGGATCGAATGAGAAGCAAGCTGCGTGATGTGGATAATCAAGATGGGATTTTGCCCCTCCGAATGGAGAGATATTATCTGAGCCCTCTCGAGTGATATGATTCAGGAAGCATGGCCATGCGCGACTCATTTAAGTGTTAACTGTGTCGGTTGACTAAGAGTTAGTCAGATGAATCACATGTCACAGATCGAGAAGAGAGTTGAGCTATTTAAGGGATGACGATAAATCGCCTATAGCTCGACAAGGTATATCGTGAGGCAAAAGGGACTAAGATGAATATCACATTGAAAGGTATGTCGTCATGACTCAATGGTACTTGGGAGTCGGCACGTTCTGCTAGGAGCCGCTACCGACTGATCGATTGGAGTTGGACTCCAATCGTGTCCAAGTCGCCATGAGTCTGCAGGGTCGCACACTTAAGAGCGGGAGCAAGTATTGGTCGGGTTGGACCCGAACCGGAAATGGACTGGTTTTGTGAGTCGGACTCACAGAGGGAATGGGGCACAAGTGTTGTGAAGCCCATTACCATACGCTATATAAAGAGGGGCGCAGGTTGCCCAGCGGCCACGTTAGTCCACACTCCCATGCGTTGGGAACCCTAACCCCACTCAGTCCAGCCACCGCACCGGACCTAGCAGTCCGCCGTCGGAGCTCCTCCTCGTATGTGTGGATACCGGCAGAGGTGCTGTACGTTTAGCACTTCGACGTTCGAGGGATTGGATCGGCCGGACCGGATCGTGGGACTGCACTGCCCCGACGCGCTTCATCGATAATCCGCAACCGCGCGTCTAGTGGTAATCATCGTGGCCTTCTCCCTCGGGTAGATCTTGGAAGCATCGCGTAGGAAAAGTTTTTGTTTATCTCTACGCGTTCCAACAAACACAATTGTGTGTCATGACGTATTCCATTATGTTTAATTTAGTTTACAAAATTGTCGGTTGTGAACTAACTTATATTTTTTGTTCTCGTAGATAACGCAGTTGAGGCAACACCATGAGGAGACTAAGCGTGCGCTCGGTTTCGCTCCTGGACATCCAGAGTCTGAGTCTACCCTTAGAACCATGGTTGATGTATGATGTGGAAATATCCATTGTTGATTGTTAGTTTTAATTCTAGACTCAACTGCGACCAGTAAAAAGGGATCCTACAGGCAGACAGGCTCTGATACCATTTGTCGCACCCAGACTTCTAAAGGATACTCGCCGTTCCGTTGAACAGTAGTAGATTGGATTACGGGGCTTACCGGCACTCGCGTCCTCTTACGAGTAGGCCAACACACGTATGTGTGACAACCAACCCCTATCTGTTCAGCGTCGACGTAAACTATCCCATAGAAATCAGGATACTTCCATTGACGTACTTCAAAACATACACACATGGTACGTCAACGGCGTTTGAACAAGTGATATCACAACAAATCTCTACGACACAAAAGATTGAAATAAGTTGCAAATAGCTCTCACTAGAGCAGAGATAGCAAATACAATCATCCAGAGGGCACATGCCCCAACAATTCATCATTACATCACAGCGGAAGCATTCAACATGTCTGAGTACAGACAAGAACCAAATAGGCCTAAGAGGCCGGAAACAAATAGACGGAGCCCCTCCACGAAGTCTCGGATCCTGCCCGGGTCCGCTATCTACTCGTCAGCAGTCTCGTCATACTCCGCGTAGTAGCCACCATGTAGATCCTCGGAAACGTAGGTCTGCGGAAACCACAGCCCCAAAGGGGTCAGTACATAAACGTACTGGCAAGCAAGACTCACAGTTCACCAAAGTGTAACCCGTCAACACCAAGCACAGATGCTTTGGGTTCAACGGAAGAAAGGGGATATTAAGATGCTGCAACTGGCTGCTCTAAACAACTACAGAGTTACTACCACTTCCGGCTATCAGAAAGGAGATAAGATCGTGTATCGTAACCAACCTATCAACTAACATCAAACAAACCCATCCTGGATCTCGCCCCTTATCCAAAGAAGCAATCCGAGGATAACTCACACAGTTGGATTAATGATGGTTCAGATTATTGTGTCAATAAGCCTATTACTAGTCAAGTTGTTAATCATTGGGTGTAAGGTTGTTAATCATTAGGTTTAAGTTGTCCTGAGTACTTGTTAGCCAGTACTTTCACCAAGTAATCCATAACCGCGGAAAACACGGCTTCTCGAGAAGATTTATCCCTGCAGGGTTGCACCAATTTGGCCGTACACGCATGAATAACCCGCCAGATGGAAAGGCCCTTCCACCAAGCGGGGCACTCAACACAACTCAACTCTTCTTCGCATCAAGCCCAAAGCACCTTGGGCGCACGGCTAATCGAGCCCAGAAGAAAATGGACCCTCATAGCACTCTAAGAACGTGTCCCCCTATATGCCGACTACGAAAGTTCCACCCGGGTACCAAGGGCTCGCAAGATCATGCATGCAACAAATGGAAAACCCGAACTAAATGAGGCGATTTGGACGAGATGCGAATCGAATCAAATTGAGGGGGCGCCCATACTCACTTCCCACATGCGGTTAGTGCGCTCATCATGGATCAGTAGACAAGACCCTTTTCCTATTAGGGTCGACACTAGCAGGCCTCAAAACCACAAAGGGCCTCCTGTCGGTGCCTTATCATCAAAGTTATTATTTAACAATAACATTAGCATGATTGATTGATTAAACATCGAGCCCCCAGACATAATAGAAATAGTAACAGAAAGTAACCGGTAACAGACTCGAGCAAAACAACCAAAGCATGCTAGTAAGACACGGGCAACAAGCAATGGTTATAGGTGTGGAGGTGAGGCAATATCAGGGTTCAGGGTATCATGTGATAGGTTCGTAACAGAAGCAACTAATCATATGGCTAGCAGAATAGACAACGGAAAGTATCGGTAACCAATGTGGGGCTGGTGCTCTGTTTGTTGAAGGGAAGGGGATCTCGGGGGGTAAGAGGTGGTGATGCGCGGGAGTTAGCTGAAACTTAACTGAACCCGATCTGTTCCGTTCTGTACCACGACAGAAACATCCAGCGATGGCAGCGGCAGCTCGCCGGAGGGGGCGCCGTGGCTGTGAGGGCAGCGGGAGATGGAGGAGATGAGGGAGGAGAGTAGAGGGAGGAGAGGGAGGAGGTCGATGGGGGCGGCCTCACCTTGGGCGGCAGGAAGGAGGCGGTCGGCAGGGGGTCGATGCAGGGAGGCGTACAGGGAGGTTGGCGGCGCATGGAGGCGATGGCGCCGGCGACCTGAGCCCTCCCGGCCCGTGCCGGAGGGTGGAGGAGGAAGAGGGGTTCGGGGCGGTTCCATTCCCGCCCCCTCCCTGGCCGGAGGAGGACCGGAGCTCCGGTGATCGCCGGTGGAAAAGGAGGCATTTTTCGGTTGGAGTTGTAGTTTCAGTACAGAGAAGAAAAGATGCAGGGAGAAGGAGGGGAGGAAGAGGAGAGATTGGAGGCGGTAGAGGGAAGAAGGAGGGGAGAGTGAGAGATAGAGGAACCCTAGGGTTAGGGCCTAGGTCTTATAGAGAGGGGGAAGGTGGTGATCACCGTTCCTCCATGGTCTCTGCATACGTGGAGCTCGGGATGGGGCGCCGTACAGAGGTTGATGACGACACGAGGGGGTATCGGGCCTGGGAAACAAATGGGCTTGGGGTGGTGTTGGGCTGAGGGGAGAAAAAAAGGAAAGGATGGGCCTCTCTCACCTCTGGTTTCTTTTTATTAATTGCTTTGGTTTTATTTTTTTTGCTGAAAATAGAATTGGAAGAAATAGATGGGATTTTGAATTTGGAAAATTTTGGGAAAATTTGGGTGGGTTAAAATGGTCAACAGCAACCACTTTGCAACTTTGAATTTTTCAAAATTCTCAAATAACTTGATGTTTGTATTTAACTCAAGATTTGGATGATTTTTATATTAATTGAACCTTAATGAAAACAAACCTTTTAATAGGGGGAACCCTATGTTTAATTTGATTAAATGATTATAATTATTTGGTGATTTTCATATATTAAAGTTGGGTGCTGTTTGGTGGTTTGTCTTGAATTGGAAAGCAATTTGGAATTAATTAATTGAAATAAAAGCACCATTTTATTAGTTGAAACATTATGGAATAAATGGAAACAAAAGATTAGATGGTTTTGGTAATTTTCATAATTTTCCAAATGGGTGCTGTTTGTACAATGCAGTTGGATTTGAATAACCTTTTAGTTAACATTTTAAATAAGTGAAAGATTAGAAGCCACAAATTTAAATAGCTGAACCTTATAGATTAATGGAAACAATTGGTTGTTTTATTTTGAAATGTCATTTTGGAAAATTGTAACATCACAAGGATGAAACAAAAGGTTTGAATTTTGGTTTGAAATTCAAATAGAAAACAAAGGAAAACAAATGAAAACAGAGGAAAACAAAAGGAAAACAAATAAAACAATTGCAATCAACATGATGCCATGATGCAAAACTTAAAATAACAGAGAGCAAACATTCTAATGGCTTATTTTTCATCCTTGGGATGTTACAAAACGTGCAGGGTGGTGGTTATTTTCCATGAAACAGATATTAGAGCCGCCGTCAACTCAAAAGTCTAATCTAGGGCTTTCGAATCCTTTCTCCAGCACCCTTCCGAATAGAGGTAATCGTCACTGGAGCCTTCTTCATCGTCATTGCCTCCGGAGGTGATGCGTGAGTTAATCATCGTTGGACTAGGGGTCCATAGTTCTAGCTAGATGGTTGTCTCTTCTCCTTGTGCCACCGTGTTTAGATCTTATGAGCTGCCTAATATGATCAGGATAATCATTATATAATTGCTACTTATTGTGTTTGCTGGGATCTAAGAATTATAAAGTTATGATCACATTGTTCAATTTCCTTATATGATCCGTTTACTATTATTATATCAATGTTTATTGTGTTCTTAGTTGCTCTCCAATTGTGTGCTTGCTTTGGCCAAGTGATTACATGCATCTCCAAGAGAAGATTTTGTGTTAGATAGTAGGTTCATGCCTACTTCGTGATGTGGCTCGAGTAACAACAACGACTAAGAGAAGGAATGCGTTGTTGCAATAAGGGTAAAACTGCGGTGTATATACCAATTTATGATTATAAATATTTCTTACATTATGTATTGAGTTTAATGCAATTGTCCATTTTTTTAGAAACTTAATAACAGCGAGTGGCAAGTATAGAAACACACTCAAGGTGAATTATTAGTCTACAAATGCACGTTGGATACTTCAGTCGTAGTTACTGTTTGGCCATAATGGTCTACATGAATTGTACAATGAAATTTTACTTGTCACAAGAAAATTGTTGGGGCCTCATTAATAAAATGTTATGACCTCATGATTTGTCAATTGACGAGCTGTAATTTTTTTAGCCAACATATATGGTTTTTATCTTTTGGAGAGACACCACTAGTGAAATTATGGCACTCGATCCATTTTTTACATTGTTCACAACTCGTTTACTTGTTTTCCATTATCAATTGCTCGGTTTACCATTTTACTTTATTAAATTTCGGTCCACCTATATAATTCTAACTCTCTTGTTTATAGTAAGATAGGAAGATTGACAAACTTTCTGAAAAGTTGGGGACAAAGAGAATATTATGTTTTTATGTGTAGAGCCACGCTCCTTCAAAACAACAGTTGACGAGCCCTCGTTGAAGACTTGAAAGGTCCTACTGGTTCGATTAAACTTGGTTTTATAACCGAGGGAAAACTTTCTTCTACGCTATATCAACTTTATCTTGGGATCCCAAACAGGTGGTGACAATTCACGCAATTAGTGCAATCGTAAAAAAGAAGACACAATGTCATAGTAAACGAAACGAATACTACATGAATACTACGATATGTAGCTTACAATAACAGTGTGCTTTGATTCGTAAGACAAGCGGCAATTAATATAACTCTCATTTGCCTATAATTTATTACCCTGTTGCTATGTATTAGTTTGTGTGAATACAAATTTTTAATCTCTGATCTTACATATTAATAATATAACTTTGCCAAAATCTTTTATTTACCAGTCAAAATACAAGTGGATTTCCACTTGCGGGAGTGCATGCTTCAACTGAAAGCTACCAACAAATACAAGAAAAAAAAACTGATGATACATAGTTAGAATGATTCTTCTGTAGGCGAATTGTTTTTAGAGACCACTAATATGCGATTTGGGTGAAAAAAAAAGGTGAGGCGCTGGAATAATTTGACGTAATTGAGAAAAAAAGAATTATTACGCAATGGTTCAATATTAATACAGCAAAACAACCACAACTTCACGACCTCCTACTTCATATGTTGCACAACCACACTTACACGGATTTTTTGCAAGTTATACACAACTGTGGTAGTCTAATCTATTGCAGGTTCCACCACTTCGTTATCTTTTTGCGAAATACAGTACGAACGCATATCGCCCACATACACACGTACACTATGCCACATACACACGCCACACCGCTCCCTTATGAGCACCTCGAATTATTGAGTCGGCATGTCGCTCATGAGATTGACGAAATTACCACGCGCGCCTCGCTATCGATAGGAACATCGCTTATTACTGATAGAACATCCCGCCTTTATACAACACACAAGTGCCAAAACTTGGGGTTTGAACCCTGATAGCCTTGAGGTACAACCATCGTCCTAGACATTCAACCAGAGTTTGATTCGCCACCACTTGGTTATCTAATTAACCATTTAGCCTATGTTGACAGCAAAACTAATAGTTGAGAACCCGCATGTCAATGCTCCAAATAACCTACAACAATGTAAATTACTGAAAGAAATATAAAAAGTTATTATGCTCCAAATAACCTTTGATAAATCATAAAAAAATATTCATAAAAAAAATATGAGTTTTTTTTTGTGTGTGATTGTACACTAGGATATAAAGACGAATTTTATGTGAAGCATAAATAGTGGTTCAAAAATAAATATTCTATATAGTTAACAAATCAAATATTCATGACACTGAAAATAAATCACAGAAAAATAATATTCTGTCCAAATATTTTAAAGTAAAAAATGATGCTACATATAGAATAAAGTTACATTCTAGAGTGCATCCATTTTTTTCATAATTTGTGATGAATAATAAAATTTCTATGAAGTTTTAAGTTTTTTAGATTGTACACTAACTAAAGCATTGATATGCAGAGGGCCTAGCTGTCGGTTTTGATGTGAACATGGATAAATAGTGGATTAGATGACCAAGTGATGAAAACTGCAATAGATTAGACCATCGCATGATAGAAACCGCAAAATATGTCCAAGTGGTGGTTCATGCAACACACTGAGTAGGAGGTGGTGGAAGGTGCAATTTCATCTGCCCTGTGGTCATATCCCATAACGAACGTGAGAGTCCTTCTAAGGACAAATATGCAAGAAAATCATATCTCTCAACTACTTGCATCTAAATAGTATTAATGAATCTACACTGAAACTTTCATAAAACTAATGCACTTTCCAACATAGAACATTAAAATCGGAAACATTTAACGTGCTAATATTCCTTATTCAAACAAAACAAAAATCTTAAACAAAAATATTGGTCGCACCCTATTGATAACCATGACGCCACACCTATCGTGACTTTTCCGTGATTTAGTGCGAGCTCTTACACCTTCTTTATTCTTGCCTTCTCCTTAGAGTGTTCCTCCTTTGGCCTCATAGTATTCTCAAAATCCTCGAAACAAGGTTTACGTCCTGCTTTATAAATAAAGAAACTCACGTTCATACAGAATGTCTAGTACCAAATGCGAAAGAAAATGCAAAGAGGTCCGTCGAGGAAACAACACACATAAGCCCAAAGTAAACTAAAAGAAATGAACCGATACAACTCCGCACGGAGTACAACTCAATGGTTGTACGATTCATAAAGTCAGAGAGCCACCCTCACGAGGTTCTGAATCAAGTCATCCGGCCGCTCCTTGTCCTGCTGTCTACATAGAGGGTGTCATTGCTGTAAGAATGCCAAGAATTTAAACATAGAGTCAGAGACCCGCCTCAAAAAGACGCGCTCGATAACCATCTTGTTACCAATAGTCCATAGGGTCCAGGTCATCCCGGAAAATAGTAGCCAGAAGAGGCGACTCCTCCTATCGGTACGGATCGTCTGCACTTCCAAGAACTCGGTGAGGCCATGTGCCTTCCACTCAGGCCCAAGCGTCTCAACCAAGAATCTCCAAAGGAAACGAGCCGCGAAGCAAGAGAAAAGGATGTGGGTCCCCGATTTTGGTACCACACACGACGGGCATGTACCATCGCCTGGTCCAAACTGTTTAGCCACCTCCACGCTCGACGGGAGGCGGTCCCTCAACAATTGCAAAGTGAAGATTTTAATCTTCAACGATATTGGCGCCTTCCAAAGATGGGGTCCCAAGAAACAACATGCCCTCTAAAAAGGGCTCGGTACGCAGAACCAATAGTAAAGCGCCCCGAAGTTGAAAGCATCAAAGCAACAGTACCCAAAGAGTGCTCTAGGGACTATGGAAGGCACGCTAGCAGCAAATCGCACTTATTGACTTTCACCGGACCAAACGCGTGACGAAACCCAATGTTCTACCGCCCATTTTGGGTCGCTCCTGCAACCAAGAGCCCCTGGTCCAAGTAGATCGCAAAAAGTTTTGGGAAGTCCTGCCACAGGGGACGTGTCCCCAGCCACAGATCCAACCAAAATAAGGTACCTCTTCCGTTGCCTACGGAGAAGGAAGCCCCAAGCCGGATCTCGTGTTTGATGGCTTGGAGAGATCTCCAAAACTGAGATCCCTTCTTCCGCTCGCAAGCCAAGGGAGGACATCCTCTCAAGTATTTATCCTTCACAAGTTGAAGCCAGAGGCCACCGTCATCCCTAAGGATCCGCCAAACCCATTTGAGCATTAGTGCTTTATTCATACGACGAGATGCCATAATACCTATGGCCCCAAGATCATTGGGGCGCAGATATCCGCCCATTTAACCATATGATATTTTCGGTGTCCATTAGATGCCTGCCATAAGAAGCGGGACAACTCTTCATCAAAGATGGCATGCACGCCCTTCGGCAATAGATACAACCCCATCATATACACGGGGAGGCTGGATAGGCATGATTCGATGAGAATAATCTTACTCCCCTTGGAGGTAAACCTCCCCTGCCAGGGCTCGGATTTAGCCTTGACCCACTCTACTAGCGGGTCCAGGTCCTTGATAAGGATCTGAGAGTCCCAAATTGGCATCCCGAGATAAGTAACTTGGAATGTCGCCAACCTAAAATTGAGGTTGTCCGCAATCCGTTGTTATTCCTCCATGGAGTAGCCAAGGATCAGGACCTCACTCTTATCAAAGTTGATACTGAGACTTGACATGGCTTCAAAACAGAGGAGAAGGAACTTGAGATTGATGATACCAAGGTCCAAACCTTCCACCATGATTATGCTGTCATCCGCATATTGGAGGTGAGTCACACAGCCTCCTGGGAACAGATGTGCAACCACAGTCGATATGTGGCTAGAGGTATTAGCTCTCTCTAAGACCTCTACAAGAGCATTAATTGCGGTGTTAAAGAGCAAAGGGGAGATAGGATCCCCTTGTCTAACCCCACAAGTCAGCCTGAAATAGGGACTCACTTCCCCATTTATGTTAATTGCAGTGTTCCCACTCATAACTAACTGCATAATCCAACAAATCATTCGATCATTTACCCCTCTCCATTCCAGCACTAAACGAAGAAAAGACAAGTCCAAGCGGTCATATGCCTTTTGGAAATCCAGCTTAAGAAACACAACTTTCTGACAGCGTGACTTCACCTCATGAATGACTTCATGGAGTGCCAGAATTCCATCATAGATATACCGTCCCTTAAGAAAGGCGAACTGGTACGAATGTGTGAGGTGTTCCATTATAGGAGAAAGCCTAGAGGCACACACCTTGTAGAAGAGCCTATGGTTGACATTGAGAATAGTGATTGATCTAAATTGACGGATGTCCGTGGCCCCACTACCTTGGGGATCGGGGTAATCACACCAAAGTTAAGGCGGGACACTGCGAGTGTTCCAATGTAAATTTCCTCGAACATTGGCATAATCACCGTCTTAAGTCTCCCATAATTTCTAGAAGAAAATGACCGGGAGGCCATCCGTCCCAGGGGCCGAGTTAGCCTTCATATCCATAAGCGCCCGAGTTACCACTTCAGACAGGATGGGGAGGGTCAGCTCCGCATTCTCAGCATCACAGACCCGTGCTCGCTCTGGTCATAGGCCAGGTGACAGTGAGACCCCTGAGCGGGGTCCCGCCGTGAAGAGCTTCTTATAGAAGAAGTAAATGTGGGTGGAGATCTCTCTCGGATCCTCCAAGAGACGATCACCCTCCCATAAGGATGGAATAGAGCATTTCCTACAACGCCCATTGAAAATCGCACGGAAATATGTCGTATTCGCATCGCCTCTAAGGATCCAGCTATGACAACTTTGCTGTCGCCAGAAGGTTTCCTCACCCTTGTAAATATCCACAAGGGATTCCTCAAGGCCATACCACTGAAGCCATTCCTTAGCGGTGAGACCAACCGAGTCTGACGTTGGGTCTAGCATTTGAATCTCCCTGGAATAGAGGCTCTCCTCTTCCTCACCTCTGCTCCAAGGTTGGCACCCCAACCCCTCATGAATTTGCGTGCCATTTGGGCAGTGGTGCCAAGCGTCTACTGCGTTAAACAGACGTGGCGGATGCTCGGTAGCCATGTCCCACTTCACTTGAAACGCTTCCACAAAGTCTGGCTGCTCGAGCGAGAAGTTCTCAATGTGGAAGCACTTCAACCTAGTGGGTTGAGCTCCCCCTGTCAAAAGGAGGAGGGGTGTGATCCGAACCGACCCTAGAAAGCACGCGTACAGAACATAGTGGAAAGGAAAACTCCCAATCCACCAATACAAAGACCCGATCCAACATGCTCCGGATCGGGTCAACCCAGTTGTTAGTCCAAGTGTATCTTGCTCACACCCACATGATCTTTTTAAGGGTGAGATTAGCGATACAGTCGTTGAACATCCTCATTCGCCGAAGATCCATGTTCCCCGAGCTTTTTTCATCTGGGAACCTTATAAGATTAAAATCCTCGGCTATCACAAGCGGGGTGGGACACCATTCAACCTTTGCTTGCAGCTCAGCCGGGAACGTCGATGACCTACTATGATCCGCAGGCCCATAGACGTTGATCACCTCCCACTGGAAGGAGGTCCGTCTATGGGTGAGAAGCATACTCATGAAGAATTCCCCCTTGTCCATATCCTCTACCTTGAATGTGTCCTCCTTGACACCTAGAAGGATACCACCCGAGCGACTAGTGGCGGGGAGCCATTGTCAGGCGAACTTATACGAACTAAGCCCCTTCAGCTCCTGAATAGAAAAGTCTTATCTAGTCGTCTCCTGGATGCCAAAAATGTCTACATCTTCACGTCTCATGTACTCACTCAGCTTCTTCCTCGTGCCATCCTGCCCAAACCCCATAATATTCCAATCAAATAGCCGTATAGGTATATTCATTTGGAAACAACATTGGGGGTTGTCCCCTTACTGGGGACATGGTGGGCCCTACCAGAGGTTGAAATCTAGGAACCCAATCGCATTCTCAATCTAAGCACGCGAACCACTCTAGTGAATTATAGAACGTCAACGGTTATAAGGTTGTCTAAGTCTATCTGCGCTAGTAATGTGAAACTTGATTTAATCCCCTTTTTTCAGTTTACATTGTCAAGAAATTATTTTGTTTATAGGGCTGAAGGCCACAAATTCCAACATTGCAAGTCACTGGGTTTCCTGTATGCAAACTTCTAGAACATGGAATATGACTTTGTGGATTGGTGATCGTTGGTCCTTCACTCCATCCTCGCACATTGCACAAGGGAATTTCGTCGGTGATTCTGCTCACGACATGATAGATTTGGAAGCAACAAAACACAATTCAACAAAGTGCATCCCTTTGTTGGCCCTTTGATGAAAACCATCTAAACCTCGCACAAGCTACTCTTCTAGTATAGGTCGACCAATTGAGTTGTGTTTTGTAGGATAGGTCTCTTCGGTAGCTCAATGTATCAAATCGGGAAAATCTATTTACATTTCTTTTTTGATAACGAGCATATATTAATATCGCGGAGATAATAAATACACTCAGGCTCTGCACCAGCCCAATACGCTAAAGGCAATACGGATGCACACAGCCAAAAAAAAGAAAAGAAGAAACTAAAAAGGAAAAGCTCTGCTACAGAATTCCAGTCCTTACAACAACAACACAACCTCATGCCCAACCTCTCTGGCAGCAACGCCTTGAATAAGGGAACAATGCACAAGCGTCGTCATTGCCCGATAAAAGATCATGGGTTTTCACCCCGGAGATAGTCCCCACTCTCAAATTAATGCATTCATCAAGGTCATTGACAGGTACAATCAATTAAGGCTAGACCTTGACTTTTCACTCTGAAAAGTAAGACGTTGAACTTCACATATGTTGTCGTCTCCGCTTACATACTGCTGTCACGATTCCTGAAATTCCAAGTCGTTCCTCATCAATGCAAAGACTCCGCACCATTGCTAGTCCTCCAATCTCACCTTCCATGGCATTCTCCGCTTCTGACTTCCCCATGGATTTGCCCATTATGACAACAGAAGCAGAGATTTGCGCCGCTCCTTGTGTTGCGACCGAATCCCACCCGTCCACCAATATCTAGGTCTTAACACCCATGGGAGATCGCCGGTGGAGCCTTCAGGAACCCGACACTCTGGCCAGATCAAAGAGAACAAGCGTGAGGCAGTTCTTTGTCTTGGAGCGCGAGCAACCCTAGGACCAACACCATTATTCTTCAGCCTTGCATCCCCCGATGTCGCGAGACCACTCCTAGCAGGAACGACAATAACAGAGAGAAAAACCAGCGCACAGGTAAACGCCATCATGGCCAAGGCAGTTGACTGCATCACCGGCACTGGCTGGATCCGTCCGGCCCAGATCGGATCCATGTGATCTAGATCGAGCCAAAGAGATCCTGGACAACCCTGATCCGAACCGCCAATGACGGCCTGCATTGGTGGCGCCCCACCACCACTCCGTCAGGCCTCAAGCGTCGGCCACTGGCCGCGCCGCCTCGTGCCCACCACCTGTGCCCACCGCCTTCGTGATTCGCCGCCGCAGGACACCTCCCCTGCCCACCGTCTCCGACGGGATGGGCGCCGCCACCACGGCCGAAGTCATCAGCAGCGTCGGCAGGGGCCAAGGACGGTGGCGCGGTTTCTAGGGTTCGAGGGAAGGGGTGCCTCCGGAACCGCCCTGGAGGGGAGCGACCCGGGATAGAGTTCTTTCTTGTATATCGCCTCTACCACTGTCGAGTCTTCTTAGTCAGATTCATGGTCGGGGGTGCCATAAGGCTACTGGTAGAACTGTGGGTGGAAACGTGGAAGTACTGGAAACGAGGACACGATTTACCCAGGTTCGGTACGTCACAACTATGACGGCGTTCCTACTCTTGCAATCTACTAAATCAAGGCTGAAGTCTGAAATATACAAAGTACAATTGTGAGTATGGTTTCGTTAACTTGGCGAGGATAAACTTCCCGGCGAGTTGGCTTCTAGCTATTCGAACATTTGTTCTCTCTTGTTTCTCTTGCTCCCGTCCGACTTTATATGGATAGCCGGACTAGAGGTTACATGAACGAAACCTAGAAGACTACGGAAAATTATTCTATTCTTGGGAAGTAAGTCATCCGGCTTCTCCTCAAAATCGTACCACGTAGTGGGCCGTGGTCCGAGTACTTGTAGAATTCGGTTTCCTACGCGTCAGCTTACTAGGCTTTGGCAAATGCCGGACATATCGCTAGTTGGCATATATCCGACAAACATTACTCACCCGAGCGGTGTTACTGCCAGGTAAACTTTGTAAACTTGTGGTCTTCCACATTAAAACTGTTGTCCCATTCGTACGTACTTCAGAATATTGGACCTACGGGGATACTCCAAGGTGTATAACGCGGAGGCGAGTCACCAATTTACATTTTGCCGAAAAAAAAGATTCACTAATTTACACTTCGTACTGGTATAATAGTTGCATTGCACTGCCAAAGAGTGATTGCGAGTAGTGACGCAAATTGCCTTGCAAGCAAAAGTATCTGCGGAGCGAAGAGGGCCTGGCAGTTGCAGCACAAACAATCAGGATCGTTTTGGTGCCATCTTCTTCACATGATTTGATAATCTGTACTAACCGCTGCACCATTTCCTAGGATTTGTTAAATCATATTATCTCTTCAACTAACCCCCTTCGAGCCGCCACGATTTCCAAATTCCCCTCCCCACCACATCTTTTATTCACGTAACAACAAATCAACGGATTTCGTTTCCCTTGACGACATAACGACAAGCGAAAACTTAGAAGCTCTTAAACTTTATTCTGATTTGCACATCAACTTTTTTCGATCGAAATCAACTTTTGGAGCCAACTTTTCTCTGTTCAATTGTTTCACCAGAGCTTAAAAGGTGACTCCCAGAAAAAGATGTCAGGGGTCATCTCTTCCTGCCCGTTGCTTTAATTTGTGAACAATTAACGTCCATGATGCCATCTGATCACGTATCCGCTGGAGCTAATCCTGACCGTACAATCTGGTGGCTAACGCTTTTGAGTCTGCAAGAGATTCCATGGAGCTAATCCTGACCGTACAATCGGATGGATATCAATCTCGAGGACTGGTGGGTCCAAGCTAATTAACAAATATTGTCCATTTATTAGAGATGTAATTGGTTGACTGTATTGTTTTTCTTATGTTAAGTATGTTTTTGTAGAAAGAATATGTTGGTCATTATAGTCATAAGATAATGTCAAAAGAAAATTACGGGATTAGACTAGGGGTAGCAAAGTAAGGCGTCGCTTTGAAGCTTGAGGTGTCGTTTTCTTGAGAAGATAATCTTGATAGACAGATAGAGACGGTTCGCTTGTTTTCGTCTGTTTTCTCCAGGGTACTTATCCAGTGGTCTCTTCTGGTTTGTCCTGATCGTATGGATCCGCTGATTGATGTCTGTCTTTGTTCGTACTACCACAAAAGCAACGAAAAGATGAATACGTCATTTCCCGTGTCATTTCTTTATTGTTGGTTATGAACTCGTGTCGTCATTTAAACGTCGTCTTATATTTTTTCTTTAATTTCAGAGAATGTCATTTTTCACCAAGATTTATTTTCTGATAGCTTCCTCGAACAATGTGCATAGATTAAGCTAACAAGGACGGCATTTGGACGAGATCGGATGGAGCGTTGTGATGTGCGCCTGGCTGAAGATATGTTTTCTGTGGTCATCTCATGTCTTATCGCGGAGTGGAACTCAAGGAGGGATCACCGGATCAGAGGCGGCCAATCAGTCATGTGCTTAGCCATCTGCTGAAATCTAGCATCAAGATGTGCAATGCACATGGTTGGTAAAATGATGGGTACCTTGAAGTCAGGTATATATGGATCGATTCTCATGTGTTTTGCAGCTGCAAGGCAGTACAGTTTCAGAATTCTATAACATGTCTAATTAATTAAGAAATCTAAAGTTAGCTCCTCCCAACAACTCTTGAGAGCAAGTACAATAAGGCTGGTGCCAATGCACCGCCCACTATTCACGGGCTATAGCCCCCGCCACGTCACCTTCTCTCACCACTATCACGCCACTCTCACGGGCACGGTGCCAGTGCACGGGCTATAGCCCGGGCTGTAAGATTCTCTCTCTGCCACATCAGTTTTTCTCTCTCCTCCACGTCAACACATATTTTGAAGATTAAAAACATTGCAAATAATAGAAGAAATTATTTTATTCAACTAAAATTGTACCGATTACATAATAATAAATAAAAATTACATAAAAAATGAGAAAATTACATAATCTAGTTTTGATGAGCCCACACATGCTCAATCAAATCCCCCTGGAGCTGTGTATACATCGGCGAGTCCTGCATTTCGTTGTCCATCTGAATCCTTGCTGCTAGGCTTGGTGGTGCATTGGTATGTATTGGAGGCCCGACGTTGCTCGCAACTGTCTCATAGGTGTTCTCCAAATTGCCGCCTCGTACTCGGCCTCCATTGCCGCCTGCATTGCGGCGATCATCTCACCCTCCAGTCCCTCGCTCGAATCGCTGCTGCTTGACGAAGACATGGCGTCGAGAGGGTGGAAATGAAGAGTAGAGAGGATGAAATTGGTGTGGAATGAGTGCAGCATATGGGGGGGTATTTATAGGAGGGATCAGCTCCAAATTTCAAATTTTTCGAATTTTTTTTCATTTTTTTTGGACAGCAACGGATACCCCTAACGGCTAGCTGACGTGGACCAATAGGGGGGCGCCACGTCAGCTAGCCGTTGGGAGCCAACGGCTCTTCCCTGCCGCCCCGCCCTACCGCCCCGGCCTGCCATCCCACCGCCCCGCCTACCGCCCCTCTCGCCCCCCCTACCGCCCCACCCCGTCGCTACCGCCCCGCCTATGCGGGCGGCAAGCCGGGCGGCAGCCCCTACAGCCCGGGCGGCAGCGCAGCCGCCCGCCGGCACCTACCGCCTCCTCCTACCGCCCCCTCTCGCCCGGCCCCGGGCGGTAGCGCCGCTACCGCCCGCCCCTATAGCCCCGGTTGGCACCAGCCTAAGGTACAGCAGCAGGCTATAAGAGGTAAAATAATATTATTGTGATGACATGGAGGAGAGAGAAGTGGAGTGAGCTCTCATGCAAGAGCCAGCCGTGCTCGTAGGCACTTTGTGAGAGTGAGAGATGGGCCATATTAAGATAGCTCTATAGCTAACTATTGTACTTCTTGGCTATATGTTGGATATAGATGACATGACAATTTGTTATAGCCTGCTGCCGACTCTACTATTGAAGTTGCTCTGAAAAAAATGACGCCTAGTCCGCCGAATGACTGGACAGCAAGATTCTAGCCGCCACGGATGCCATATTATGACAGCTCATCAGCTGAATCATCTTCGTTTCGCTTCACAGAGGAACTCTAGCGGACTTCATAATAATACCCAGCCTCCAAAATAAGCTTTTACTAGTTTAGAGGTGTTAGAGCATGTACAATGGTTTGATATGATAAAACGGTCTTATATTATACATGAACCTTGATATACATACGATGTCTTCCATTCAAAACTCATACGACACAACAATCAATTCGTCGGATTTATCTTCCTCAAGTTCGGATCACAAACGTCGGACATGGATCGGACACTGCATGTCGTACGGACAATAGTTTCGATTATACATTGAATGTCTTTAGAGATGGAAAACATGTTATACAATAATAAATTATCTCTTAGCATTATCTCCAACCATTATTGTTTAGATGCTATTTAAACTATGACATGATTAAAATTGAACTAGAAACCATATGACTAAGATAATGCACCAACGGCTTATCTTTCTAGTAAGAGATTATCTCCTAGATAAGAGAAGACCCATCCTTTTTTTACCTCTCTACGCCAAATAAGCAATCATCCTACGTAACAATATTAATATATAACCATTGTACATGGATTTGAATGGTAGGTCTAGCCGATGCGCTATACTGACTTCTGATTTTTATTTTGGAGGGGTCGGTAAACTATTCCCTTGGACTATAAACCTAGCGACAAGAGACAAAGTTTTTTCCTCCGCCCCAATGATCCCTACCCCCTCTTCATCCCCATGCGAGGCCCCTGCCACTTGTCATCGTTATTGCGGTCATGCCTCCCTGTTACCGTGCCACCGTCAATTGGCATAGAGAACCCAATGACCCCATTCTCGTCGACGAATCGGGAAGCCGCTGGCTCGAGCTCGTAGTAGAGAGCAGAGAGTGTCAGGCGTCGGGTCCGGGATCCGCTCAACCATGCTAGGAGACGAGGACCGCGCCATCCAGGTGGGAAGTAGGACATAATGTGTCGATAACACTCATGCACAAGACATGGTTGGTGGCACGCATGGAGATGAAGGGGACGACCGTGTCTGATTCATGGCCGAGAGATGGGACGAGGTTGGTATAAGGAGGGTTGACGGGGAAGGAATGACACAAGATTACAGACAAGGAATCGGGAGAAAGACTACGAGAGAAAAAAAAGAGAAGATGAGAAAAAAGTGAGAACCCACCACGGGTGGGTCCTGCACTGCCTTTTACATACTCTAGTTTTATGATATCTGATTTTACATACATATCATAGATTCTTAAAAGATTAATTAGGGCCTCTTTGATTCACAAAATTCTACAAATCGTAGGAACAGGAAAAGCGTAATATCGCAATGTCATGCCCACTCCAATCCTACATAATTTGATATGCTCAAAAATTTGTTTGATTCCATTACAGAAAAAGCGAATGATTTCTCAGGAAAAAAAATCTTATGGGATTCAATCCTACAAATCAAATAGCCAATATAGAAAAAAGAACATAAGAATTTGAATCTTATAAAATTCTTACTCAAATCTTGTGAATCAAAGAGATCTTATGGCTTCTTCCATTCATAGGATAGAGAAATCAAAGGAGTATGAAATAGATATGCTCGCAAGTGTAAAACTTTCCTAGTTCCTTGTGCATAGGATCCAAAGTATGGGGTCTGAATGAACTTTTATTTCCATGTACGCCGTGCCTTGAAAGTGAGATCCGAAGGGAAAAATCTCTAGCTTTCCCCAGCATCATTCCTATGAATCAAAGGTGTGAACAGTACCCAAAAAAATTGTTGTTTTTGGGTGATCCAAATTCACTTATGCTGATGAAAGGCCGAACTTCTGACGAGTAGAGCGGAGCGCCTGGAGTCTGAAGTTTGGCATCGCGTTTGCACGACAAACGTGGCCCGCACAGAGGGGGTGGGGGCGGCAGACCCCCGCGGTACGGTACGAGTTGTTACCGAGTTGGAGTTGAATTCACCCTTACCGAACTAGTTAGGTCAGGACCGCTTTTATATACCTCTTGTAAGCCGCCGCATGGGATAAGCCACACATGTAAATCTCGGCGTGTTTGTAACCTCACCCGAAATAGTGAAGTATTGCTGGCTGGCGCATGTGGTTTTTTCTCTTCCTTGTTGGAAGGGTTTTCCACGTTAAAATCTCGTGCCCCGGTTGGTTTGATCTTGCTTACTTTATCGTTGTTTTGCTATTGCGTGTAACAAATTTCCTACCCTTGTACGTTTTCTCTATGTTTTCTCCAAATCAAAGGAGCCTTAGAGTGTAGTCCATGTCATTTCTAGAGCTCAAAATTCACTGTATCAGTTGCTCTAAAACCCAAGCGGAGCGAGTACCTGGTGATGGTAGCGCGCCAAAATGGATTTCAGATGAACTCAACTCGCCTAGAGTGAATTTTTACATAAATAGCCTTTTGGCACAGAAAATTCACACTCTAACCCCCCCGAAACAGAAAATTCAAAAAATAACCCTTTTTCTTAACGTCCGCCACGTGGGCGTTATGTTCCATAGGTCAACGCCCCATATGCGAGACGTTATTGACCGTGCCACCGTGGACAAGGGCTTCTACGTGGCAGCACGGTTAACACCCTGAGCCAAGGCGTTATGCACCTTAACGCCCTGCTCGAGGACGTTATGCTCCGTAACGCCCTGCTGGGAGGCGTTATGCGAGTGAACTTAGCATGTGCATTCCCCTCCTGACCCCTAACTTCCCCACCCCCTTCTCTTCTCTTTCCCAATCATGAAGAACACCCCGCAGCCACCCACTCCCCTCCCTTAAATCCCTCCCTTCTTAGCAAGATCAGAGGCTAATCTTTGGGGATTTTGTTCCCAAAGAACTTGTGAAGATATTCCCCTATTTTTTCCTCTTTTGGTTGGTTCAATACTCCACATTTGATTTTTTTTCTATGAATTCCCGATCCCTAGTTCATCTAGTTTTCTTAACTATTTACCTTCTTAGTACTAGTTTGTTAGTGATGATTCAGTGGTGGCTATTAGTAGTAGTAACCCTAGAACTAGTTGAAACCCTAGATTTGTAGTGTTAGCTCTAGATTCTAGTGTTAGATTTAGTTGTACAATTAAATTTGTTATTAATATATTGTAGGTTTCTATTATGATGTAAACTCTAGATTTCTAGTGTTAGTCCTAAATTTCTAGTGGTAGTTCTAGATTTCTAGTGTTAGCCCTCGATTCTAGTAGGTTGCTATTATGATGTAAAATTAGATTTGCTAGTACTAGTCAAGCAAAATAAATAAATTGATTATGAGTTATTTAGTGATTTTGGGAATTTTAGTTCATTGTAAATATGTATTGGATAGTTCATTATATTATTTTCTTGTTGCTTTATGCATAGTGTTGATTAACTAGTTCAAAATAGATTTGTTATAACTAGCTAGGTAGATTTCTTATGAATAGAAACATTTTAATCATTATATTGTGATCTTTTGTCTCATTGTTTTAATCGTATTTTTTTCTTTCTTTTCTAGAGCTATGTCACTTCTCAAAGATATATACGACGCGGACCACCGTGGCCACTTCATGGCAGAGGATAATATTTTACCCACGCTGCAATTGAGGTTCGCAAAAAATGAAGGTCTGCAGGAAGAGCGCCCAAGGGAAAATGGTCCATGCACTATGATGAGAGGTATACCCCCTACACCAGGATGACCGGGATGCTTCCTTTCGTCAACCATGCTTAAGAGTGGGACGCCCAAGTTCAACCCATGTGCCATCCACCGCGCTGGTAGAACCGGTGGCGGCCGGAGACGCACACCTTCCACCTGCCATGTGGAGAGATGACTGTGATGTTGCAGGATGTTTCGATGATCACGACACTTCCCATCAGGGGGGAAACCTGTTTGTATGAGCATTTGACAGTAAGGGATGGAAGGCGGGAATGATCGAATTTCTCGGGAGAGATCCGGGCACTTCGGGAAGAGCCGCTGGTGCCAACTTTGGTTGGATTGCTCGACATTTGGAAGATGCCCAGCTGACGCAAATAATGAAATTGTGGAGCGGCATGCCAGGGTCTACATGTGGTATGTCCTTTCCTGAGTTATATTTCCAGCAGTCAGTGGCTCGATTGCACCATATATGTGGCTCCATTTGTTAGCCGTTTGGGACTACAGATTTAGCTGGGGTTCTGCTGCACCGGCTTATCTGTATCGTCAGGTAACCACTTTATCATATCCCCGTCCATTCTCAATTAAGGTAATTTAATGTGAACCTTACTTAATTCTTTGTGCAGTTGGACGATGCGTGCCGAAGTGGCAAAGTCCCACATGTTAAGATCGAGCAGGGTACAAACAAGGTTGATTGCAATATAAGTGGGTGCTTGGGTGCTTCTGTCCGTATGGAGTTGGGAGCGTTTCTCAATTGAGAGGCTAGTGTCTAATATCAATCTGCAGTGGGAGGATGGCGGTGATCCAGAACGTCGAGCTACATGGCTTCTGAGATGGTTCAGGTGAACCGTGACTGGGGTTCAACTATGAACCTATATCTTGACTACACCAATCAGTTTGACACCATTACCGCTGACATGGTAAGATTTGTACCCTAAATAGTTTTAGACCACCACTCATGTGGCTCAGACTAACAATCTAAATTTTATTTTGCATAGGTTACCTGGGAGCCATATGTTGTTGATGCCTCGTTCGCCTTGAATTCAAAGTGTCTAGCTGATCAGCATCTTTGGCGAATGGAATGTACGATGGTGTGTTTCTTTGCAGTGGAGTGACATCTCCGAAATAGGGTAATGAGGCAATTTGGACTATTGCAGAGGACCCCTCCTCCTTATATGGACACTGACGCGTGCACCATTAAGTGATTCTCATTTTGTTTACCTAGTGATCATTGTAGTCCATTATAGTAGTTTAACGTATCTACAATTTGCAATGTAGAGTGGACAAGATACAGTTCAGGTCCACGAAGAATTGGCCAAGGAAGTTTGACAAGTTCATCACCGAGTTTAATACCACCGTTGATAACATGACTTGGATTCATGAAAATGGAGGAATCACATTTCATGATCCTCCTCACAACACTGCTGCATTCGACACGTATCTGAGTTGGCTAGCACCTAGGACTCGTCTGAAACTTCTCCCTCCTGCTTTCAACACTAAAAATATCTACGCTGCGGTAGACCCTAACAACATCGATTTGTCAAAGCTGCAGTACAATAAGAGCATCAGGGACACCTGTCAACGCCAGGAGTTGGCGCCGGTGGTCAACACTGTTGGGAATATGCCCTAGAGGCAATCATGTATGATGTAATTCCCACTGTATTCATAAAGTTATTAAGTTGTCTTTGTTTTGAACATCTGATATATGTCATTGAATATGTGATTCGATTGTGGAACTATATATTCATGTTGTTCATACTAAATTGTCCTTGGTCATTTAGGTTGTGCTGGACACACACCCTAGACTAATGTGAGTGTTGGCTGATGACACGGTTCCACTTGTCATGGGCATGGTGATGCCATTCCAACGTTCACAGACTTGGCTAAAGAGTTTAGCAAGTCGGACTGACCCACATTGAGATGCAACGAGCAAGTCGTCATTTGCATGTCTCAATCAATGTAATCCTTAGACCTGAGGTTGTCGCACAATCCGAGTTGTGGATCACCGACTTAGGTTCTGTCAAACGTTGTTCTGTGACAAGGCAACTATAAAGGCAGAGTTCGGGTCGAATGAGAAGCAAGTTGCGTGATGTGGATAATCAAGATGGGATTTTGCCCCTCCGAATGGAGAGATATTCTCTGGGCCCTCTCGAGTGATATCATTCAGGAAGCATGGCCATGCGCGACTCAGTTAAGTGTTAACTGTGTCGGTTGACTAAGAGTTAGTCAGATGAATCACATGTCACAGATCGAGAAGAGAGTTGAGCTATTTAAGGGATGACGATAAATCGCCTATAGCTCGACAAGGTATATCGTGAGGCAAAAGGGACTAAGATGAATATCACATTGAAAGGTATGTCGTCATGACTCAATGGTACTTGGGACTCGGCACGTTCTGCTAGGAGCCGCTACCGATTGATCGATTGGAGTTGGACTCCAATCGTGTCCAAGTCGCCATGAGCCTGCAGGGTCGCACACTTAAGAGCGGGAGCAAGTATTGGTCGGGTTGGACCCGAACCGGAAATGGACTGGTTTTGTGAGTCGGACTCACAAAGGGAATGGGCCACAAGTGTTGTGAAGCCCATTACCATACGCTATATAAAGAGGGGCGCAGGTTGCCCAGCGGGCACGTTAGTCCATACTCCCATGCGTTGGGAACCCTAGCCCCACTCAGTCCAGCCGCCGCACCGGACCTAGCAGTCCGCCGTCGGAGCTCCTCCTCGTACGTGTGGATACCGGCAGAGGTGCTGTACATTCAGCACTTCGACGTTCGAGGGATTGGATCGGCCGGACCGGATCGTGGGACTGCACTGTCCCGACGCGCTTCATCGATAATCCGCAACCGCGCGTCTAGTGGTAATCATCGTGGCCTTCTACCTCGGCTAGATCTTGGAAGCATCGCGTAGGAAAAGTTTTTGTTTATCTCTACGCGTTCCAACAGTGATATCAGAGCGGTAGCTTCTGGTATTAGGCCCGAGATCCGTACATATGTGATATGTAGTTAGCGTTAGATGTGATCTAATTGATGTTTTGGTGGTCGGTCTATGAGATAGATCGGTTTTATACAAGGTTGATTGGATCAATCGTACTCGGGGTTAATGGATGATCTTGTTTCCGTCATCATACTGCTAAGGTCGTGAAACAACTTACCCCTACCGGTCGGTTTCCGCCATCGGGGTATACCGTGACACATAAATCCAGTTGCGGTGATCGAAGATCAAAGAGTTTGATCGAATCGGAATACGGATCAGATTTGGGTAAAATCGTTTTATCCGATGATGAAATCCATGATCGGAATGCAGATGAGATCTGCGTTTTCCGAAATCGTCGGGACCGCCGGCTTCGCCCTGTCGTAGCGTCTTAGATGTTGTTGCGAGTTTCACAACGCCGGTAGATATCGTATCTATGCATAACTTGTTTTTGCAGGAAGTTGTGAATGGTATGGCTTATGTGCATGTGATGTGTGTAATCCATACATGATCTGCGTATCATGTTTATGTCAGCCGGCTGTAGCCTAGGTGCTGTCATTTTATTGTATACCGGCCTGCGTGTCGGATTCTCTATGTAAATTTTCATTTACTAGCTAGTGTAGCTTGTTGGAGAACCCGGATGACATGCAAGTCGATGTACAAGTCGGCTACATGGAGCAAGATGGCACATGACAAGAGTTGGCACAAGTCGACTTGCAAGCTTCGTGGAGATGGAGATCACCATGAAGAGAGCCATACCATTTCACATTATAATTGCTTTATTTGTGTTATTGTTATGTCTCTATTTACCTCTGTTTAGATAGTTGGTAGATTATTTAATCCCTCAAAGAAGGTCTAGTCGGTCTCCCCGCCAGTGCTGCACCATCACAAGTTGGACATTCTTGGTAGTGGGCTCATAAAATTGTGGTGCTACCAATTCTTTCCGGTTAGGTGGGTTTGAGTCGGACTCTTACAAGAAGAAACACTTGGTAATCTAGACGAGTCCATCACAACGGTTGTGGGGCTCGGGGCGAGGTAGGTTGGGAGCCGGGGCATGTGATGTCACCCAACTAACAGGAGTCGTATTGGATACGGTTGGCGAGGTGTTGCCTACCTAGATCACTTGACGGCTAGCAGTGATGCTAAATCTCACTAGTCGGCTTGCTTATTTAGGGTCTTGAATCACTTAGCAACCATCGGAGGGATGTTGGTTCTAGTGGGAGCATAAGTATTAAAGCGTTTAAATATGCCTGCTCTTTTATGAATACATGTCTTAAGTGTTTTTGCGTATTTTCTGTTGTAGATCAATGGCACCTAGCAACCTTCCTCAGTTGTCCACTTTTGCGTTGAGGTCAATCCTAGAGAAAGATAAGCTTAATGGAACTAATTTCACCAACTGGTATCCTAATCTGAGGATAGTCCTCAAGCATGACAAGAAAGAACATGTTCTAAAAACTCCACTTCCAGATGAGCCTGATGACGATGCGACTGTCGCTGTCATGAATGCCTACCGTAAGAATAGAGACGAGTCTACGGAAATCAGATGTCTTATCCTTGCACACATGAAACCGGACTTGCAGCAGCAGTTCGAGAATGTTGAGGCCTACGATATGATCGAAAGCCTCAAAAGTATGTTCTAGGCTCAGGCAAAGACCGAGAGGTATCAAGTCTCTCAAGCTTTGCTGGGCTGTAAGCTGAAAGATGGCGATCCACTGAGTCCGCATGTAATCAAGATGATTGGTTACATTCAGTCTCTGGATCGGCTGGGCGTCCCAATTAACGAAGAGTTCGCTACTGATATAATTCTGAACTCTCTTCCTAGTGCGTATGGTTCGTTTATCTCGAACTACCATATGCATGGTATGGATAAGAGTATCACTGAATTATATGGGATGCTCAAAACGGCAGAGCCTGATATCAAGAAATGCGCCAGTCAAGTGTTGATGGTGCAGAATAAGGCTAAGTTCAAGAAGAGTTCTTGGACTAAGAAGAAGAAGGATAAGTCAGGAGGTAGCGCCCATGGCCCTGTCCAGAGTGCTCCCTCAAAGACTAAACCTTCTCCTACAGTCGGAGCCAACTGCTTCTATTGCAAGCAAGATGGCCACTGGAAGAGGAACTGCACCAAGTATTTGGCTGACAGAGTCAAGAGTGGAGGTGTGACTTCCAACTCAGGTACGCTTGTGTGCAATGTTATAGACATTTATCTTACTGATGCGCCTAATAGTTCTTGGGTATATGATACCGGATCAGTTATTCACATATGCAACTCGTTGCAGGGACTGGTAAGAACTAGGAGCGTGGCAAGAGGAGAGGTTGATATCCGGGTCGGCAACAAGGCGAGAGTCGCTGCGTTGAAAGTCGGCACGATGCAACTTCATTTACCTTCAGGATTTATTTTGGAACTAAATAATTGTTATTATGTTCCAGCGCTTAGTCGAAACATTATTTCCGCCTCATGTTTGATGAGACAAGGTTATGAGTCGAATATTAAGAATAATGGTTGTTCTTTATATTTGAAAGATATGTTTCTTGGCTTTGCACCCGTTCAGAACGAGTTATTTATTTTAAATCTTGATAGTGAATCGGTCTATAACATAAATGTTAAAAGGTTGAAACCAAATGATCTGAATATGACTTACTTTTTGCACTGTCGGCGTGGTCATATAAGTTGGAAGCGCATGAAGAAGCTCCATGATGATGGACTTCTAACTTCGTTCGACTTAGAGTCATTCGAGACATGCGAATCATGCCTACTAGGCAAAATGACCAAGACACCTTTTGCAAGGAGTTGTGAAAGGGCGTCTGACTTGTTAGAACTAATACGTAGTGATGTATGTGGTCCAATGAGCACGACAGCCAGAGGTGGTTATGATTACTTAATTACCTTCACTGATGATTTGAGTAGGTATGGATATATCTATTTAATGAAACACAAGTCGGAAGCCTTTGAAAAGTTCAAGGAATTTCAGAGTGAGGTACAGAATCAGCTCGGCAAGAAAATAAAGTTTCTACGGTCGGACCGTGGAGGAGAGTACATAAGCCATGAGTGTGATGACCATCTAAAGAGTTGTGGAATAGTTGCTCAACTCACTCCGCCGGGTACACCGCAGAAAAACGGTGTATCGGAACGGAGAAATCGGACCTTGTTGGACATGGTACGATCAATGATGAGTCGGACAGATCTACCTTTATCATTTTGGGGTTATTGTCTAGAAACTGCAGCTTTCACACTAAACATAGTACCATCAAAGTCAGTAGAGAAGACACCGCATGAGATGTGGACGGGCAAAAAGCCAAGTTTGTCTTTTCTTAAGATTTGGGGTTGTGAGGCATTTGTCAAGCGACTTCAGTCGGACAAGCTCACGCCCAAGTCGGATAAGTGTATTTTCGTGGGGTATCCGAGGGAAACCTTGGGGTACTACTTCTACAACCGGGAAGAGGAAAAAGTGTTTGTCGCTCGGAATGGTGTCTTCCTTGAGAAAGAGTTTCTCAGTCGGGAAGTCAGTGGGAGCACGGTGCAACTCGAAGAAATTCGAGAAGAACCAGCTAGGGGCGAGTCGGCAATGGCCTTGGAGGCTGAGCCGGTCGTGGTACCTACACCGGTTACAACACCTGAACCTCGGAGATCTGCCAGATTACAGAGTGCTCGAGATGTTTTACTGTTAGACAGTAATGAGCCGACAACTTATTCGGAAGCGATGGTGGGATCTGATTCCGAGTCATGGCTTGGAGCCATGAGATCCGAGTTAAAGTCCATGGATGAAAACCAAGTTTGGAATTTGGTTGATCTGCCTGACGGTGCAAGACCCGTCGAGTGCAAATGGGTCTTTAAGAAGAAAATTGATATGGATGGAAATATTTCCGTCTATAAAGCACGACCTGTCGCGAAGGGATTCCGACAAGTTCAAGGAGTTGACTACGACGAGACTTTCTCGCCCGTAGCGATGCTTAAATCAATTCGGATCATGTTAGCCATAGCAGGCTATTTCGACTATGAGATATGGCAGATGGATGTTAAGACGGCTTTCCTTAATGGAAATTTAACTGAGGACGTGTATATGATACAGCCCGAAGGTTTTGTCGATCCAGCTAATGCTGACAAGTTATGCAAACTTCAGAAATCCATTGATGGGTTGAAGCAAGCATCTCGGAGTTGGAACATTCGCTTTGATGAGGTAGTCAAATCGTTTGGCTTCATCAAGAGCGATCATGATTCTTGTTTATACAAGAAGTTTAGTGGGAGCAAAATAAACTTTCTAATCTTATATGTGGATGACATATTGCTGATTGGAAATGATGTCATGATGTTGCAAGAAACCAAAGAGTCATTGGAAAGGAGTTTCTCAATGAAGGATTTGGGTGAGGCAACTTACATATTGGGAATCAGGATCTATAGAGATAGATCCAGGCGGCTCATTGGATTGAGTCAGAGTGCATATCTGGACAAGGTTTTGAAGAAATTCAAAATGGAAGAGTCCAAGAAGGGATTCTTACCAATGTCCCATGGCATAAAACTTAGCAAGACTCAGTGTCCTACGACGACTGATGAGCGAAGTCGGATGAGTGTGATCTCGTATGCTTCGGCAATCGGATCCATCATGTATGCCATGATTTGTACTAGGCGAGATGTTTCCTATGCTCTAAGTGTTACGAGCAGATACCAGGCTGACCCTGGCGAAGCCCACTGGGCAGCGGTTAAAAACATCATTAAGTACTTGAGAAATACTAAGGAAATGTTCCTAATTTATGGAGGTGATGAGGAATTCAGTGTAAAGGGTTACACGGATGCGAGTTATCTCACCAACTCAGATGATTCTCGTTCGCAATCTGGATACGTGTTCGTAATGAACGGAGGGGCTGTGAGCTGGAAGAGTTCCAAGTAAGATACGGTGTCTGCATCTACAACAGAGGCTGAGTATATTGCTGCCTCAGAGGCGGTAAAGGAAGCTGTTTGGATCAGGAAACTCCTGATGGATCTAGGTGTGGTTCAGGGCGCGTCCAATCCTTTGGACGTATATTGTGACAACAATGATGCTATCGCACTAGTCAAGGAACCTAGACAACACCAGAAGAACAAACATATACTCATGCGGTACCACCTTATTCGCCAGTTTGTCGAACAAGGTGATATCAAGTTATGCAAAGTACACACGGATGCAAACATTGCAGATCCGTTGACAAAGGCGCTACCACAGCCTAAGCATGAGGCGCACATGAGAGGCATGGGCATTCGATGCCTAGGCATATGATGCCATGATGATTGACTCTAGTGCAAGTGGGGGACTGTTGGGAATATGCCCTAGAGGCAATCATGTATGATGTAATTCCCACTGTATTCATAAAGTTATTAAGTTGTCCTTGTTTTGAACATCTGATATATGTCATTGAATATGTGATTCGGTTGTGGAACTATATATTCATATTGTTCATACTAGATTGTCCTTGGTCATTTAGGTTGTGCTGGACACACACCCTAGACTAATGTGAGTGTTGGCTGATGACACGGTTCCACTTGTCATGGGCATGGTGATGCCATTCCAACGTTCACAGACTTGGCTAAAGAGTTTAGCAAGTCGGACTGACCCACATTGAGATGCAACGAGCAAGTCGTCATTTGCATGTCTCAATCAATGTAATCCTTAGACCTGAGGTTGTCGCACAATCCGAGTTGTGGATCACCGACTTAGGTTCTGTCAAACGTTGTTCTGTGACAAGGCAACTATAAAGGCAGAGTTCGGATCGAATGAGAAGCAAGCTGCGTGATGTGGATAATCAAGATGGGATTTTGCCCCTCCGAATGGAGAGATATTATCTGAGCCCTCTCGAGTGATATGATTCAGGAAGCATGGCCATGCGCGACTCATTTAAGTGTTAACTGTGTCGGTTGACTAAGAGTTAGTCAGATGAATCACATGTCACAGATCGAGAAGAGAGTTGAGCTATTTAAGGGATGACGATAAATCGCCTATAGCTCGACAAGGTATATCGTGAGGCAAAAGGGACTAAGATGAATATCACATTGAAAGGTATGTCGTCATGACTCAATGGTACTTGGGAGTCGGCACGTTCTGCTAGGAGCCGCTACCGACTGATCGATTGGAGTTGGACTCCAATCGTGTCCAAGTCGCCATGAGTCTGCAGGGTCGCACACTTAAGAGCGGGAGCAAGTATTGGTCGGGTTGGACCCGAACCGGAAATGGACTGGTTTTGTGAGTCGGACTCACAGAGGGAATGGGGCACAAGTGTTGTGAAGCCCATTACCATACTCTATATAAAGAGGGGCGCAGGTTGCCCAGCGGCCACGTTAGTCCACACTCCCATGCGTTGGGAACCCTAACCCCACTCAGTCCAGCCACCGCACCGGACCTAGCAGTCCGCCGTCGGAGCTCCTCCTCGTATGTGTGGATACCGGCAGAGGTGCTGTACGTTTAGCACTTCGACGTTCGAGGGATTGGATCGGCCGGACCGGATCGTGGGACTGCACTTCCCCGACGCGCTTCATCGATAATCCGCAACCGCGCGTCTAGTGGTAATCATCGTGGCCTTCTCCCTCGGGTAGATCTTGGAAGCATCGCGTAGGAAAAGTTTTTGTTTATCTCTACGCGTTCCAACAAACACAATTGTGTGTCATGACGTATTCCATTATGTTTAATTTAGTTTACAAAATTGTCGGTTGTGAACTAACTTATATTTTTTGTTCTCGTAGATAACGCAGTTGAGGCAACACCATGAGGAGACTAAGCGTGCGCTCGGTTTCGCTCCTGGACATCCAGAGTCTGAGTCTACCCTTAGAACCATGGTTGATGTATGATGTGGAAATATCCATTGTTGATTGTTAGTTTTAATTCTCCGAATATGTTAGCTCAGATCACTTTATTCGTTGTTTGACAGAAAACCCGTGATTTTATACGTGACATTTGTGCTTTTTTGGGTTGTCGTTTCACAGACGATGTAGTTCCCTCGAGGTCTACCTCTCGGTCAAGTGGGCATCACTCATCGGCGACCGGTGGATAGGGCTCACGGGTAAGGGATGACTCTTCAAACCGTCCCCACGGTGCCTCTTCAAGCCGTGAGCGTTACGCGGACGAGGACGGTGACGGCGCAAACGAGGATGTCCCTGAAGAGATGAACACCTCACAGATGCCAAATGGACCAAGGCCAACTCCTTGTCAGCAGTACCGCAGTCCTTTCGAGTTGAGGGAGCACAATCGCCTAAGGAGGAAGGCATGATTTACTCCTGATATGTACGCCAAAGGCAAGAATCCAGCCACTCAGTCGTAGCAGCACGAGGAGTACGAAAGGGAGACAAAGTTCAACGAGGAGGCTCTTGTCGTCTACAAGAGAGCTAAGAAGCTCACGAAGCTCGCTATCAAGAGGGGTAAACCCCCGGCTAATGATGCCTAGCCCCCTTGTCATAAACTTATGTCGTGATGATGTCGTTGTGGTTGAACTTCTTTTATGAACGTATTTCATGAATTTGAGATGTATTTTGTGAACTTATGACGTGAACTATCGTCGTGGTGTTGTCGAACTGATGTTATGATCTTGAAAACTTATGCCGTGAATTTGTGATGTATTTGTAAATGTATTGTCGCGTGAATTTGGATCTACTTATTTCGAGCAAATTATTTGGAAAACTAGTTGCAAAAAGTAGTTATTTGATACATTTCTTACTAGAAAAGTTAGCAAAAAACAACCTAGGAAAATTATTCAATCTGTCCTAGAAAAGTTAGCAGAAAACAACCTAGAAAAGTTAGAATAAATCAACCTAGGAAAGTTATTCAATATGTCCTAGAAAAAGTTAGCAAAAAACAACCTACAAAAGTTATTCAATGTGTACTAAAAAAGTTAGCAAAAATCAACCAAGGAAAGTGTAGAAAAACTCAACCTGGAGCTTAACGCCTCGGCCCAGGGCGTTATGGCCCCTGACGAGGAATTGGAGCGGATGTCCGCCCCAAAATCCGCCCCGGGGCTGTTAGGTCGAGGACTTAGCACGAATTTGGCGAGGAATTCCATGCCCTGTTACTACTTAACGCCCTCCGGGGAAGTTTTATGGACCCTGACGAGGAATTGGCCCGGATGTCCTCCCCAAAGTTCGCCCTGGGTCTGTTGGGTCGAGGAGTTAGCGCGGAGCACGCGTGGAATTCCGTGTCCTGTCAGCTTAACGCCCCCAGTGGAGGCGTTATGGCCCCTGACGAGGAATTGGCCCGGATGTCCGCCCTGGGTGTGTTGAGTTGCGGACTTAGCGAGGACGTGGCCCGGAATTCCGGCATTAGACCCCTTAACGCCTCCGTCGAGGGCGTTAAAATCTACATTGTAATGCCCCCAATAAAGGCGTTATGTCTTGTTTCCCAGTTTTTTTTCTTTTCCTATCATTTTTCTTGCTCACTGGTTATTCTATTTTCTTTTAACAATTGGCACACTCCATGTATGTTTACTTCAAGTGCATTTGCATTGCAACATTAAAAATTCAATGATCTTTCAAATAACAAACATTTATAATAAGAAAGATGACAAATATACGAACGTAAACACATATGCAAACGAACAATAACATAAACATAGGTTGGCACGAATACAAGCATTGTTTGACACGGTGACATAACACATAGTACGACACAACTGAAAACATAGACATCGCTAACAAAAGAAAACCTCACGGGACATGGAGAGCGACCCACTGCTCGGCATACTACTCCTCGCCGGAACTAGACTCGCCGGAGCTAGACTCGTCAAGCTCAGAATCGGAGCTGCTCTCATCCAAGCTATCCTGGCAGCAAGGGGGGAGGACTAGGGTGTCGTCGAATATCTTCACCTCCAGCACGTCCACCCCATCGTTATTGATGTACCTGAAGGTGAGAATGTTACCAACATCCAGGTTGTGCATACGCCGGAACTGCCCCCACCCTTGGCGCAAGTAGAGGTCCTCGCCACGTCGCTGCACGAACACCTCAATGGGCCCGTTGCGGCAGCCCTCCAACTCGAGGCGGAAACTAAAGGGTCCGTTGCCGTTGAGTAGCTGGGATATCCTCCGTGGCGGACGCAGCCTGTTCCGCACTGGCTGGAACAACATGACGTAGAACTCGGGTATCACGATACCCTCATCCTCGTCCTCCTCCTCCGCAGCATCAGCTCCGCGCCCACGCTCTGCATGTGCTCCACGCCCACATGCTCCGCGTCCACGTCCACGTCCTTGCCCACGTCCACGCGCTGGAGCCGCTTTTGCCTCCGTCTCCTCCTTGATGGCTACGCGACCACCACGTCCATGCGCACCACACACTCCACGTGGACGTCCACGGCCACGTGGTACAATAGCGTCATCTTCGACGGGGACGCCACGCCCACCGCGCCCACGCCCACCGCGTCGCCGGGGAGCTCTCGCCATGGCTATAAAAAGATAAAAATATAACTAGTTATTTAAGATATACAACCTATAACAAAAATCAAAAAATACAATCTTAAACTACTAGTACTACTATACAAAAATGGAAACATCTTAATAAATTTGACTAGTTTATATCACTAGTTAAATTACAACCTATAACTAATGTAAACATCTTAAATTACAAAATTTAATATAACTAGTGCAAAGTTTTTAAGATATACAACCTATAACAAAAAAATCAATATGATTTCAAATATACCTACAAGAAAATGCATTGAGATTTTATAATACACTAGTCAATAAACCAACGTTGCTAGATGAACTAAGGTTTCAAATACACTAAGAAATCAACCTACAACGAAATTAAACCACAACAAAGATGAACTAGGGTTTCAAATACACTATTGCTAGATGAAGTAGGGTTTCAAACATACTATTGCTAGATGAACTAGAGTTTGACCAAACACAATCACCAAACACAACCTAAAACTATTTACATGTTAAATTGACCAAAATTAAACCCTAACATGAACTAGGGTGGGGATTTGCTAGATTTGGTAAACTAGAGTTTGATGAACTAGGATGTGATGAATTAGGGTTTCAAATACAAAAGAGAATAGGATGAACTACAATAGGGAAGATGAATTAGGATGAACAAGGAGAAATAATCAACTAGAATCACCAAAATCCATGATTTCAACCAAAAAAAGGAGAGAGAAGAGGGGGGCATACATGTAGAACTCCAAATCCCTAGCCAAACTCCTCTGATCTACTCGATTTGGGGTGAATTGGAGAGGTAATAGGGAGAAGAGAAGAGGGGGAAGAGTAGTGTGGAGAGGAACCGTTTTAGAACTGGGAGGGGCGCGGGACGAGTCGTTTGACTTATTCAGTCGCATAACGCCTCCTAGCAGGGCGTTACGGAGCATAACGCCCCCGAGCAGGGCGTTAAGGCGCATAACGCCTTGGCTCGGGGCGTTAAGCGTGCTGCCATGTAAGAGCCCTTGTCCACGGTGGCACGGGCAATAACGTCTCGCATATGGGGTGTTGAGCTATGAAGCATATTGACACGTGGCTGACGTTAAGAAAAAAGATTATTTTTTGAATTTTCTATTTCAAGGGTTAGAATGTGAATTTTCTGCGACAAAAGGTTTACAAAAAAAGATTCACTCGCCTAGACAGATTGAGGCCGAAGGGGACGGTTTCAATCGGAGCGACCAGGGAAGGTGTGGCGTGCCGGCGTTGGCCCGAGCGTGCGGGGGCGCACGTTGGAGGGTTCTCCAGCTCCAGCCGTTCACCGCGGTAAAGCTGCGTGCGCCTGTCACTTGTTTCCTTTCATAATATTGCTATCAGGATTCAGGAACTTGGGCAGCAGGCAATAATCAATCTAGCTGCACGCCCACTGCCTGTTGTGGCTCTGGAGCGTAGCAGCGGAGTAGTAATCTGTGGACCTCGATGGGCGTGCCACGCCCACATCTGCTGCCGTGCCCGAGTACATTACGCCACGTCCATCCATGCGCGCCTCTTGTCCTCGCTGCTGCCACTGTGCCAGGATGTAAAGTTCACCAGGTGACCACGCCCCCCCGCATACGACTCAGCTGTAATTAACGGTGTCCAGCTCTTTGGAGCCATATCGATTTTGCAGATAGGAGTATTTTAGTACTACTACATGTAAAAACATATATACACGACCGCACCTCCTCTCAAATCCTATGTAGCCCACGCTGATTCGCATTCACAACTGAAATAATGAATGAAGAAGAGAGATTACATATTTGAAGATCCTTGGAGTTGTACTCGTGGAGATGGAGGCTTAAATCCCAGAAAGAAACAACTTTCATGTGCATCATTTTGAATACATGTGCAAGTTGTTCCAAAATGCCAAAAAAAACGACATTTGCAGAAAACATCTCTTTGCACGATCGCACATTCTCCTTCTTTCTCCAATTTTTTGCAGAACTAACCAAACCGGCTATATTGCGAGCCACGGTCCATCGAGGCACGGGCGATAGAGTCGACAACGACAACTCCGAGACTAGACCCAGCCAAAAGCGTTGTTTGACGCCAACAAAGGCGAGGTGCCACCTTCAGGTTTGGGTGGGGAAGGTATGCTAGTGTCCGAGAATAAACAATACCGTGCGATGTCGAGGGATGGCAGAAGGCGGCAGACTAGCGATTGGCGACGATTTTAGCAGGGCGGGTGGCGAGTCGACAATCATGGCAATGGAAGGCACATGTTTACACTTGTTCAGACTAGTGGGCTGTCCCCGAGAGAATAGCCGAGATGTGTATGTGGAGTTTCCATAGATCGAGAAGATAAAAGAGACGACTGACCTAATTTTATCCTTTTGCCATCGATTTTCAGACCATGTGGAAAATCACAAGTGGCCGATCTCGAGAGAGCGATCCCCTAAAATAAATTATCATAAAAAACCTGTTAAATTCTATCATACATTTATGAAACAAACGCACAAATTTATGAGCTGAATTGTTTTTACCTCTTACTCAATTTTCTAAATAAACATACAAATATCCAACCATCCGATTCTCATTCACATCATAGGTAGACTATGGACTAGATGCTGCACCAACTTTACGAAAAATGGACAATTTGAATTGTTGACCTAGATTTGCAGCAATATTAGTTAAGATCTACTCCACGGTTATTGCGACCGTTTTTTTTTTTTTTGATAAAGGGAAGTATATTAATATCGCGGAGATAAAAATTACACCCGGCCTCTGCAACAACGCAATGGATACACACAGCCGAAAGACAATAAAAAGAAGAAAAGTCCCGCTACAGGGTTACAGTCCTCGCGGTATCCGCACAACCACCAGCTAAACAACAGCTGACGTCCAACTCTTCGAAAACAACGTCTCCAAGAAGAACGGTGCCAGGCACAACCAATTAAGGCCAGACCTTGAGTTTTCACCCTGAAGATAATCCTCGCTCTCAAAACAACGGCTCCAAGAAGACCAGGCACAACCAATTAAGGCCAGACCTTGGGTTTTCACCCTGAAAGGTAGGACTTTGGACTCCACGCATATTGTCTCCCCCTCTGACATACAGATGCTACGAATCTTGTAACTCCAAGCCAGTTCCCCATCGATGCAAAGACTCCGAACACCGTTGCTATTCCTCCATCTCGCCTTCGATGACTGAGCATTGCGACCAAATTCCACCGATCCAGCAATCTCCAGGCGTTGCCTATGGGAGTCGCCGGCGGAGCCTTTCGGTCGACACCCCGACTTGATCAAAGAGGACCTACATCATGATCTTCATCTTCGCGCGACAGGAAACCCTAGGACCACCGCCATTATTCTTCAGCCTCGCGGCCCGACACCGCGAAGCCACTCCCAGCAGGAAAGCATCATAGAAGGGGTAGACCATTGCCCAACACTAGATCGCCGACGTGACCAAGATCGTAGCCAGACTACCACGGCCGGCCAAGGGCGGATCCGATACCCCAGATCGCGAGATCGGGCATCAAATCCCAGCGTCCCCAAGCGATTCCCGGATCTGATCCAGGCGCCCGCCGGCGACGCAGCACCCCCGCCGTGCCACCTTCCCGCCAGGAGGCTCAAGCGCCGGCCCTAGGCCGCGTCGCCCCATGCCCACCGCCGGCTCTCCACCACCTCCATGGAGCGCCGCCGCGGAGCACCTCTCCTGCCCACCGTCGGTGACGGGGGCGCCGCCACCACCGCCGGCGACAGGCGGCAGCGACGGCAGGGTCGGGGGGGGGGGGGTAGGAGGGGCTCGGGAGGGAGGGAGGTGCGGGCGCCTCCGGAGTCGCCTGGAGGGGGCGGCTCGGGAGGGAGGGGGCGGCTAGGGTTATTGCGACATATGAACTCAACTTTTTAATAATTAAATAAACCGTTAAATTGATCATCACGAGCAGGAGACCTCTGAAATATTACGTCAAGTTACCTCACAGAGAATACTATTTCGTTAAGATTCTCTGCTTTATGAAACAAACAAAACGATCCTATGCTTTGACCTGTGTTTCTATTTTTTTTTCTCTAAGTATACTGTGATTTTGCAACCATTTCGGTTTGTGGATAATCGTACGTTTCCAGAGGCCCAATGGGCCACTTTAAATTTCTTCTCTGCCACTATCTGTCGCCAACTGCTGTATTCATTTGTTCAGGGCCCTCTCGTTTTTTTTTTCTTCAGGGTAAATGTCCCGAAACACACGGTTCACCTAGAAAACAGCAAAAATCTCAACAACAAAAAAACTAACAAACAGCGTCCTGTGTAGGCCCTGACATGACACATTTAGTCTGACTTCACACCATTTGAATTTTCCTTTTAATACCACCTCCCTTCCGGATTATAAGGCCCACGCGAAGTTTAAGCCAAACTTGACCGTAAATTTAACTAACATAAATGTTTTATTTATCAAAGTCAAACCAAATTTATGGGAAACATATCAACATTTAGGGAACGGCGTTTTGGCTCCCGGTTTTTAAATTTGATATAAACATAACTCGAAACATCAAAAAATGTGGACACAAGTTTGTATGCTCTCGATATTCTATGTGTTCAAGCAGTTGTTTCACGGAAAACCGTTATTTTTTAGTAGGGTGTAAAAAAGATAAGAAATTGGTGCTAAACAGACTTTTTATGAAACTTCTTTTTTGTCTTTACATGTTCCACGAAAGATGTCGGTTCTCGCGAAACTTGGTGTGCACATAGCCGAGATGTACGGGTGATACTTTTTGCATATTCTTTTGATATTTTAAAATATTTTTTCCGTGACAAGAGCACATGCGTCCATGTGTTTTTTTATGTGTTTTGTTTTTACATTGCAGGCCAAAAACTTGACGTCAAATTAATAATGCCATAAACAAAGTATAGAGGACACCCGAAGAGACTACAACAGAGCGAGCGCAAAATAAGGGCAACCAACAAACTACTCCGGTGAGGTTGAAAGCTTGTTGGGTGGGCAAAACAGTTGGGCCAAAGCTCGCCTAGAGAGCAGACCGGCACACCAACATACGCTGCACACCCCGTATGCACGGGCAAAGTCGTCGGGCCGAAGTTCACACTAAAGCCCAGGCCACCATGGGAACACCTTCTTCGCCATTGCCGCTGAAACACACCAAGTAAGGTCCAAATGAAGGACCGTTGCGTGTGCTTAACAAGACATAAGCTTTGTCGAATGCCGCGTGCCGAAGAAACAACGCCATCCGAAGAGGCACCGCCCTCCGCCACCCACCCTCCAGAGAAATACCCACCGTGAGCTCCAAGGCGGCGTTTTCAGAAAGATTTGCATTTGCAATATTTTCAACATTTGCAATATCAACTACTTGCGTATCAAAATATATACCATTAATATTCTAATAACTTTAATTCTACATAGTACATGTTTGTTTGATAATTCTTTCTACATATTCGGTGAAGCTTTACAAGATTTTTCTTAAGACGGAAGGCTCGACCAGAGCCCGGCTTTAAATTAATAAATCCCCAACGAGTACATCGAACGATAAAGCGAAAAAGGAAAATGGAAACGGTTGCGACATGAAGGCCGACACAAATGGCAAGTGCCGCACGCAGGCGGGAATCAAATCCAAAGAGTTCTCGGTCGAAGCCCATACGACAACCAGAAGCTAATCTAACTACGAGATCAACCGGGGAAGACAGAGCAAGAGAACTAAGATAACAACAAGGAAGCTAGTCTTGTCTCATGGTAGCCTGGAGAGCACAAATGCTGCCAATCGTCCTTGTCCCGCCGTCTAGCCACTGGCCTCTAAACCTGTAGGAACATCACCATTTTATATAAGACGTCAGCGGGATGAGCTGAGAGGTGACCCTCAATGGTGATTTTGTTTCTAGTGAATTAGGATTCTTGATCCCTCTCAATCTCTCTTTCAATTTGAGGATCCAGAGAGGTGTTTTCATAGTCATCTCCGAATATTTTCGATTTCATTTTTCTATTATATGTCTTTCTATATGAAAATTGGTTATTTACGATGTACGATGATCCCTGTTAAGCATCCATGGCTGAATGGTTAAAGCGCCCAACTCATAATTGGTAAATTTGCGGGTTCAATTCCTGCTGGATGCACGCGAACGGGAACGTTCCATAAGTCTATTGGAACTGGTTCTCTATCCATGGAATCTCATCCATCATCCATACATAACGAATTGGTATGGTATATTCATACCATAACATAAGAACAATAAGAACTCGAATTCTTATCGATACTGGAACTCAGAGCATAGGAGGGAAAGTCGATTTATGGATGGAATCAAATACGCAGTATTTACAGAAAAAAGTCTTCGTTTATTGGGAAAGAATCAATATACTTTTAATATCGAATCGGGATTCACTAAGACAGAAATAAAGCATTGGGTCGAACTCTTCTTTGGTGTTAAGGTAGTAGCTGTGAATAGCCATCGACTACCTGGAAAGGGTAGAAGAATAGGACCTATTCTGGGACATACAATGCATTACAGACGTATGATCATTACCCTTCAACCGGGTTATTCTATTCCACTTCTATATAGAGAAAAAAACTAAAGAAGAATACTTAATAATACGGCGAAACATTTATACAAAACACCTATCCCGAGCACACGCAAGCAAGTGAAATCCAATCCACGAAATAATTTGATCCATGGACGGCACCGTTGTGGTAAAGGTCGTAATTCCAGAGGAATCATTACCGCAAGGCATAGAGGGGTAGGTCATAAGCGCCTATACCGTAAAATAGATTTTAGACGGAATCAAAAAGACATATCTGGTAGAATCGTAACCATAGAATACAACCCTAATCGAAATGCATACATTTGTCTCATACACTATGGGGATGGTGAGAAGAGATATATTTTACATCCCAGAGGGCTATAATTGGAGATACTATTGTTTCTGGTACAGAAGTTCCTATATCAATGGGAAATGCCCTACCTTTGAGTGCGGTTTGAACTATTGATTTACGTAATTGGAAGTAACTAATTAGGTTTACGACGAAACCTAGAAATCGATCACCGATCCAATTTGACTACCTCTACGGGATAGACCTCAACAGAAAACTGTTGAGTAACGGCAACAAGTGATTGAGTTCAGTAGTTCCTCATAGAAAATTATTGACGCTAGAGATATGGTAATATGGAGAAGACAAAATTGTTTGAAGCACGCACAGAACCGAAAGCGCCCCTTGTTTTAAAGACAGGAGGACGGGTTATTCACATTTAATTTGATGGTCAGAGGCAAATTGAAAGCTAAGTAGTGGTAATTAAGACCCCCGGGGGAAAATAGGGATGTCTCCTACGTTACCCATAATATGTGGAAGTATCGACGTAATTTCATAGAGTCATTTGATCTGAATGCTACATGAAGAACATAAGACAGATGACGAAAGGCGAAGACCTAGGATGTAGAAGATCATAACATGAGCGATTTAGCATATTTGGATTCCTTTCCTATATATCCACTCATGTGGTACTTCATCATATGATTCATATAAGATCCATCTGTCTAGAGATCGTCATATACATCTAGAATGCCGTATGCTTTGGAAGAAGCTTGTACAGCTTGGGAAGGGGTTTTTTGAGAGAAAAGAAGAATCTACTTCAACCGATATGCCCTTAGGCACGACCATGCATAACATAGAAATCACACGTGGAAGGGGTGGGCAATTAGCTAGAGCAGCAGGTGTTGTAGCGAAACTGATTGCAAAAGAGGGTAAATCGGCCACTTTAAGATTACCATCTGGGGAGGTCCGTTTAGTATCCCAAAACTGCTTAGCAACAGTCGGACAAGTGGGTAATGTTGGGGTGAACCAAAAAAGTTTGGGTAGAGCCGGATCTAAGTGTTGGCTAGGTAAACGCCCCGTGGTAAGAGGGGTAGTTATGAACCCTGTGGACCACCCCCGTGGGGGTGGTGAAGGGAAAGCCCCTATTGGTAGAAAAAACCCACAACCCCTTGGGGTTATCCTGCGCTTGGAAGAAGAACTAGGAAAAGGAAAAAATATATAGCGATAGTTTTATTCTTCGTCGCCGTAAATAAATACCTAACTAGGAATATGGAAAATTGCAGCATTTTTGGAATTTTCAATAATGCGATGGGCGAACGACGGGAATTGAACCCGCGCATGGTGGATTCACAATCCACTTGGCTACATCCGCCCCTTATCCAGCTAAAGGATTTTTCTATTTTTTCATTCATCATTATTCTATTTATTTTGACCTCCATACTTCGATCGAGATATTGGACATAGAATGCCACTCTTTAAAAAGGAAAAAAAGAGTAATCAGCTGTGACACGAAAAAAAATGAATCCTTTTGTAGCTCATCATTTATTGGCAAAAATAGAAAAGGTAAATATGAGGGAGGAGAAAGAAACAATAGTAACATGGTCCCGAGCATCTAGCATTCTACCCACAATGGTTGGCCATACAATAGCGATTCATAATGGAAAGAAACATATACCTATTTACATAACAAATCCTATGGTAGGTCGCGAATTGGGGGAATTTGTGCCTACTCGGCATTTCACGAGTTTTGAAAATGCAAGAAAGGATACTAAATCTCGTCGTTAACTGAATTCAGAATCTTTCTATTCTAAATAAACAAAGGATTCAAAATAATATAAAGGTAGGTGGGGAATAACCTTTTTTATGACAAGTTTCAAACTAGTAAAGTATATCTCTAGGATAAATAAGAAGAAAAATGGGCTAAGGAAACTCGCAAGGAAAGTTCCAACCGATCGTTTACATAAGTTTGAGCGAGTTTTCAAAGCACAAAAACGTATAAATATGTCTGTTTTCAAAGCACAAAGAGTTCTTGATGAGATTCGCTGGCGTTACTACGAGGAAACTGTTATGATACTGAACCTCATGCCTTATCGAGCGTCTTATCCCATCTTAAAGTTGGTTTATTCGGCAGCACTATTCATTATAGGGATTTCGACAAAGCAAATTTATTCATTACTAAAGCCGAAGTCAGTAGGAGTACTATTATGAAAAAATTCAGACCTCGTGCTCGAGGACGTAGTTTTCCATAAAAAAGGCATGTGTCATATAAGAATTGTACTAAATATAGTCAAGAAATAAAGAAATCTAACTAACCTTTAGATCCATCTAAGATTTCGATTCCCAGTAAAAAAAATATAGATATAGAAAAATATGGGACAAAAAATAAATCCACTCGGTTTCAGACTTGGTACAACCCAAAAACACCATTCCTTTTGGTCAGCACAACCAAAAAATTATTCCGAAGGTCTACAGGAAGATAAAAAAAATAAGGGATTGTATCAAGAACTGTATACAAAAGAATAGGAAAAAGAGCTCGAATAGAAAACTAGAATCAGACTCAAGTTCCGAAGTAATTACACATAATAGAAAAAAGGACTCAAGTTCAAGTTCTAAAGTAATTACACATATAGAAATTCAAAAAGAAATCGATACGATCCACGTCATAATCCATATTGGTTTCCCCAATTTATTAAAGAAAAAAAGGAGCAATCGAAGAATTAGAGAAAGATATACAAAAGGAAATTCACTCTGTAAACCAGAGACTTAATATTTCTATCGAAAAAGTGAAAGAGCCTTATAGACAGCCTAACACTCTTGCAGAATATATAGCTTTCCAATTAAAAAATAGAGTTTCATTCCGAAAGGAAATGAAAAAAGCCATTGAATTAACTAAAAAAGTAGATATAAAGCGAGTCAAAGTCAAAATTGCGGGTCGTCTCGGAGGAAAAGAAATTGCACGTGCCGAATGCATAAAAAAGGGTATACTTCCCCTCCAAACAATTCGCGCTAAAATTGATTATTGCTGCTATCCAATTCGAACGATCTATGGAGTATTAGGTGTAAAAATTTGGATATTCGTAGACGAAGAATAACTTATCTTATCTTTGCATTTTGTCCAGTGAGAGAATAAAAAATAACAAGACACTTTTTTCCTGAAATCCCTGAAAAAAAGAATAAATTCTACCTCTTTCTATAAGATTTAATGAAAATTGATAAATCATTTAATATAATTGCTATGCTTAGTGTGCGACTCGTTATTTTTTTAAGAAAAAACTTAGTAATTATAGAAAATTAACTACTAACCAACCTATTGCTTCGTATTGTCGATATCCTAAATGAGAAACAGTCATTTTATGAATAAACACCTCTATTATAAATGAATAGATGTATCATATAGTTGTAGCAACTTCTTTTTCTCTAAAAAAGAAATGAGATTCTAGGTTGTGAAGCAAAACTAAAGGGGTGTGGATAAAGGGAGGGATGATAGAAAGAAGGAAGAAGAATGAAGTAAGATATAGGATTCCAATATGTATGGTCTATGAATTGTATCAAAAAAAGCATTGTGATAAAGCATCAATATAATAAAACTAATAAAGAATTAGAAATCGTAACTTTAAATAAGAACTATAAATTTAAAGCAATAATAAAGAATAAAGAGCCGACCGGATTAAGAAAACTGAGAAAATTAACTCGGAAAGAAATTTGTTTGAAACTCCATTGTGGAATTCAGACCTAACCATTCACGGAGAAGCAGTGGGAATGACGGAACCCATGATTCGATAGGATTTTATTGAAAACAATCCTAATACTTCATTGGGTGGGATGGCGGAGAAAACCAAAAAAATTGTCTTATTTGGTAAGGTTATAAATTAACAAATAAGACAGGAAAGAGTAAATATTCGCCCGCGAAATCCTTATTGAATTAGAATACTTTACCTTTATTCAATAAGAGTAAAAAGTAAAAAAAAAACCCTAACTTTTTCTATTATCTATTAATGTGTATCTATCCCTAATATTTTGGAATTTTTTTGGAATATTATGGAATTAGATAAATTTACATGCTTTATCATTTCATTCGCGAGGAGCTGGATGAGAAGAAACTCTCATGTCCAGTTTTGCAGTAGAGATGGAACTAAGAAAGAACCATCGACTATAACCCGAAAAGAACCAGATTTCGCAAACAACATCAAGGAAGAATGAAAGGAAAATCCTGCAGAGGCAATCGTATTTATGCTCTTCAAGCACTGGAACCTGCTTGGATCACGGCGAGACAGATAGAAGCAGGACGAAGAGCAATAACACGATATGCACGTCGTGGTGGAAAAATATGGGTACGTCTATTTCCTGACAAACCGGTTACACTAAGACCCACGGAAACACGTATGGGCTCAGGAAAGGGGTCCCCCGAATATTGGATAGCCGTTGTTAAACCAGGTCGTATACTTTATGAAATGGGGGGAGTATCCGAAACTGTAGCTAGAGCAGATATCTCCATAGCTGCCAGTAAAATGCCAATACGAAGTCAATTTATTCGATTAGAAATATAGAACCCTCTAAAACTAAAAGGGCATTGAAGCTAAAAAAAAGTCATGTTTTTCTTTCTGAAAAGACAATATTTCTTTCATCCTTATTGCATTGAAATAACAAACTGAAATCAAAATAATATGATTCAACCTCAGACCCTTTTAAATGTAGCAGATAATAGTGGAGCTCGAAAATTGATGTGTATTCGAGTCATAGGAGCTTTTGGTAATCAACGATATGCTCATATTGGTGGTGTTATTGTTGCTGTAATCAAAGACGCATTGCCGCAAATGCTCCTAGAAAGATCCGAAGTAATCCGAGTTGTAATTGTACGTACATGTAAAGAGTTCAAATGTGAAGACGGTATAATAATCTGCTATGATGACAATGCAGCGGTTATAATTGATCAAAAAGGAAATCCAAAAGGAACTCGAGTTTTTGGCGCGATTGCCGAGGAATTGAGAGAATTGAATTTTACCAAAATAGTTTCATTATCTCCTGAAGTATTATAAATACTAATAGGTACAATTTAGATCAAATAATAAATTTAGTAGATTGTGTTTTACGTATATGTTTTAAAATAAAAAATGAAAAGAAAAAAAAGAAAACATGTTGATTATAGAAAAATTTGGAGGAACGTAGAATTAGAGTCTTATGGGCAAGAACACTATTGCTGATTTACTAACCTCTATAAGAAACACGGACATGAATAAAAAAGGAACAGTTCGAGTAATATCTACAAATATTACCGATAACATTGTTAAAATACTTCTACGAGAGGGTTTTATTGAAAGTGTTCGGAAACATCAGGAACGTAACAGATATTTCTTGGTTTCAACTTTGCGACATCAAAAGAGAAAGACTAGAAAAGGAATACATAGAACAAGAACTTTTTTAAAGCGTATAAACCGACCCGGTTTACGAATTTATACCAACTATCAAGGAATTCCTAAAGTTTTCGGTGGAATGGGAATTGCTATTCTTTCTACTTCTCGAGGGATAATGACGGATCGAGAGGCTCGACTAAACAGAATTGGAGGAGAAGTATTATGTTATATATGGTAATCGCCGTGCCTATAGTGCTCGAATTCTATCTCGACCTTCCTATGAATTCTATCTCGACCTTCCTATTTTGAAAAAAAAATGGAAAAATAGGAGAATAAAAATGACAGAAAAAATGGGAGAGAAAAAAAAACCCGAGAGAAGCAAAAGTCACTTTCGAAGGTTTAGTTACGGAAGCCCTACCCAATGGAATGTTACGCGTTCGGCTAGAGAATGATACCATCATCCTGGGCTATATTTCAGGAAAGATCTGTTCTAGTTCTATATGAATACTGATGGGGGATAGGGTAAAAATTGAAGTAAGTCGTTATGATTCAAGCAAGGGACGTATAATTTATAGACTTCCCCATAAAGACTTGAAGCGTATTGAAGACTCAAAAGGTATCGAAGATTTGAAGGATACCACAGATTCAAAGGATTAGGTTTTCTTTTTTTCTAGGGTAAAAAATTGAAGTTCAAAAATTAAAGCGAAGTGACTTATTTTTTCAAAAAGATTAGATTCATAGTTTAAGAAAGGATACAGAAATATGAAAATAAGAGCTTCCGTTCGTAAAATTTGTACAAAATGTCGACTGATTCGTAGGCGTGGGCGAATTAGAGTCATTTGCTCTAATTCGAAGCATAAACAAAGACAGGGGTAATCTTTCGAAAAAGAACTTTACTTTCTAAAAATGAAAAAAGTACCCGCAGAAATGTTCAAATTACAAATAAAATAATTTTAAATAATTAAAGTAAAGGGTATATTTTACCCTAAATACGGATATCTTTGTATCTTTTTTGTTTTTGTTATTTATAACTCACATTTATGAGATAATAAAATATGGCAAAAGCTATACCAAAAACTGGTTCACGTAAGAAAGCGCGTATTGGTTTACGTAGGAATGCACGTTTTAGTTTACGGAAGAGTGCACGTAAAATAACAAAAGGTGTTATTCATGTTTTCAAGCTAGTTTCAACAATACCATTATAACTGTTACAAACCCACAAGGTCGGGTGGTTTTCTGGTCCTCTGCGGGTACTTGTGGATTCAAAAGCTCAAGAAAAGCATCACCCTATGCTGGTCAAAGAACAGCAGTCGATGATATTCGTACAATAGGTTTGCAACAAGAAGAAGTTATGGTAAAGGGCGCTGGTAGTGGAAGAGATGCCGCATTACGAGCCATTGCTAAAAGCGGTGTGAGATTAAGCTGTATACGGGATGTAACACCTATGCCGCATAATGGATGTCGACCGCCTAAAAAAAGACGTCTGTAAAAGAATTAATCTGCTTTCAAGAGAAATAAACGATTCAATGATCAAATAATAATACTAGTCTATTATGGTTCGAGAGGAGGTAGCAGGATCCACTCAAACACTACAGTGGAAATGTGTTGAATCAAGAGTAGATAGTAAGCATCTTTATTATGGTCGTTTCATTCTGTCACCGCTTAGGAAAGGGCAAGAAGATACCGACCAAAGAGCCAAACAAGCATCCGCGCAGCAGATAAATAGGGCACATCTAGTTTGGCCTACGCAGGTGCTAACATTTCAGTAGATGTCTGCGAAACAGGTAGGGTTCCACTCACATTTCGGCAGTTTCCTAACTGCGCTCCACAGGAATCTGGCAAGGGAACACGAGAAGAAAATGTGGTAAGTGTCTTTTATGTCCCCGCACAGGACACATTTACCATTGGAAGGCCTATGTCTCCGATGATTATTGCCATTGGAGGGGAGCCTCTTCATGATAAGTTGCCAAAGGAAGATCCTAATCTTCATGGAGACCGAGATACACCAAATCGCACTGAAGTGGTTCCTTGGAGTGCTGGCATAGCACGTGGTAAAGATATTGCACCGAGAACCTCCCCAAAGGTTCTAGGGCCCATGAAATCTGGTCGGCGTCCCCCGAGGGGCGAACACCATCAAGCTCGGTCATGAGGTTTGCTATAGCAACTCTTTCGCCCAACCCAAGGGTCCAGCGAAGGGGAACATGCAAGTTGTCAAGTCACCAAGCCTTTGCGATATCCAAGTCCGGTTGCAGAGTCAAAGCGAAGAGTTTGGGGTATCTCTCCTTCAAAGGGCCCGTCCCAATCCACCAGTCCTCCCAAAGAGACATGGAGGTCCAGTTACCCAGTGTTTTGTCCCCAAGCAGATCAATCGCTTAAGCTTTTGGAGGGCGTTCCAGAACTGCGATCCAGCAGGGTGGGAGTCAACCAGGAGGTCCTTATCCCTAAGGTATTTTTCCTGATGAACTGTAGCGTTCCCACATTTAAATAATGTAAGGACACCTGTGTTATTGTGCTAGTCCGTGGATCAATTGCTAGCACCACAGTACAAAATGAAATATCATGCAAATGCATCAAATTCTATTACATCGCATGATCCAGTCTTTACAAAATAGGATTACAAGCTTGCATAGTCATAGAAGACTAGCAGAAAAGAAAGAAATACAGCGGAAAACATAGTACAACATTGAGCCCATCTTCTTCATGTGCCACATGCAAAACATGTTGGCGATAGTCTCGAGATCCTAAACGAAATCCTCACTCGTCTTCAGAAACATCTGCAATATGGAATATGAAGCCACAAGGGAGTCAATACAATTTAATGTATTGGCAAGTAACACTATGGTGGATATAAATGGCAAGACTAATACTACATGCTCATTTGGCTGAGTGGAGTTTTGGCTAAGTTTTGCATAAAGCCAGTTTTTCTCCTATCTTTTGTAAAACAAAACTTTCTTTTCAAAGGGTGGCAACATTGGATTAAGATCCAAGCACCACAACTACTGTTCACTTGGTCAAAATTTTACTTATTGAAAATGGTGATGTGATTCTTCCGTCCTTCCTTGTCCAGCTGCTCATAGTTGTCCATAACCGGGGACACGGCTAAGATCTTAGTTTGTTGACTCTGCAGAGCTTGTGCACTTTCACCTTCAGACCCAACTCAACCCAAACATCCTATACACCCTGAGTGCATTAAGGAAAGGAGAAGAATCGAGACGATATCTTTCAGAAGCAAGAATCCAACCCAATGGCAAGACCTGTTCCACCTATAATTATGCTACATCTGCTTGTCAAGCCCGTGCTGAACCCTCACAACTTAGTTGATCAAGACAGAGCCCATATGACTAAAGGCTGCACTGGAAGCAATTTAAACTTGGGGAACATCATAATCACTTTGTTCCTGGGTGGCATTCCTCAAGTGAACAACCCCTCGGGGAGACACTCAACTATCAACAGCCAAACAACCAAATCCACCCAGGTGGTTCATTGAAGTTGTTACTTAGAATTTTTCCACAACATCAAGTAAAAATCATTTGTCACATTGCATAGCATCTATCAAATTCTAAGGCCATAAATAACAAGGATAAAAGAGATGGCTACACACTACTAGGATAATAGCATAGCATAATATAACTTAGTAAAATTTCCTATCAATGCATACTACTCAAAAATCAACTAATTCATATAGAAAATAATGGGTAGTTGATGATGTGTTACTTGCCTTGTTGAAGTTGGCGAAGATATCACACTCTCTTCACAAAAGATCGTTGCTCTCCGTTTAATCTATTTAGTGAAAACACAATAACAAACATACTATCAAACAAACAAGCAAGTGAAGAAAACATACAAAGCAACAATCATGGAAAAGGAGGTTTAACCAAGTTGGTTAGGACTAGGTCAAGGTTTGATTTTTAAATAATTTATTTTCTAATGGTTCAATACATTCTAAGGAGTTTCCAAGGTTTTACTTGGGATGGACTAGGTTGAGTTTGATGTGATCTAACTTTATTATAACCATACTTGTCGAGGAAGTTCCAAGAGTTCACTAAGAATAAACATATTACTTCTTCAACTAAAGTAATACATGCAAACACTTGGTCATATTCACCTTCAAAAATATTTGAGTGACTATGTTAGTATTTTCCATTGTGGTTAGGGTAGGTCTACTAACTTCATCATCAAAGGGAAAATATTACTAAGTCTTGGGTTTTCCATTTGGGTCAATGGTTGGACAAAAATAACTTGTTATTCTTCAACTTGTATGGATTGCTTCTAGTCTTCACATGCTTGTCTTCTTGAAGATCATCTTCATGCTTCTATTGTAGTCTTGTTCCTTGGATGGATTCTTCTCTTGGTCTTGATAAATTCTTCATGGCCTTCACTTCACTAATTGGTTTGGGTATGGGATGGACACAAATGCCACTAAGTCAATTTGAAGAGAAAGAAATGGAAGGGATAGGTAGAGAGAGGAAAATGTCTTCTCCTTGATTTTCTTCATACTCCTATACTTCATTGAGTTTCTTCTTGTTGCTGTGGAATCTATGTCCTTCCTTCAATTTCTTCAATGATATTCCTCATAGCTCTTCATGTTGCCACCAAGTTGATATTGAAGTTTCATTCTTGTGCTTGAGTCTTGATCTCCATTTTGCTGACTTGGTGAATTCTTGAAGCAAGAATGGGAGAATAGAGAAGTAGATCGAATACTAAGGTGCTAGTGTTTGAGGTTCACTACTTGGTAATTTTAGGGACTTGGTCTTGGATCCAAAAATGGCCACAACAAACAATGGTAGAAAGAAATAAAAACAAAATCTAAGACATAATAACTAGATGGACTACTATGATGGATTTTTGGCTAAAATACATGGTCATGGTCCAAGGGTGTCCAAAATGGTTGGGAAAGGTTTTTCTGGTCCAAGGTTGTCAAATGGAACAATTTTGCAAAAGGAACTATATTGAAAATATTTATAGAAATTAATCTATGTCAAAAATACTCAAATACACAACTAAATTCTAAATTCAATTTTAATTTGTTCAAATATTATTTTGGGACAGAGGATATGAAAGTACACATCCTAAGGTTTCCAAATATATTTTATTTACAATTTTTGGATTTGTAGAATTTGAATTATGCCAAATTTCATCAAACAAGAATATTTGAATTTGAACAGATTTAAGTTTGTCAAATTTGAATTTGGCCAGTGCCAAAAGTTTCTAGATGTCAAGGGATTTTCAAAAAGTCCAAGATTGCTAAATTTTGCTACATGGATCAAAAGAAATGATAGATCTAAGATTCAGGGACTTTTCTGCAAAACTGCTAATTCATTCCAGCGGGAGAAAAATTCAAATAAAGGCTAGGCCACGTGGCTGATCCTGATTGGGTGTGGATGCTGACTAGGTGCTAGCGTGGCCTGCTGACGAGGCGGGCTGACGTGGATAAGTCAACAGATCTGGATCGTTAGATCCAGATCTAACAGCCACTAGCGCGTACCTCTTCGCGATCTAATCCTGCACGCACGATGCAGATCGGACGGAGGAGAAAGGATCCGGATGGGAGCTTACCGTGGCGGCGCTCGGGTGGCCGGAGTTGGCGGCGCGGCGGTCGGGTTTCGACGACGACGATCTTCCAGTGATCTCCGAGCACAACGGAGACCACGACGAGGAGCGGAGAGAGACGAGGATGTACAGGGAGGTGACGGAGGAGGCGCTGGCTTCTCCAGACGGCGACAAACGACGAACGGAGGCAACGGGGCTCCGGCGACGCGCAGATGCGCATGGCGTGCTCGATTCCCTGCGCAAAAAATGTCAAAGACCACATGAGGAGGTGCGCTTAGTCCTGGGAAGGAGAGGAGGACAAGAGAGGGCACCGGGAAGGAGCTACCGTGGCCGGAATCGATGAAGTCTGCCGACGGAGGGAGGGAACTCCGGCAAGGAAATTCTACGGCATGTGGGTGTGGAACGTGGGGGAAAGGGAGGGAAAATGGAGAGGAGCTCGGGTTCTCTTTATAGGGCCAGAGGGGGAAGGCATTAACGGCCTTGAATTGGTGGCAAAATTTTCGGCCGAAACGGCCGTGTCCTTCCTTCCGTGAGGAAGAAGAAGGGTGACGTCAGCTGACGTCATCTTTTCTTTTTATTTTTCTTTTCTTTTTTCCCTGCCAAATAAAAACCTTAATAACTTCTATTTTAAATATCCAAATGACATGAATTTTTTTTCTAAATTCTTGAAATTTCAAATACTTTCCAACAGTACCATTTTTGAAAACAAATCAACATATTTTATTTTTTGAATTTTGGAAATTTGAATAATTCCTTAATAGTCACATAATGTGATTTTTAATTTAAAAAATTATGAAACATAGTTATTGGTCAATTTAAATTTTAGTGACATTATAAATGTTGAAAACAAAATTTTGAAAGTTATTTCATCTTGTTTTTCACAATTTTATATTTTGGAATATAATTAAAACACTAATAATACTTTAAGGTCATTTTAAAAATTTAGAAAATAATAAAATTGATGTTATTATCTAAATAAAATTTGAAAGGCATTTTACATGTCATATATTATTTTTGGAAAGCCATTTTAAAACTATTTTCACATTTTATAATTTTAGGATATGAAGGATTTACTAATAGTAACTTAATGTTATTTAATTAGTTCATATCAAATAATTAATATTGTTGATCAATAAATTTAGGATAAAACCACAAGTCATGATATTGTTTTCAAAACCCTCTTTTATGTTATTATCAAGCAATGCATTTTTATTTTCACACCTTTATGTTTAAAACTTGGAATAACAACTAAAGGTTATTATTAATAATTTTATTCTCCTCAAATACTTTTAAGGCCTAGAACTTTATTAAGGGTTAAAAAACTTTGATTTTTGACGCCATAAAATATCTTCAGATTAATATTGGAGTTGTAAACATTTTAGGTAAAGGTTTGTTAATAAAAGATATTCCCTTTATATAAAGAAACTTATTTTTTTGAATAAGGTTTTAGGGTTTAATGAACAAGGCATAATTGGATGGGTAAACTCAATTTCATTGAAATATGTATTGTTTTCTTTTGTTTCTTGCTTCTCATTTGGTTCTTGGTGACTGGCATAACATGAAAACAAAAAGTTTCAATTTTTTGTGATTTTTGCATTTTCCAAAAATCAGGGATGTTACATGAACGACGCCCACAAACCCTGGTCCGCAGCATAGATCTTCCAGATCCATTTGACCATGAGGCACCAGTTCATAAGCTTGATGTTCATGATGCCCAGGCCCCCCAAGTCCTTAGGTTTGCAAACCGCCTCCTACCGGACCCAATGGTATTTCCTCTTGTTATAGCTCCCCTCCCAGAAGCCAGAAGAAGCGTTAACATTATTTATCCATGGTCGGTGGACACCCTCTCCAAGCAAACAAACCCCCATGGCATGTAGGGGAAGGCTGGAGAGATAAGCGTTGGTGAGCGTAAGCCTTGCGGCCGAGGACATCAGCTTACCCCACCATGGATGAGCCTTGTTGCTCACCTTCTCAGTCAGCGGAGTCCAGCAGCTAGCTGAAAGCGCCGGTTCACCGACCGGCAGACCCAAATAAGTGAAGGGGAAGGATCCTGGTTTGAAATTTAGCATGTTGGCGATCCTTTGTTTCTCCCAATCATCAGTCCCCAAAACCATGACTTCACTCTTATGGAAGTTATTGTGTAAACCTGACATGTTCTCAAAACAAAGCAGAAGAAATTTGAGGTTCGCGATCGCTAAGTCGCCAGGTTGGATCATGATGATCGTACATCCGCATATTGAAGGTGCGAGATCCCCCCGGGGATGATCTGTGGTGTTCAACCCCTCTATGTGGCCGGCCTGTTTGCCTTTGTTAAGCATCTCAACTAGGGCGTCTAAAACAAAGTCGAACAGTAAGGGGGATACGAGACCCCCCTGGTGCACGCCCCTCATGTTACAAAATAAGTTACCAATTTCTCCATTGATAGTAATGGAAGTCTCGGCCCCCGAGACCAGCCCAATCGCACGGTGAGCCCACCCTGGGTCAAAGCCTTTCCGGTGTAGAACTTCCCTGGGAAGTGCCAGTCAACCCGGTTGTAGGATTTCTCAAAATCTAGTTTTCGGAAGACTCCCCCAAGTCTCCTTGATTTTGTCTCATGGGTAATCTCCTGAAGTGAGACCACCCCTTCGTGAATGGTTCTACCCTTAATGAATGTGCATTGTGTCCAGCTGATCACGTGGTGTGCGATTGGAGAGATATGGAGGGTGATACGTCATAAACGTATGCATAATTTCTGATGTTCCATGTTGTTTTCATGCCATATGCTACATTTTTATCGATTTCCTCGGACTAACCTATTAACAAGATGCCACAGAGCCAGTTCCTGTTTTCTACTGTTTTTAGTTTCAGAAAAGTTGTTCTGGAAATATTCTCGGAATTGGACGATTCAAAGCCCATAAGTCTTAGAATTCCTGGAGGATCCACGGAGTCCAAAAGAGACCCGGAGGGGGTCCACAGGGGCCCCACACCATAGGGTGGCGCCCCCCGGACGCGCCATGGGGTGGTGTGGGCCCCCTGGCTACCCACCAACGTTGCCCTCTCGCCTATTTAGTCTCCTCGAAGGGTTAACCCTAAACACCCGATCCTTTTCCATGAAAAACATTCGCAGCCGCCGTCATCGTCAACCCTAGTTCGGGAGGATTCTGGAGCTCTCCCCGGCACCCTGTCGGGAGGGGGAGTCATCACGGGAGGGTTCTACACCACCATGCCAGCCTCCGGAATGATGCGTGAGTAGTTCATCCTTGGACAACGGGTTCATAGCGGTAGCTAGATGGTTGATCTCTCCTCTTCATGCCTCATGTTTAGATCTTGTGAGCTACCCTACATGATAAAGATCATCTTATTGTAATACCTCATGTTGGGATCCAATGAATATTGAATGTTATGTCTTTTTATTATCAATTTATCATGTTCCTTTCATGTGTATGTTATTTATGATCTTGCATCATCTCCGTTGTTAGTAGATGCTCTGGCCAAGTAGATGCTAGTGACTCCAGGAGGGAGTATTTATGCTAGATAGTGGGTTCATGCCTCCTTTGCATCTGTGCTCGAGTGACAGAAACGTGACGGATGGAGGATGTGTTGTTGCCACTAGGGAGAAAACAACGATGTTTACATTACTTACATTACACACTTTGCTTACTGCGATCATCTATTGCTTGCAACTTAATACCCAAGGTTTGCTCGGATGACATTCCGAGGGTGGATTTTTAGTCATAGATGCAGCAGGATGACGGTCTATGTATCTTGTTGTAATGCCCGCATGAATTACATAGTAATCATCATGTCATGCATATGCACTACGGTGCAGCCTTTATATCTGTCAATTTCCCAGTTGTAATTTGTTTACCACACATGCTATACATATGCCTTGAGAGAGACACCTCTAGTGAACTGTGGACCCCGGTCCTTTTTCCTCATATTGATAATACAATCACTGCAATCTCTGTTTTCATACTGCTGCTACTGTTTTACTACTGCCATCAATGTTCTCTTTCATCTTCCGCAAACAAATATTATTTTCCACACGGTACGTTTAACCTCTTTGTGTTCCGGAAAACCGGTGAGATTGACAACCTCACTGCTTCGCTGGTGCAAAGTGATTTTATTGTGTTGTGTAGGTTCCACGTTGCTTCTGAACCGGTAGTGCGCTCTGCCACCTCAGCTTCATCAACCTTTGGAAGTGATTTCTTTCTCCTACTGGTCAATTCAACCTTATTTTCTTTCCGAGGGAAAAATTGTTTTTTTGCTCTTCATACCTTCCTCTTGGGGTCTCTCAACGAGTGCAAGATCTGCACCATCAGAGGGCATAAGATTTGACGATTATTTTAAGATAACATTGATTAGGGCTATATGTCTAAATTGTCTAATATCTTCTACGCCCTTCACTTTAGAAATCAAGGTCAAGATACCAAAGTTGAGTCTCTCAACATCTACTCTCCCAAGAGCATAACCGTTAAGGATGGCTAGGATGTATTGTTTGGTAATATCCCAAAAACTTTTGTAGAATACTACCGGAAGCCAATCGGGGCCCGAGATAATATCCACCTTCATGCTTTTTAGGACCACGTCCAGTTCCTCTAACGTGAAGGTCAACATGAGCCCATCGTTTTTGTTCTACGACATCCTGTGTTGCTCCTCCAAAAATGTGGAGAGAGTGAAGGGATTCTCTTCTCCGTACCCCCCCAAGAGAGGGCGGTAGAAGGAGTATATGTGCTCCTGAAGAGCTCGGAGCTCCGAAATAAAACCTTGTTCAGTCGTGAGACGGGAAACAGAGCACTTCCATCATTGGCCATTTGCAATGGCATGGAAATAGGCCGTGTTCGCGCCCCCCTCCACGGTCCAACATAGGCGGCTCCTTTGCCGCCAGTACTCCTCCTCCACCTCCGCGAGGTGGGTTAGCTATCCCTCTAGATGGTACCAGAGAGCCCAACTCTCATCATCCAGAACTATGGTGTTCGTGCATGAATCCATCTCCTTGATTTCACGGAGGATGTCCTCTTTGAGATGACGGTAATCCTTACCCAAATTGGCCCCCCATCCCTTTAGGAATTGGCGAAGGCCCAGAGAAATGTGTTGCCATGCATCAATGGGGTCAATAGGTGGGTCCCCAAGGTGTTCTAACTCCCTCCATTTGTTCGTGACAAAATCCCCGAAATATGGTCGAAGGAACCAGCGCGATTCAAAAAAGAATTTAGGGCTGCGTATTTAAGCTCCTCCCTGGGGCTAAGTATCATAGGGGAGTGATCCGAACCAATGATCGGTTCCGCCACTAGGGAGCAAAGAGGGAATAGAGTCTCCCAATCCACTGACATGAAACTCTATCGAGAACACAACGCATCGGGTTTAGTTGTTTGTTAGTCCAGTGTATTTGGCTTTGCCCCTACGGATTTCTTTTAGGGCGAGGTAAGCGAAGCAGTCGTTGAACCTATGGATCCTAGGACAGTTGATGTTCTCATTATTTTTATCCTCCGATCCCCTAATCAAGTTGAAATATCCCCCAAGGACTAGGGGAAAAAAAGTCCAAGTCAACTTCAGTAAGTTCGTCTAAGAACTCCTGAGTCCTATAGTGGTCTGATACGTTGCAAATGTATCTACTTTTCCAGCCACTTTTCTTAATGTTTTCCCTCATATTTGCATGATTTGGATCAAACTAACATGGAATAACGTTGTTTTCAGCAGAATTACCTTTTGGTGTTTAGTTTTGTGCAGAAATTCAACTTAGTCAAAAAATTCCAGAGAAAATAGAAAAATAATTTCTGCCGGAAAACTCCTGGAGCCATAATGGCAACCAGACGGGAGGGGGGGATTCTGCCCCCCCCCAGGAGGGTGGTGGCCGGGACCCACCCTATGGCCGCGCCTAGGAGGCATCTGGGAGCCTAGGGCCACCCCAGGGTCCCCTTGGCCATAAGACTCCTTCGTCCCCAAAAACTCTGAGACCCCGAAACCCTAGTTCCACCGACAATCCGCATCTCCGCCGACATCCGAAACCCTAGTTCGGGAGACAGAAGTTCCTGTTCTGGCACCCTACCGGGACGGGTATTCGAGGAGGATCATTGTCATCGTCATTGCCATCACCTCTCCATCAACCCTCCATGATTCCCCCTTCGATGTGTGAGTAATTCCCTGCTGTAGGCAGAGGGTATGGTACGGATTGGATGAGATTCATCATGTAATAGATCACGAGATTGTTTGGGCTTGATGCCTAGTATCCACTATTGTTGTTTATTATCGTTGTTGTAACTTGGTGTGCTTAATGCTTGTCACTAGGGCCCGAGTGCCATGATTTCATATCTGAACATGTTATGTTTTCATTAATATAATTGTTGTTTTGGATCATATCTACTGGTTGTATACACTTACTATTGTCCGGAAGCCGAGACCCCAAGGTTACATGGTTGGGATATCGGGCGAGATGGACTTTAGTTCGAGGATTACATGTTTCCACTGTATGTTAATGCTTTGCTCCGGTGTTTGGTTGAACAAATAACTTAATTACCATTAGTTCCTTTTTGGCCCCGCAGCAACGGGATGGTAGGACAAAAGATGTCGCGCAAGTTCTTATTGCAAGCACGTACGACAATTCTCGGGAAACATGCCTATGATAGTTTGTGACTTGGATACTCTCTTATATATTTGTGTTGCCCTTTGTTACCTCTATTACATGGTCAATCTCATTCATGCAACAACCAGTATATCCATCCCTATGCCTACGACGTTTTTAGCACTGCTACTTATTCCGTTTACATTCGTTGTTACTATTTCTACTACTATTTTCTTGCTAGTGTTATTATTGAACTACTGCTGCTGTTATACCACTGTTAGTACTAATAAATTGTGTGAAGCAAGACACTTTTCAAGTGCAATTGAATTGACAACTCGATTGTTAAGGCTTATAAATATTATTTGCCTCCCATTGTGTCTAATCAATAAATTGGGCTATATTTACCCTCAAAGACTGTTGCGATTCCCTACACTTGTGGGTCATCAAGATTATTTTCTGGCATCATTGCCGGGTTGTGTCGGATATATGCCGATTACGGGTATGTCCGGCATTGGCCTAAGAGCCGGATTACCAGGGTGACCCATAGGTAATGGATCATAGTCCATTGGGTGGCCCAGTAAGTTGACGCGCAGGAAGCCGGATTCTAGAAGAACCCAGACCACGGCCCAAAGTGGTACGACTTGGAGGAGAAGACTGATTCCTTACTTTCCAAGTTAGATACTTTCCGTAGTCTTCTAGGTTTCCTTTCTGTAAACCCTAATCTTGATATCTATATAAAGCCGGACGGGAGCAAGAACATATAGACAATTAGCTAGAAGCCAACTCGCCGAGACGTTGATCATCGCCGAGTTAGCGAAACCATACTCACATTGTACTTTGTATACTTCATGCTTCAGCCCTGATTTAGTGAGATTGCAGGAGTAGGAACGCCGCCTAGTTGTGTCGTACCAGACCTGGGTAAAACTCGGTGTTCTTGTTTGTCGTATTATCACGTCCCCCGCTGTTCTACCAGTAGGCTCTTGGCACCCCCGTCTAAGAACTCTACTACGATGTCTCGACTGTTGGTGCCCACCATGGGGCCAGCGGCGTCATGAGTTACGTTTTGATCGGGGATACTTGGAGGAATCGGCAGTACAATATCTGTCGGAAGCCTGAAATTTGATGGCGAAGTCGGATGCTTCCTCGACAACGGATCATACATACTGGCACGGAATCACCTGGTAAGTGCCTGCATTTTACCGATTGGATCTACAAATATCTTTATCGGATTAACAGCAGAAGCAATGGTGTTTTGTGGTGGAAGTAAATTTATCCCACCCGCCCTATACCCAATTGAGGAAAACTATGATACCGGATTCTGCTCGAATCGCCAAAACAGTGCCGAATTTTCCGCCTCTTCGGAGATGCCTGTAATCAGTTCTCATTTCATTGGCATGATGCAGTCCGAGATCGCGGACAACACGGAAGTAAGCAATCCCATGGAAGAAGTAGAAAAGCATCATCCCACAGAACAAGTGGAAGATCCGACACCCGTCAACGAGACGACGAACTCGAAAGACGACTCTGTATTAGCTGCTATAGAAGCAAGATTGGAGTCGGAACCCGGATCTGAAGACATAGACTCCGAAGATGAAGATGAAGACGCTTTCGAAAGAAAGTTCAATCTATGCAAGGGAGCTTCATGAAGTACTTATGGCAAAACCGACTAAAAACTCGGATGCCGAAGGACGATGAAGACCCTAAAACACCTCCGTCAGATGAGGAAAAAGAGGATGGTGAAGCTAGTCCCAACTTACCCCGATGTCAGAGAACTGAAGGAGGAAGAACCTGGCCAGAACCTCCTTCTTCCAAAAATAAAAAGAAGACTAGCAAGAAACTCCAATATAAACTCCAGAAGAAAAAGATGGAAAAGTTGGTACGTATTGCCAACCAAAACCTGGAAGTAGGAGGAGGCAGCGGAGTCAAACCTACGTAGAAGAAAAAGAATGAAATCCCCGTTCCCCGGAACATAATGAAATTGATTTAATCCAAACCCCGGTGGCACGAGACGAGCCCCCAGAAGTACCGGAAGCCAGGAGACAAACTCTACAGCGGCAGGAGCAACATCTATTCCGTGCTTGAGTAAATCTCATCAAAACTCAGGCTGACATTAAATTGCAGCAGGAAAAAATAGAGGAATACGAGAGAAGGAATAGTCTCGAATTAAACCTACCCGGTTACCCGAAATTTCAATGCCGGAAGAACTTCCAGAAAGAAAGAGGTTTGAAAACCCTTCTTGGCAAAGGCAGGTTAACAACGTTAATGCCAAGGGCGAGCGCATGTACAAAACCGCAGCTGAAAATGCGGAAGCCGCGTTCGCCATCCTTAATGACGATCTGTACTCCAATGATGAAAAATTTCAGGGAGTGTATCCTTTCCTAGGAAAAGCATTACAACAGCAACAGCGGGGACAGGCACGATCAGGAAAGTTGCATGATGACTCAGCCCTATGCAAAACTGCCACATGCGCGAGCACCTGAACTGGGTGAACCTGGAGATTCAGGCGATTCTAAGGAAAAGAAGGGAGATCCTAAGAAGGACAAGAAAATCCCGGATAACAAGGATACAGCATCCAGAACAGGATCCCATCTGCCGAAAGGCGGAAATAATCCCCGTGATCACAAAGAACGGGAGGAACAAAACCGGAAATACGAAAAAATAATGCCGCCTCCGAGACGCCCAGCTGATAAAGGTGGAAGATATGACAATCCTCATAGGTGTGAGAGATCCCGTACCCCTCCTAGGAACAAGAAAAGGCCAAGGAGTAGAACTCCACCTTATTCCAAAGGACACGATAACGGAAGAAATAGGGATAATCCCGGAAGAGTGCACTCGCGCAACAATGGGCTGGAACGGAGCAGATCCCCTTCTGCCCATTCAGCCGGAAGATATTCCGCTCACGTCGATAAGGCGGAAAGAGACGGTTTATACTTTGGACCTAAGCGCTTCACTGACAGGATCCGAAGAATCAGTCTACATTCTGGTTTTGCCAAAGTTGGTCCAACTTATCAAAAGTATACCGGAAGTACTAAACCGGATACATGTCTTTCAGATTACTATACTGCCGTCCAGATTAACAAAGGGACAGATTTAGAGGCTGTAAAGTTCCTTCCCCTAATGTTATTGGATGGAGCCAGAGATTGGATCAATGGGCTACCGTCAAGGACAGTGGACAGCTGGGAAGATATGGCAAGAGTATTCGCTCAACACTTTCGGGGCACATACAAACGTCCTAAGAGTATAAACCAGCTGAACCGTTGCGTGCAATATGAGGATGAGTCATATCTTCACTTTATCTCAAGATGGAAAACAATGAAGAATGGTTGATCTAGAGTAAGTGATGTACAAGCAATGCATGCTTTCATCAACGGCTTGAAACCCGGCCTCGTACCGTTCATGGTTGGTTCGAAGGAGCACAAAGATCTCAGATCTATGCTTACCACCGCCAATGAGCACGCAGCGGCTGAAGATGATATCAGAGCGAGAGGTGGAAATATTGATGCTTTGGTTTAGGCCAAAAAGGCGTCTCGTTCTGAAAAGAAGGCCACTCCAGAAGCACAGCCAAAACCCAAAGAAGTAAACTTAACCTTTGGAAAGGACAATGGCAGCAAATGGAAAGAAAGAAACACAAAGCCAATCTCCTATTCTAAAGAAGAATGGGAAAAGATAAAGTCGGAAAACTGTGTCCACCATTCGCAATTTGGGAAGCGTACCCATACCAATGCGCAGTGCCGCCTCAACAAACACATGAAAGGCACTGCAGGATCCGAGAACAAAGGAAAGAATTCAAAAAGGAAGTTCAACAAGCAAAATCCGGAAGCTGACAAAGAAGAAAGTGAATCAGACACTGATGATAAAATCTAGGAACAATAGGGGAAAGGCGAGCCAAAATTCCCAAGAGTTGAAGGAGAATGTAACCTAACTTTCCTGGCAACTCTCTCAGCAGAACAGGCGAAAAGAATACTTCGAGAAATCAACGCGGTTGTACCTCCAACCCCAAAGTACTTGAAGTATTCAAATACGCCAATTACCTGGGACCAGTCTGATCATCCTGGTAACATCCTAGAACCCGGCACACATGCTTTAGTCCTAAGCCCTATTGTTCAAAACACTAGGCTCAAAAGAGTGATGATGGATGGAGGATCTAGTATCAATATCATGTACTTAAGTACATTGAAGCAGCTACATATCTCCGAGACCCAACTCAATCACAGTAACATACGTTTTCATGGTATTGTCCCTGGCATACAAGCACAATCCCTAGGAGAAATTTCCCTGGACGTAACCTTTGGAAATAGAGAACACTTCCGTCAGGAAAGGATCTCATTCGAGGTGGTGCCGTTCGAAATTGTTTATCACGCAATACTCGGACGTCCGGCTTTCGCTAAATTCATGGCAAGATCATGTTATATTTATAACAAGCTAAAGATGCCAGGGACAAAAGGACGAGTAATCACCATATCTGGAGACTTCAAATTGGCGAACGAGCTAGACAAAAGGAAATGCCCTTTGCGCCGAACAAGTGATCCGAAAGGAAGAATTGAAGGAGCTAGCTAAATAAGTATCGCTGATAGAAATGCAGGCATGAAAAGAAAGCCGTAAGCCGACAGATAGTTTCAAATTCTCGGAGAATACAAGACAGGTCATCCTAGACCCCAAAGATCCGACAAAATTCGTCGTAGTGGGGACAGGAATGACTGACAAATAGGAAAGCGCGCTCATCAAGTTCCTACGTGAGAAGTGGGACATTTTTGCCTGGTGTCCTGCTGATATGCCAGGTGTGCCCAGGGAACTTGTTGAGCACAAACTCAAAGTAATCCCAGGATCAAAACCCGTCAAACAAGATCTTCATCGTTTTGATGGAAGAAGACGGAAGACTATAGGCAAGGAAATTATCCGGCTTTTAGCAGCTGATTTTATCCGGAAAGTTATATCTACTGATTGGTATGCGAACCCAGTATTAGTCCCGAAGAAGGATATTATTTCTCTTAGGATGTGTATAGATTACACCGGCTTGAACAAATTGTGTCCAAAAGATAGGTTCACGTTACCGCAAATCGATCAAACAATAGATGCCACTTATGGCTCTGAGCTTTTATGCTTTTTGGATGCTTATTCTGGGTACCATCAAATACGTATGAAGGAAGAAGACCAAATAAAAACTTCCTTCATAACCTCATACGGAACATACTATTACATAACCATGCCATTTGGCTTGAAGAACGCCGGTGCAACATACCAGAGTTGCATGCAAAGATGCTTGCATAGTCAAATTGGCAAAAAACGTCCATGTTTAGGGCATCTCCAGTCGTCCCACCCCAGAGCCCCCCCAGGACGCAAAATAGCACCGTTTTGCGTGGAAAGCGCCGTTTTTTCACCAGTCGCCCCCTAGGACCTGAAAAAGCGCTGTTTCGGCGGGAATTAGCGCCGCCGCCCCCAGGCGGAACCCAGCCCGTTGGGTTCGGCCTGGGGGGCGGCGAAAGGAAAAGCGCGCGTGGGCCAGCGCTGTCGGCGAGGGGAGCGCTATTTTCCCACTTTCCCCACCCCCCGACTCGTCTTTTCTGCTCGCCCGCCTCGCCGTCGCCACACCACCGGCCGCGCTCCACGCCGCCGCTATCGGCCACAATCGCACAAGATCGACGAGACAAACCACCGCCGGCTAGTCCACCACACCGTCGCCGCCGTTCGATCGCGTCTCCGCCGCGGAGGAGGTTGTACCCGGTGAGCCGCGTCCACCCGCCCGCAAGGTGTTCGACGCTCTGTCCGAGCCATGGACTCCGACGCCGAGGAGATGCTCGCCGAGCTGTTCGACGAGGAAGACCAGGCCGCCATCGACGACGAGGAGCACCTGCTCGTCGTGAGCTGCCTGGCCGGATTGCAGGCCCAGGACGCCGCGCCGCGCCGCACGATCGAAGCCCAGTCGCCGCAAGAGCAGGCCGATGCAGCGGTACAAGGGCTACTGCATCCTCTACTCCGACTACTTTGCCGAGGATCCCACCAACAACGAGAAGGTGTTCCGGCGTCGTTTCAGGATGAAACGCACGCTCTTCCTCAAGATCATGCATGCCATCCGGGAGTTCGACACCTACTTCAAGTTGAAGAAGGACTGCACCGACACGGTAGGGTTTACCTCTATCCAGAAGTGCACGATGGCCATGAGGTTGCTTGCATACGGTGCTCCCGCAGATGCACAAGATGACTAGCTGCGCATGAGCGAGTCCACGGCCCTCGAGTGCTTGAACAAGTTCTGCCGGGCAGTGGTTGCAGTTTTTGGCCCAATATACCTGCGATCACCCAATGCGCAAGACGCTGCTCGTCTCCTCGCAGAGAATGAAGCAAGAGGGTTTCCGGGGATGCTTGGCAGTATCGACTGCATGCACTGGGCATGGAAGAACTGCCCATTTGACAGGCAGGGGATGTACAAGGGAAAGGAAGGAGAGTGCTCGGTGGTTCTCGACGCCGTGGCTTCGTACGATCTATGGATTTGGCATTCATTCTTTGGTATGCCTGGAAGTCACAACGAAATCAATGTCTTGCAGTGCTCGAATGTCTTTGCCGATCTTGTCGAAGGCCATGCCCCCCCTGTGAACTATGAGATCAATGGACACCAGTATACAAAGGGGTACTATCTTGCAGATGGCATCTACCCGAAGTGGGCAACATTTATGAAGAGCATCTCCAACCCTATCCCAGGAAGCGCAAAAGCTTGGTTTTCCAAGTGTCAGGAGGCTTGCAAGAAGGATGTTGAGCGGGCATTTGGTGCGCTGCAATCTCGATTCGCTGTTGTCCGGTACCCAGCTATGACTTGGTCGAAGTCCAACATGTGGGAGGTGATGCAGTGTTGTGTGATCTTGCACAACAAGATCATTGAGAGTGAGCGGGATGACCCGGTGCCTGACAGTGAGGCAAGCACACCATACTACCGGCAGGGCCCTCTTGCAGATGTTGATCACCAGGTGCCGGCATCATGGACAGACTTCCTCACCAAGCGACAGGAGATTCGACACGCTGCAACACATCATGCTCTGCAGGATGACCTGGTGCAGCATTTGTGGGCGCGAAAGGGGAATGGCAATGTTGAGGACGATGACTAGTGTACTTTTTTTTTAAAATTGTTGAACTATTTATTTGTGTGGCAAAACTCTATTTATTTGTGTGGCAAAACTCTATTTATTTGGTGGGATTTTTTTTTGATTGCCCAAATTTGGCCGAGTCGCCGCTGGAGGGGCGGCCTGGGTTCACGGCTGGGAAACCCGCCCCCCCAGTTCCCAGAATAGCGCCGTTTCGCGCCGCGGCGCAAAAAAAGCGAGCGTTTTTGCGTCCTGGGGGGCCGCAACGACTGGAGATGCCCTTACGTGGATGACACTGCCGTAGTTTCCAAGGAAAAGGATACACTCCTTGAAGATCTACGAGAAACCTTCAAAAACTTGCGCACTTATAAAATGAAGTTGAATCCATTAAAGTGCGTATTCGGGATTCCTGAGGAAAGCTTCTGGGTTTTATCGTTTCTCACAGAGGAATAGAAGTAAACCCGGAAAAGATCAAGGCAATCTTGAACATCACAAGGCCTACGTGCCTAAAAGATGTCCAAAGATTGACGGGTTCTGCAGCCGCCGTTAACAGGTTTATAAGCCGGCTAGGTGACAAAACTTTCCCATTATACAAATTGTTGAAGAAATCCGACAAATTTGAATGGACAGAAGAAGCGGACAAACCATTAACCCAGCTAAAAGAAACCTTGATGAAAGCTCCAATTTTGGCATCCCCGAAAGACGAAGAACCCATGTTACTGTATCTTACAATAACTAACAGTGTTATTAGCGTACTGATAATCGTGGAAAGACGGAAAGACGAGCAAAGTATTCCATATCAACATCCGGTGTATTACGTCAGTGAGGTATTCTCCAAATCAAAACAAAGGTATCCACATTATCAAAAGATGGCATATGGCGTATTTTTTGCATATCGAAAACTCCATCATTATTTCCAAGGACATTCCATAACAGTAGTAATCAAAGAACCAGTAGGGGATACTATAAACAATGTGGACGCAACAGGCAGAGTAGCCAAATGGGGCATTGAGCTCGCTGCTTTCGACATCAAGTACCAACCCCAGACGAAAATCAAATCCCAGGTGTTGGCATATTTTGTGGCTGATTGGACAGAAGCAATGGAAAACACACCAATGCCAGAGTCGGAATATTGGATCATGCATTTCGATGGATCCAAAATGAAAGAAGGCGTTGGAGCTGGTGTAGTGCTTAAATCTCCAAAAGGTGACATAATGGAATATGTATTACAAATACACTTCAACGCCAGCAACAACATGGCAGAATATGAAGCTTTGCTTCATGGCTTGCATATTGCAAAGGAGATAGGCGTCAAGCGTATACTTTGCTATGGTGACTCGGATTTGGTGCAGCACCAGCTGAATCAAACATGAGATGCTAAAAGCCCCATTATGTCCGAATATCGGAGAACAGTGGACGAGTTTGCCATTTGCTTCCTAGTATTTTAAGTACTTCACACCAAAAGGGAAGGCAATTGGAACACGGATGCTTTAGCCCGCATGGGCTCGGAAAGAGTGAAAACCCTACCACCTGGTGTGTTCGTCCAACATTTGCATGAACCATCAATAAAAGGCGGAGATGTCGATTATCCTCTAGCTTCCGAGTCAATAGAAGTTCTGCTTTTCAACCCGAATTGGACAATTCCATACTTAAACTTCTTAGTCGATCAGAAGTTTCCGGATGGAGCAGACAATGTCTCGCAAAGGCAGATACAACACCGATGCAAAGGATACATGGTAATCAATGGTTGTCTGTATAAGCGCAGTACTATCGGAATTTTTCAGCGATGTATTTCGCCAGAAGAAGGACGAGAAATTCTGCATGAAATCCATGCAGGATATTGTGGACATCATGCTCAGTCAAAAAGCATAGTTAAAAACGTATTACGTGCAGGGTTTTTCTGGCTTACAACCAAGGCAGACGCGGAGCACATAGTGAATACATGTGCTGGATGTCAGGATTACGCCAAGCAGACGAATATGCCAGCCCAAGCACTTAAAACTATCCCCATAACATGTCCATTTGCGGTCTAGGGGCTAGATATGATAGGACCATTCAAAACTGCGAGAGGCGGACTCACACATCCACTTATTGTAGTAGATAAGTATACAAAGTGGGTGGAAGCAAAACCCATCAAAAAACTTGATGGTGTAACTGCCAGAAATTTGGTCATTGACGTAGTCATGCGATATGGCGTTCCACATAGCATAATCACGGATAACGGAACAAATTTCTCAATTGGAGAGTTGGCAAAGTATTGCCTACAAACGGGAATTCTCCTAGATCTTGCATCTATGGCACACCCACAATCCAATGACCAGGTCGAACGAATGAATAGTTCGATACCGCAAGGAATCCGCCCAAGACTCGCATATTCTCTTCATAGAGCAGCTGCAGCATGGGTAGAAGAATTACCTTCTGTGCTTTCGAGTATTCGAACGATGCCGAATAGATCAACAGGGCAAACACCCTTTTCCTGGTGTATGGTGCAGAAGCAGTGCTTCCCACGGACATGATCCATGATAGCCCAAGAGTGCAGGCGTATGATGACTCGGATGCCGAAAGTGCACGACAAGATACCGTCGATCTCTTAGAAGAAGAACGAGAATTAGTGTTACAAAGATCTGCCATTTATCAGCAAGGATTGCGACGATATCATAGTCGGAAAATTCAAACACCGATCTTTTCAAGAAGGTGATAAGACTGGTACGGGACAGAAAACACAAGTTAGCCCCAATCTAGGAAGGACCATTTATCGTAAGTAAAGCTATGAAAAATGGGTCGTATTACCTTGTAGATATTCAAGATATGGAAGATGATCCAAAAAAATCCGAATCGCAAGAAAAAGAGAAAGATAGATGTAGAACTAGGAGAGACAAAGAGGCCGTGGAGCATCCAGCAATTACGTCCCTTCTACACTTAGTTCAAATTCTATGTAAACATCATTGAGATCATGAAATAAAGTTGTCGGAAATCCGTGCATTTTTGTTTTGTCTGTTTTAGTGTTGTAAGCATATTTCCGTCTTATCTATTTCCCAATGATCTTTCAATTTAGCTTCAATGTTAACCCTAATTGTGCCTGCGTGCTCAGAGTTATAAAACTGAATGCTTTTTGACCTAAGAAGGCTTAAGAACCCTAGATTGTGCATGTGTGCCTGAGGTCCATACTTTTCAAAATTCCTTATTTTTTCCGAAGTATTATCTGATTATTTGTGTGTTGGGTCACTAGAATTAGTAAGTAAAAGTGCCTAAGTACAATCCATGATTTCAAGTTTTGGCTGATAGGTCTGAACCCAGTCACTTGGCATGAAGATTACGTACTGATGAGCCACTTAAACACTAAGGAACGTTAAGTCATGCAAACCAGAGAACTTAGAAGGAAAAGGAATTAAAACCCAGAAAAACTTGCAAAGACTTAAACTTTCCTACAAAAGGACAAGTACTTGTTCATACAAAAGATAGATAGCATTACAATTGATATTACATTGGAAGAATAGTAATGCTTACTACTTTCTCGGCTAATCTACGCAGGAATTAGGCGGCGTCCTCGTACTCATCATCGTCATCCTCGTCGCTGCCGCTGGGGTTCTCCGGAGTCTTGGGAATCTCTTCCTCTAGGTAGAACGTGGAGGTAGAAACCATCCAAGAAATTGTGGAGGCACGCCCCTTGACTGACTCACAGATTTCCGCCCTCTGGGCTTCCGTGTATCATTGAGGGATACCAGTAGCCACGCGCCAGGACTTCAGGTGGTATAATGCATGCGCATTAGTCCAAGGACCATGCGAGCACCACCTCGGGCAGCATATTGGAGCCAGGACTCCCTCTGGTTTGTCACCTCTTCAATGGCTTCCGGGAGTTTGCTGACTTCTGATTAATCTCCAGCTTTGTCGGGGATGCACTTGTTCACAAGTAGCATCCCTGCAGTCTTGAGGTTGGCGAAGATTTTCCCGAAAGCCCAGATTCTGTCAATTCGGGTGAGCAAAGGATTCCCTTCTGTTCAAAACAACCAAGAAAAGTTAGAAAATCACAGAAGGAGGAAAAGTAAGGCGTGCTGCAAAAGTACAAGAAAAACCTTGGTAAAGAAGCAAAAAAAAACTTATCCAGGATTTTATCCATCTCAACGTCTTCTTCAAGGCGTTTGTTGAGGGCATTTTCCAAGTCCCGGATTGTTGCCTTATCCTTCTCAGCTTGAGACTCAGCCAGGCCAACGGCTAGTTGGCTCGCCTCCAGGTCTTTTTGGAGCTTTACATTAATCTTGTAAAGTTTCGAATTTTCCTTGCGGAGGTTTTCAGCGTTGCCAGCATCTTCAGAAATTTGTTTGGCTTTAGCCAAAGAAGCTGAAAACAATGAAGATGGAAAGGTTCAAAACCCGAAAAAAGAATTAGGCAAAATTCAGAAAACAACAGTAAGAATGGAGAAAGACATTTCCATGTTGTATCCTTCAGCTGCAGCTGAACTGCAGCCAATTCCGAGTCTTTATCATTAAGAATACCAAGAACAGATCTAACCTCTTGGTTCTTAATGTAAGCTTGTTGAACACTTCCAAATCTATGCTCTCGGCAGTTTGCTGAGAAATAGAAAATGGAAAAGTTGTTAGTCAAATAATAAGCAGGCAGAATAGAAAAGCATTAAGGCAAAAAGAATAGAATACTTTGTCTTAATACTTGGGGGATAGAGTTATATACCTGGCTCATCCTCTGCAAACCAGCGAGATCCTCGGAGAATTCCTTGGCGTATTCCGCAAAGGTAATCTTCATGTGGTGGATGTCGTCTTGTAAAACCTGACGAGGCGAGACCACGTAATTATTCCTTATGAATAGGACGGATTGCGGCCAAGGACGAAGCAAGGGAGCTTGGGCAAAGTGTTTTTTTTCCCACGGCTGAATATACCCGTGTTCGTCAAAACAATCTCCTTGCTTTACCTTGAATTTGTCGTCAAAAGTGGGGATTGGGTCTTCCTTGGGATGATTTGAAGGCCCAGCTTCATTAGGAGCCGCCCATTCCCTCGCATCTGTGTCGGGTGCAATGGGCTGGCTGGACTGCAGGGGATATTCTTCCTCCTGTGCAGCCAAGTTTTCCTCCCCCGCCGCCATTGGAGTATCTGGGGCAGCGACGGGAGACGACTTTAATCCCCTGTGAGCAGCAGATTTCTGTTTCTTCCGGCCTCTTCCCTTCAAGGTGGTAGGGGCAAGGCTAGAAAAGAAAGAAGGGAAGAAAATTCGAGATTTGAGATTTCGAGAAACAAGAACATGCAAAAAAAAGTATAGAAATGAAAAACCCGGGTTCTTACCTGGAAGTGGTGACAGCCAGGCTGTCAAGATCGATGACTTCCTGGGTGGCGGATGGCTTCTTGCGCTTCCGCCCTCCAGATTGGAAGTTGGATCGTAGTGCATCCAGCTCGTCATCAGAAGCAAGCTCGCTTTCAGCAAGTTCAACGAGCTGAAAAAGAAATAACCCAAAATCAGGATTAGTATAAACATTCGAGAAAAAGATGAAAGTCAAGAAATTCCTCAAATGACAAAAGTATACCTTGGGAGCGGGGTTCTTTGCGTGATACATTTCTCGGCTCTCCTCGTACTGGTCACGAGTGGAGACGAGTTGGTTCACGCGCTTTTTGAACTCCTTCTTGTTCAAAGCGCCTTTCGTCGCCCTCATCGCATCGTCCGGGCCCGTGTATTCACTCATAAGCCTCTTTCCGCGATAAGCGAGGGGCTGAATCCGCCTTCCGAACCAGCATATGATTGTGTCCATGCCGGTTAGTGGAGGAGTGGAGGAGATGAGTTTGGCAATTCGCCTTTTGATTCTCATCAGGTATGGAGGCAGAACGTGGACCGCGTCCAACGCCCAATTGTCTTGGGGCGTGGCCGCGGAATTGACGAAAGGCGGAATGCCCGTTTCCTTTCCACGAAACGGAACATCCGCGTGAAAAGAACGAGCCCGTCCAGAATTTGACGGACTCGGAGGTTTTGATCTTGGGGAACCAATCCTCTCTATTCCTACGGAGATTGAACGATATGGTTCCACAAGTCGGAAGTATGCCTTCGGAAGTATTGCGTTTAACATTAAATCAATACTGGAAGAAGTCCAGGCGGGGTTCTATCCCTAGATAACTATCAAAGAGGGCCTGGAATCCGGCTAAGTAAAGGATGGAATTGGGTGGAAGATTGTGTGGTTGGATCTTGTAGTGATCTAAGACTTGGCAGAAAAAGGCGGAATGCGGAAAGACCATACCTCTATTGACGTGGGATGCCAGAAGTACGCGCTCGCCGGGTTGCGGAGACGGCTCGACGTCGTCTTCATCCACTCGCCATTTGTCTTTCAGCACGAAGCCGTCATTCTCCATGGTCGGGAGAAGAGACGAAGCCACATTCCAGTGACTCCAATTGCCGGCATTCTCCTCGCTCTCTTCCTCGCCTTCGACAGTGGGGGAAGCGGCGGTGTTCTCGCCTCCGTGAGAAGTGTTCCCCTCCTCCGCAGACTCGGGAATGGAAGAGGAGGAGGAGGACTGGTCGATGGCGGCGGCATGTCTCCGGCGGTGGGAGGCGGATCCCCGCCCGCCGGCTCACTGGTGGCTTCCTCCGGCGCGCTCGCAGCAATGCGCGGGGGAGAATCGACGAGAGAGTCGAGGTCGTTTATGATATCTTCGATCTCGATGGCGGCGGTCGTGGAGTCGGAAGCCCGGGGAGATTCGCCAGTGACAATCTTCGGGCGGCACGGCCGGGAGTTGGATCCTCCGATGGTTTTCCGGAGAGGAACTCGGGGGCTCCACTACTAGAGATTTGCTTATAGCAGCATATCCTACCACAGGCGAACAAGAAAAACGGTGCGCCTGGGTTAATTAGCGCAGGCGAAGAGAAAGCAGGTGCGCCTGGGGTAGGCCATTTACCCCAGGCGAACAGAAACGGGAAGCGCCTGGGGTAAAGTGTGGCAGGGCCAACCACGGTCGACGCTGGCACGCTTCCTTTACCGCAGGCGAATCGCGTATCAGTTCGCCTGCGGTATAACAGATACCACAGGCGAGTACGTACCGAAGCGCCTGGGGTAAAAAGTGGACTGGGGTAGCTCCCTTTAGCGCAGGCGCACGTGTAAGTAGTTCGCCTGGGACAAAGAATAGCCTGGGGTAGCACCACTTAGCGCAGGCGCTTCCCAGAACGCGCCATTAAACACGGGAACAGAAACCCCCGCCATTAAACGCGGGAACAGAAACCCCCGCGCCGTCAAAGGCGGCCGGCCAGTGCATGCGCCCCAGTCAAAGTCCACCGGATTAATGGCCATTAAACACGGGAACAGAAACCCCCGCCATTAAACGCCGGGAACAGAAACCCCCGCGCCGTCAAAGGCGGCCGGCCAGTGCATGCGCCCCAGTCAAAGTCCACCGGATTAATGGCGGGGCGGCAGCGGCGACACGCGCGGCGCGGCGACTGGCCCGCGAGTAGTATATAAAATGGTGCCCGCCCCCTCCCCGTACGCACAGTCTCGCCATTCTTTCTCCACCCTTCTTCTCCACCCTCGAACCTCGCCGCAATGGAGAACCTCTGGGACGCGGGCCCCGAGAGCGACGACGACGAGCTGCAGCCAGCGCAGCAAGCGGCGCTGGCGCCGCAGGTGGTGGCGCCGGAGCAGCCACCCGAGTACGACGAGGCGCGAGAAGCGCGGCGAGCCGCCCGCCACTGGAGACGCGAGGTGAGGAGGCAACCAGTGTGGCCCGAGCAGCACGCCGGGCTGCACTCGTTCGAGACCTCGCAGAACAAGGACGCGTACCGCGAGGTGCGCGGCGTCCTCGAGCAGGCCGCGACGGCGGCGGAGGCGGCCGCCGTTCGTGCCTCCTTGGAGGCGCACCAGCGGGAGGAGGCGGCGCGAGCGGTGCGCCACCAGATGGCCCAGCGTGCTGCCTCCGTCGAGCAGGAGGGCATCATCGCCCTCTACGAGGCCGACCGGCGGCAGGTTGCGCTGCAGAGTGAGCGGCGGCGCAACCGCCTGCCCTCCGAGCAGGCGCAGCTGCACCGGCTGCGCCTGCAGGCCCGAGCGGAGCGGGCGGAGCAACGCCGTCTCGCCGCGGCGAGCCAGGACGGAGCCGGCCCCTCCAACCAGCACCGCCACGACGACGTCGCTGATGAAGACGACGATGCGTAGGCGGAGCAGTCATCGAGTAGTTTAAATTTTTCGTACTAGCTTAAATTCGCGCCGAATATGCATGTACGCAGTTTTCGAATTTCAATAAAATTTCGCATGTTTTCATTTTGCGTTTGTTTGGGCCGGTTCTTGGGCTCGGGACGCGACTGGGAAACGCGCCCCCCCCACAGGTTCCAGAATAGCGCCGTTTAGCGCCGCGGCGGCCCCAAAACGGCGGCGTTTTGGGCCCTGGGGGGCGCAACGGCTGGAGATGCCCTGAGCGATCCAGAACGTGTTGAAAAACCAGTGCTAACACACCCTTCGGATGCATGTCAGTGGAAAGCATTAGACGCATTCAATGAGGAATTCGGGAACGACCCAAGGAACATCATATCAGGCTTGGTGCGAGCACCGACGGTCTCAATCCGTTTGGCAATCAAAGCAGCAAACATATATTAAAATGTGTTTTTAGAGAGAAACACTTGCGGTATCTCGCTAAACCAATCTATTTACGCTCGATGCGACATATATTAGCTCGATGTGTAGTCCCAGGCCGTGGGGCTGTGTAATTTAGAAAATCTTAGCACATGCGCATCATCGAGAAAACGCGCCTGGGGTAATATATATCACAGGCGCTTTTGACAGGACATGCGCCTGGGGTAATGCCATGTGGGACCGCGCAAACCAAAATCCTACGAAATTTACCGCAGGCGCATTATCTAGATAACGCGCCTGCGGTAAGGATCTGTGGGGCCGGGCATAACAGGGCATCGAGCCAAGAACACTAGAACCGGTTTGTGTCACAAACCGGTTCTAAAGGTATGTCCCCTGGGCCCACCTAGCTACCCGTACAAATGGCCGCGGGCCTTTAGGACCGGTTTGTTATACAAACCGGTCCTAAAGGCCTGCGGCCATTTGTGCGGGTAGCTAGGTGGGCCCAGGGGACATACCTTTAGAACCGGTTTGTGACACAAACCGGTGCTAATGCTTAGCGCAGGCGCATCTCCCAGTATGTGCGCCTGGGGTATACCTCTGTGGGCCCGCGCAAAACGAATCGCTAAGAACGTTAGCGCAGGCGCACATCCCTTTGTTCGCCTGGGGTAAGGGATAGCGCAGGCGCATTTCACTCGTTGTGCGCCTGTAAGTACTCGATCTGCTAACTCACAACCCGCATAATCACTCTCATCGCACATATCGAGCCCTAACCGCACGCCGCCGTCGCCTCTCTCATCGCACGACGCCGTCGCCTCTCTCATCGCACGCCGCCGTCGTCGTTGTCGAGCAGGAGGAGGAGCAGGAGCAGCAGCAGGAGGAGGAGCAGGAGCAGCAGCGGAGGAGGAGCGGGAGCAGCAGGGCAGGAGGAGCGGGAGCACGCCGCGCGCGCGCCGTCCCTCTCATCGTCGTCGTCCACGCCGGCCGTCGTCACCCACGCCGCCGTCGCCCACGCCCACGACGAACCCAGGTCAGCCCCCCCCCCCCCCTCCCCCTCTTCCAACGCCCTCATAGTACTACTGCTGCTACATGCTTTAGCTACAACTGGATCTGATCATGTACCATTATTTCTGGATTCTGGTAGTTCAGCTCATAGTATAAAATGCTATATTTCTTACACTAGCTGAATCACCTACTAATTACATGTGAATAGAACACTGAAGCTTTGGACACTGCTAGAATTCTCCGTGATTTGTTATTAATTAAGTGCAGTATTTTACTTTGATCAATATATATGAAGGTTTTTTTGGCATGATATATGAATTTCCTGGGTGTTTTTGTGCCATGTGATGACAGCAATGCAAGGAACTGTTTTTGTGGCCATGCATATGTGTGCATTCAATTTCTGTCGCAGGTACATTGAGTGCCAATGTTTTGTCGGAACGTTGATTCATTTCCGTTCCGGCGAATTTCTGGCACTCCGGCATGACCATTTATATATAGCCGAGGTCACGCCGAATTTTTCCGTCGACGTCGGCCGTGCCTGTCGCCCCCGCCGTGCCCGACGCGCCTGCCCCCGATGGACCGTCGGCCGTGCCCGACGCGCCTGCCCCCGATGGACCGTCGGCCGTGCCCGACGCGCCTGCCCCCGATGGACCGTCGGCCGTGTCCGGCGCGGCCACCACCCCGTTGCTCGACGAGCCCACCATCACCTGTGGTCCGTCGACGTTAGCCGAGCTCAATGCCCTCACGGTAAATTATTGACCGTCTCAAAAGCTGTAGCCAGTTCAATATAACCCTACTCTCTGACCTATCCATGCATGTTATCGCAGGCTGACGCGACGGGATGCACCTTCCTGCTAAAAGTGGGCAGCGAGTTGAAGGATGTTGCAAAGGGGAGCATCTTGCAGCCACTATCCCGCAAGTACCATTGCAGAGATATACCGGACAACGAGCTTCGGGTTCGCGTCGATCTGGTGCTACCGGGATTCGAGAACTTGTATCCTCCTAATCAACCCGCCGATGCCGACAGCGAGCTGAATCTCGGCCAACTGGACAATCAAATCTTGCTATGGCCGAAAGCCCTTATTCGGCTGAACACGACGTCGGGGTCGGCGCCAAGCCAAGCCATGACTGTCACCACTACACCGGTTGCGCCCGCGGCAAGCCAACAAGACAAGGTCCAACATGGCAATGTCCTCTCTCCACCTCCGGTGGATCCTCCTCCTCCCGAGCACGAGACGTCCAATGACGAGCAACATCACGAGCATGAGACCCATGACGAGTACATGGATATTGAACTTGCTCCCATTGACGATTTCATAAATCAGTTGGATGGCGAGAAGCCGGTTCCTCCGAAGTTACCCGCCAGAACTCTTGATATCCAGAAGAAGGTAGATGGCGGAGAGGGCGGTTCTTCTGAGTTACCCACCAGAAAACCGGATATACAGAAGAAGCTAACCTATTCCCAAGAAACTCCCGAGGAGCAGACGGCCTTTACGGCTCCACAGCCTACGCTGGTTACCCCGAATACACTCCGTGCTACGGCCGCGGAGGCGGTAAAACAAAGCGGCACTCCCATCTGCTTGAGGCCGAAGAAGAATCGGAAGAGGCCGGGCAACAAGAAGAAAGGTGGTGCCTCCTCTAGTAGCCAGCCAGCGGTCTCCCGAGTCCTGGACCGTTTGCCTCCCGCCGTCCCGTGGAGGAAGGTGCATGAGATGGGTGAGCCGATGCTGCCGGCAGAGGTTGTCGCTGTCATGGGTGGTGACATGAGGACCATCCACGACGGGATTTTGTTCAAAGAGAATGAACTTCTACGTGAGAAACATCCCTCCTACCCGCTATACGTGGTCAAGGTGCCCCGATCCTTGGGCTTTGTGGATTCAAATCCCGCAGAGGTGTTCTTCATCAGATACGAAGACATATTCAGGGTCTTCCACTTGGGTAAGCTCGACCGAAGCATTGTCCGCCTGGTATCGCTCAGCATGGCGCATGATATGGTCATGGAGAATACCCCGCACATGGCGATTATGGACCCGTACTACATGAATGAGGACTACTTGCGGTCACATGCGGACCGAGTTCTTATCACGACTTACATAACGGGGTTTTTGATAGATAACAAGGATAAGAACGCCATTCTCATGCCATACTTTCCCAAGTAAGTAGTCCTCTCCGCTTCACGTCGTTACATTCTTTCTAGAATCTCCTTAGTATTCCGATTGATGATATTGATGGCTCTTGTTCGAAATGTTCTGCGCAGAAACGGAGGATGCGTACTCATCGTCATGGAACCGCATTGGTCACAATGCACTTATCTTGATGCGGGTAGGGCGGTGCAGAAGGACTACACCGACATAAGAGCTGTTCTTAATAGTGCCCTCAACGGCTTCGCCGCCGATTTAGGCAAGCCCCTAAAAAAGGAGAAAATAGTCCGAGGCGCCTACGTGTGCACCCACGTAACAAACTTCCCCTGCCTCAAGCAATCGGAGCAAGAATCTGAGTTGGAAGCCTGGTATGTCATCTTTCAGATGAGGGAGTACTTAAAGGATGCCCAACAGGCCCATCTACCAAGTGATCTCCGAGACCTGACCACAAAAATGGCCAACACCACCGATGAATATGTGCGGGCTGAGTTCCGTCGCATCCAGCGGAGGATCTGCACGATACTCTCGTCGGATGTCATCACTCGGGGTGGCTTGTTCTTCCACGGCCACGCACCACCGAGCAACCGTGACATAGAAGCACACCTACGAGAGCAACGTGACACCCGGACATTCAACACGCTACAAGGCGTTCGTCCGTTCCCGCCGAGAATATAGGATTGACAAAATGTTAGTATACACTTGCATCATATAACTTTTAGACCTTTATTTGTCGTGTTTTATTCGTAAACCTTGATGCTTCTATTTTTTGATAGTTATTTGCGGTCTATTATCACTTTCGATGCTAAACTCGTATTTTTGTCCTATGCACAGATGACATGGTATGTTGTGTATGTCGGTAGGGTTCCCGGAGTCTACGACGACTGGGACCAATGCCGAAGACAGGTGCACGGTTTCAGCGGCAACAGCTACAAGGGGTACAAGACCATGGAGGAGGCGGAAGCTCGATACGCCACTTACCTAGCGAGAGAGAAGACGGAGAAGACGAGGGCCCGGATGACCACATTCGCCATCGCCGTGCTTATACTCCTTGTACTCCTAGTGTTGATGCTACTTGTTGTTTTGCTTGTCTAGATAACTAAACTATCGATTTGTTTGGACTATGTACTCCTAGTGTTTGAACTATGCTTGTAACTAAACTATTCGTTTCGAGACTATTTGGTGATGATCGAAATATTTCTGTTATTTTGCTGTCATTTTCATATTTATTACTGTCAATTTGCTGTAATTCTGTTATTTTCGTTTCTTTTATTTTTTGACACAGCAAAACCATACCCCAGGCGAACAGGGAAGCATACCCCAGGCGAACATGTACCCCAGGCGCACAGCGCTTGTTCGCCTCAGGTAAGAGGATTACCCCAGGCGCATAAGTCTTGTTCGCCTGGGGTATGTCAAGATACCCCAGGCGCATTTGGTTGTTCGCCTGCGGTAAGTCATTACCGCTGGCGAGGTGGTCCCAGGCGAACAGTCATTCGCCTGCGGTAGGCTAAATTGGTTCGCCTGCGGTAGCCTTTTCCCTACTAGTGCTCGGGTCTCTGCGTTTTCTGGAACTAGCTCTGGGCGCTAAGGCTGGTGCTCTGTGTGCTCAAGGAGGAAGATGGAAGCAGAAGAGAAGAACGGAGCCCCTGAGACGGCTATTTATAGCCGAGGCGCGTGGAGATTAGCTCCAACGGCTATTTTAGCCGTTGGATGCGCTACACGTGTAACTCCCAAAAAATACGGGAAATGAGGAGACGGGGTCATTATTGCTATCTCCTCGTTTCCCGCGAGGGAATCTGTCAGAGGATATGGTTTCAGATTTTGACTGAACCTAAACGTCCGTGACATCAACAGGATTTCATCGCTGACGTCGTAAGGTTCCTTCTCCGCGAAGGCTCGTGGAAGAAAATCCGAATCTCGGTAAAATCCGAGTTTTGAGTCAAGATATTTTTTGTGAAAGAAGAATCAAGACAAAATGCCGCCATTTCTGAAAAAGAGTGCGAATACACGAAGAGCGGCAGAATGAAGTCTTAATCCTTCTTGGGGGCTACTTTCGGATATATGCCGATTAGGGGTATGTCCGGCATTGGCCTAAGAGCCGGATTACCAGGATGGCCCATAGGTAATGGATCACAGTCCATTGGGCGGTCCAGTAAGATGACGCGCAGGAAGCCGGATTCTAGAAGAACCCGGACCACGGCCCAAAGTGGTACGGCTTGGAGGAGAAGACGGATTCCTCACTTTCCAAGTTAGATACTTTCCGTAGTCTTCTAGGTTTCCTTTATGTAAGCCCTAATCCAGCTATCTATATAAAGCCGGACGAGAGCAAGAACATATAGACAATTAGCTAGAAGCCAAGTCGCCGAGAAGTTGATCCTCGCCGAGTTAGCGAAACCATACTCACATTGTACTTTGTATACTTCAGGCTTCAGCCCTGATTTAGTGAGATTGCAGGAGTAGGAACGCCACCTAGTTGCGTCGTACCGAACCTGGGTAAAACTCGGTGTTCTCGTTTGTAGTATTATCACGTCCCCCGCGGTTCTACGAGTAGGCTCATGGCACCCCCATCTATGAACTCTACTATGATGTCTCGATAGGTTGCATAGCTTTATTTGTAAGCTCACTTGAGAATTATATTGTTCACTGCAATTTATCATCTATCATGGGAAAGACTACTGATCCAAAGGTCCCTATATTACCTTCCACCACAAGGAAAGGTACAACTCTGAACATCGCTGTTGTACTTGATTAACCCCAAAAGAAGAGTAAGCTTGTTAGTCCTTCGCGTGCTTCGCGTGCTATTACTGGTGAGTCTGAGACTATGTCTTATGAATTTGATGATGCTTCTACTGTGCTTGATACCTCTGTTTATCTAGGTTCCTTTTTATACACACAAATTGCTAGAGCTAAAGAAATTGAACATGCATAATTTCTTGATAAATTGTTATCTACTCCTGAACAATCATCTAAACGTCCACATCTTGATAACGATAGGAGTGATTATTTAGAGGAAACTTATACACTTGATGATGACTTCTTTAAAGAGTATATGTGTTATGAAACTGCTCCTGATCCTGAGATTTTTAAGAAGCTGCCTGAGAAACATTCCATGAAAAACAAGTTTTATCGTGATCCTGAATTTGCTAAATCTCCTATGGACATTGGAGATGAGAAGTTTGATTTCTCCGTTGATCTTTCACTTATTCCTATGGTTGAAACTCAACCCTTTGATGGTGTAGAAAATAATGATGCCATAACCCACTTGACTAAATTGTTTGAGATTGGTATGTTGTTTTCTGATGAGAATTTGATAAGACGGTATTATGTTACCAAGTTGTTCCCTTTCTCATAAAAGGGGATTCTAAAGTGTGGTATGGTAATTTCCTTATGGTTGCATTAAGAATCCATAATTTTTGACTCGTGTCTTTTGCGAGAAATATTTTCCTACTCATATGCAGCATGCTGCTTTACAAAAGATTTTAACTTCAAGAAATTGGAATATGAGAAACTTACTAAAGCTTGGGAGAGGTTTTGTGCTACTATGAAGGGTAGACATGATCATATAGGATACCTAAGAATGAAACAACTGATATATTTTATAATGGATGAACCACTGAATCTAGGACATACCTGGATAGTTGTTCTGGTTGTATTTTCTGGGAAAGAACTATGGAAGAAGCTAAAAAAATATTGGGCAATATAGCCAAAAACCATGATGATTGGGATAAACCTGAACCTACACCATTGCCTACACCCAAGAAAAGAGGAGTTCTTTTCCGTAATCCGGAAGACATGCAAGAAGCTAAGAAATATATTAAAGAGAAGGGTATTAAATACGAAGATGTGAAGAATTTACCTCCAATTGAAACTCAATGTGAGCCTACCACTCACACTCCTATGGTAGAGGTACATTCTATTTACAAATTTAATTCTAGTCATATTCCTTATGATAAACCTTCTCCAGAGTGATTAGATAAATTTGATGATTTCATTGGTAAAGAAACTCATTTTAATGCACAAGTGCAAAGTCAATTGAATGAAAATTCTCCTAGTATTAAAAATTTGCATGCTACTTTAGGAAGAACTGTTAATGATGTTAAAGGTCTTGTTAAACACTTTGAAATGATTCAGACTCAATTAGAGAAACTCACTAAAGTGCAAAAATATTTATTTTCTGAAATGTCTGGTCAAATTAAAGAAAAATGTTGTAGTCTTCAAACTAGAGGTGGTGCTTTCACTTGGGATCCTCTTTATACTGAGGGACACCCAAAAGGCTTGAATAAGGCTCTCAAATGTTGGATGAGAATGTTGTTAGCCCTCCTAAAATTAAAAATAAGAACAAACATAAAAGAATTAGAGAGGCTAATTCTATTAGTAATGGTGGTAATAAAGAACCTGATAAAGATCCTAATAGTATATCTATTTCTGATGCTGAAACTGAGAGTGGTAATGAACATGACAATGATAAAAAATGATGCTTCCAATAAGGAATAAAGTGAATTGAACCCGAGAACCCTCCTAAGAACAAAAATTTAGATAAAGAAGGTTTTACTGCTAGGAAGCATGGTAAAGAAAGAGAACCTTGGTGCAAAAACCTATGCCTTTTCCTAGTAAGTCTCTCAAAGGTAAAGAAGAAGAGCATTAAAATAAATTTTGTGAGTGGATGAAACCTCTCTTATTGCAAATTCCTTTGCCTGATGCTATTAAGTTGCCTCCTTATTCCAAGTATATGAAAGATAATGTTACTGATAAGTGGAAAATTCCTAATGAGGAAATTTCCACTATGCTTGCTAATCATTACTTCAATGGTAAAATTCCTAAGAAGCTGGGAGATCCAGGTATTCCTACCAATCCTTGCTCTATCAAAAATAATTATGTGAGAACTTCTTTATGTGATCTTGGTGCTGGAGTTAGTGTTATGCCTGTCTCTCTTTATAAGAGGCTCTATTTGGATAAATTGATTCCCACTAATATGTCTTTACAAATGGCTGATAAATCTATTGCTATTTCTATTGGCATTTGTGAGGATGCCCCTGTCCAGGTTGCTAATTGTTTAATCATAACTGACTTTATTGTGTTGGAAATTCCTGAGGATGAAAATATGTATGTTATTCTTGGGAGAGCATTTTTTAATACTGCAGGGGATGTTATTGATTGTAATAAAGGGAAGGCCACTTTCAATGTCAATGATAAAGAGCATACTGTTTATTTTCCAAAGAAGATTCATAAGAAGTATGGTCTAAACTCAATTGAAAATATTGAGACCATCAAGATTGGAAAATTCTATTGTCCCATTCCAGTGCCACAAAAAGAATATGAAACTATTATGATTGGGACTATGTCTATCAAAATTTAGGCAACATAATTGTTTTAGTGAAGTGCAAGGTTTTATTTCATATAAAATTGGCTTGGTGGCAAGACTTGATCAACCTTGTTAACAAATTGATTTTGAATTTATGAAACTATATTTTCACTGGTTTTCCAATTGTTTTCCTCGGTTACCTCCTTGTTTTCTCCTATTTCCATTTTTCCCCACCTCTTCCACTTTGTTTTCCTCTGTTCCCATATGTTTTCACCATGCCCAATTTTATTTTCCTCTATCTTCACCTTGTTTTCTCATGTTTCCACTTGTTATTTGCATAGTGGCATGTCTTAGAACTCATGTAGAATTAGTTTGGGTTTTGTTTTCATTACTGTCGGGGGGTTACCCCCGAGTAGGGTAAAGGCAAGTGCTAAGGGCAAGATCAGAAGAAACGTTTGGCAGAGTAGCTGGCTACCCGGTACTCGCTACCCGGTCGACTGCTATTCGGCCGTACATACTGATGGCCAGGAGGAAGAATCAAGGAAGTTATTCTCCTCCGAGTAGAGGAAGTGGTCCGAGTAGAAATGGCGGTCTCCTACCCGGGCCAGAAGTCAAAGGAGCCGTTCTGACACAGGATCCCGCGTATCCTGGGTCCGTACTGAAGCACTGTTCATCTGCAGAGCGCGTGCTTATCCACGCCAGGGTATCAGCAGGGCGTCGCAGGTTAGGGGGCCCACCCCGTGACAGTGTCAGTGATAACAGATCAGCTTCTTGGTTTTGCACAACGACTTTCCACACGGAGAAAAACTAGGAAGCCAAAGCTGTCAGCGGGAAGCTGGAAGTGTGCAGTGTGCACACTATGTCGACATCTTGGCTGTATCCGGCTGGGCACCAGTATATAAGGTGCCCTGCCTCCTCCTGCGTGAGGGACGACACTACTAGAGGCTACAGTTGCATAGGGAGAAGGGTGGCTACTCGGTTGTAAGAAAAACTTGTACTGTGGCTACTCGGTGACACACAAATACAAAGAGAGAAAGGCAGGAGTAGGGGTTTTACCTCCACACGAGGGCCCTGAACCTGGGTAGATCTTGTTGTTTGCAGTGCTAGATTCATCCTCACGCGGCTACTCGCTGCGTGATCCCTCCCCGAGCGCCTCCAGCGTCCATCATCCCCACATCTTTAGCGATCCTATGGCATCTGCCGTGACACCACCACGACAGTTGGCACCCACCGTGGGGCAGTCAGCAGCGCTGGCTGGAGTTTTCGTTCGGACGGGATCGATTTCTGCTACCGGAGAGCGCGTGGTCTGTCGCCTCGTCCACAGATTCGGCTCCTTCGACTTCGTCACCGACAACGCCGGCGATTTTGGCGGCAGGGCCATGCCGGAGGGCGGCTCGGTGCTCTCCTTCGGCTCGTACCTCGTCTACGTCGCCACCGTCATCGACCGCGAGTACCCCGAGCAAGTGCATGTCGCGGAGGATCCCCCTGCTGTCATCGCTGCCCGCGGAAAGCCAACCGGCTGTTCCACGGACCGCGTGGAGGTGATGATGACCGGTCCTGCTGCTGATGCCGGGAAGGGTGTGGCTGCTGCCGCGGGAGTTATCGAGGATCTTGATGGCGCGAGTGCTGGCGGGAGGACGCACAAGCCCTACGACGCGCCTCACAACATCCCGGGCTACATCCCTCCTTCCACGACATCGACGATACCGGCATCCGCCGTGCGGGTGGGCATGCCGCCTCCCACCGAGCTCGAGCTCATGACCATACGGGCGCAGCTCGACCAGCAACGCCAGGCGCTGCTCGCCGAGCAGGCAGAGCTGGATAAGGTTAGGCTCGAGCTGAACCTGGACCAGAACGAGTACAACTGTCGGATATATACTGAATAGGGGTATAGAAGATGGTAGACAAAGAGCCGGACTGCCAGGGTGGCCTACATGGTAATGGGCTTAGGTCCATTGGGCGGCCCAGTAGTCCGACGCGCAGAAGCCGGATTCTAGAAGAACCCGGATCACGGCCCGCGTGATTTGGCTTGGAGGAGAAGACGGATTCCTTGCTTTCCAAGTTACGAGTTGAACGTAGTCTTCTAGGTTTCTGATTCTGTAAGCCCTAAACTGGCTATTATATAAAGCCGGACGGGAGATAGATTAGCACAAGTTAGGAACAACAGAGAAGCTCTACGCAACTCACCGAGAAGCTCATCCTCGCCGAGTAGCTAGATCTACACCCTCACATTGTAATCCTGTTAAACGGGCTTTAGTCCCAATTAGTGAGAAGTGCAGGAGTAGGTACGCCGTACTGTCGCGACGTACCGAACCTGGGTAAATCCCGTGTTCTGTGTTACTACGCTATCCCGTTACCCCACGTCTCTACCGTAGTTTCATGGCACCCCCGTCTATGAAAACTACTACGATGTCTCGACAGTTGGCGCCCACCGTGGGGCAAACGACGTCAGGCGTGAAATTCCGATCTGGGATACTCGGCGGAATTGGAAGATCGATCACTATCGGAAGCCTGGAGTTCGACGACGACGTCGGGCGCTTCCTCGACAACGGATCCTACATACCGGCGCAAAACCACCTGGTAAGTGCCTGCGTGTTACCGATCGGATCTGCTAACATCTTTATCGGACTAACTGCAGAGGCAATGGGGTTTTGCGGTGGAAGCAAATTTATCCCACCCGCCCTATACCCAGTCGAAAACGACTATGATGCCGGATTCTGCTCAGATCGCTGACAAAAAAGTGATACACACTTTATCGGCATGGTGCAATCCGAAATCGCTGAAAACACGGATGGCGGAAATCCCGTGCAAGAGGCAGATAACAACCTACCCGTCATAGAGACGGAAGAACAAATACCCGTCACAGAGGCGGAAGATCCGACATCCGTCAACCAGACGATGAACTCGGAAGCAGAGTCCGTGCTTGCCGCCATTGAGGCGAGGTTGGAGTCGGAAACCGGATCGGATAACTTCGACTCCGAAGACGAAGACGAGGATGCCTTCGTAAGAAAGGTTAAGTCCTTTCAAGAGGGATTCCATGAAGTGCTAATGGCAAAACCAGCTGATACAACGGGCGCCGGCAGCCAGGAAAGCCCTAAAACCCCTCCGCCAGAGGAAGAGAGAGAAGACGGAGAAACTTCTCCGATATTCACTAATGTCAAGGAGATGACAGAAGATGAGCCTGCCAAAAAACCTCCCTCTTCCAAGAAAAAGCACCGTGCTTCTAAAAAACTCCAATACAAAATCCGGAAGAAAAAATCAGCCGATCTCGCTGATGAAAACCTGGAAGTTGGAGATGTTAGCGGCACAAAGCCAGCGGAAAAGAAATCTAAGGAAATCACTGCTCCGCCAATGACGGAACAGGAAGAGCAAGAGCTATTACAAACACCAGTGGGACCAGATGAACCCCCTGAGATGCTGGAAGCCAGGAGACAAGCTTTCCAACGGCAACAACAACATTTACTCCGATCTCGGCAACATCTCCAACAAACCCAGCATGATATCAAAATCATGAAGGAGGAAATAGAGGAGTACGAGAGAAAGAATAGATCTGCATTAAAACCTACTAGGTTACCCGGAATCGCAAGACCGGAAGAACTGCCGCCAAAAGAAAGGTTCTATAACCCATCTTGGCAAAAGCAGTTAAACGGCAAAGATGCCACGGGCGAACCAATATACAAAACCGCAGCGGAAAACGCGGAAGCAACGTTCGCCATCCTAAACAACGATCTGTACTCCAACGGGGAAAAACTCCAAGGGGTGTATGCTTTCCTAGGAAAAGCATTACAGCAGCAACAGCGAGGCCAAGAACGATCAGGGAGGCTGCATGATAATTCCGCCCTCTGCAAAACAGCTACTTGCGCTGCTGGAGCACCTGGACCGGAAGAACCCGGAGACTCGGATAAAAAAGAGGATCCGAGAAAAGACAGGAAAAACCCAGATAACCGGGACGCAGCGTCTAGAACCGGACCTCATCTCCCGAAAGATGGATATAAACCACATGATCGGGAAGACAAACACCGGAATGACGGCAAAATAATGCCACCTCCGAGAAACCCAGCTGAAAAAGCTGGAAGATATGATATACCTCACAGACGTGAAAGATCCCGGACACCTCCTAAGGATAAGGAAAGGCACAGAAGCAGAACTCCGCCTAACCCAAAAGGACATGAACACGGAAGAGATAGAGATAACCTCGGAAAAGCGCGTCCGCGCAACAATGGAAAAGAAAGGAGCAGATCCCCTTCTGTCCATTCAGCCGGAAGATATTCTGCACACATTGATAGAGCAGAAAAGGATGATCTATACTTTGGTCCTAAGTGTTTTACTGACAGGATCCGAAGGATAACCCTGCATTCTGGCTTCGCCAAAGTTGGTCCAACCTACCAAAAATATACCGGCAGTACAAACCCGGATACCTGGCTCTCAGATTATTATACAGCCGTCCAAATCAACAATGGGACAGACCTGGAAGCTGTCAAGTTTCTTCCCCTAATGTTGCTAGACGGAGCCAGAGATTGGATCAATGGTTTACCATCAAGAACTGTCGACAGCTGGGATGATATGGCTAGAGTATTCACTCAGCATTTTCGGGGAACATACAAACGCCCAAATAGCATCAACCAGCTGAACCGTTGCACCCAATTTGAGGACGAACCATACGTGGATTTCATCTCCAGATGGACTGCAATGAAGAATAGTTGTTCTGGAGTAACTGACGTACAAGCAATGCATGCTTTCGTCAATGGCCTAAAACCCGGACTCGTACCGTTCATGGTTGGTTCTAAACAGCACAAAGATCTCGGATCTATGCTTACAACCGCTAGTGAGCACGCTACAGCCCGAAGATGATATCAGAGCAAGAGGAGGCAATATTGAGTCACTAATACTCGCAAGAAAACCCCTCGTTCTGACAAAAAAAGGAACTCCAGAGTCAACGACAAAGCCCAAGGAGGTCAACATAGCCTTTGGAGGAGATAAGGGAATAAGTGGAAAGGTCGCAGGCCCAGATCCAATCAATTACACTCCCGAAGAATGGGAGAGAATTAAGTTGGAACCCTGCGTCCACCACTCGCAATTTGGGAAACCAACCCACACAAATGCGCAATGCCGGCTAAACAAGCACATGAAAGGCAATGCAGGATCCGGAAGTAAAGGGAAGGGTTCCAAAAGGAAACCTGCCAAACAAAAGCCAGAAGCTGACAAAGAAGACAGTGAATCGGACACTGAAGACAAAATCCAGGAACAACAACGAAAGGGCGAACCCAAATTTCCGAGAGTTGACAGAGAAGCAATGCTAACTTTCTTAGCAACCCCGTCAGCAAAGGTGGCCAAAAGAACACTTCGAGAAATAAACGCGGTTGTTCCGGCAACCCCGAAATTCTTGAAGTACTCCAACACACCGATAATCTGGGATCAGTCTGATCATCCCGGAAATATCCCTGAACCCGGCACACAAGCTCTTGTTGTCAGCCCTATTGTCCAAAACACTAGGCTAAGAAGAGTACTGGTGGACGGAGGATCCAGCATTAATATAATGTACCTGGATACACTGAAACACTTGAAGATCTCCGAGTCCCAGCTCAATTACAGCAATATACGCTTCCACGGCATCGTTCCTGGCAGGCAAGCACGATCCCTAGGAGAAATTTCCCTAGATGTCACCTTCGGAGATAAAGATCACTTCCGGCAGGAAAAAGTATCCTTCGAAGTAGTGCCGTTCGAAAGTGTGTATCACGCAATACTCGGACGTCCGGCTTTCGCCAAATTCATGGCAAGATCCTGTTATATCTACAACAAGCTGAAAATGCCAGGACCCAAAGGAGGAGTAATCACCATAGCTGGTGATTTCAAGCTGGCAAACGAGTTGGAGAAAGAAAACGCCCTTTGTGCTCAGAGAGTTATAGCAAAGGAGGAACTGAAGGAATTAGCCAAGGAGGTATCGCCGAAAGAAATGTCGGCAGGAAAAGAAACTCGGAAGCCAACAGATAGCTTCAAGGCGTCCGAGAATACAAGACAAGTAATCCTAGATCCCAAAGATCCGACAAAATTTGTCATCGTAGGGACTGGGATGACCGACAAATAGGAAGGCGAGCTCATCAAGTTCCTCCGTGAGAACTGGGATATTTTTGCCTGGTGTCCAGCTGACATGCCAGGCGTACCCAGGGAACTTGCTGAGCACCAACTCAAGGTTATTCCGGGATCAAAACCCGTCAAACAAGGTCTCCGTCGATTTGATAGAAGAAGACGGAAGGCTATTGGCAAGGAAATTATCCGGCTTTTAGCAGCGGATTTCATCAAGGAAGTAATCCATACTGATTGGTCCGCAAATCCGGTCCTAGTACCGAAGAAAGACACCACTGCTCTTAGAATGTGTATAGATTACACAGGATTGAACAAGTTGTGTCCGAAAGATAGGTTTGCATTACCGCGAATCGATCAAATAATAGATGCCACTGCAGGCTCCGAGCTTTTATGCTTTTTGGATGCATACTCCGGGTACCACCAAATACGCATGAAAAAGGAAGATCAAATCAAGACTTCTTTTATAACCCCGTATGGGACGTACTATTACGTAACCATGCCTTTTGGCATGAAGAACGCAGGTGCAACCTACCAGCGTTGCATGCAACGCTTTTTGCATAGTCAGATTGGCAGAAACGTTCATGTTTATGTGGACGATATCGCCGTCGTAACCAAGGAAAAAGATACACTCCTTGAAGATTTGCGAGAAACTTTCGAAAACTTGCGCACTTACAAGATGAAGTTGAATCCATCTAAGTGCGTATTCGGGGTTCCCTCAGGAAAACTTCTGGGTTTCGTCGTTTCTCACAGAGGAATAGAAGTTAACCCGGAAAAGATCAAGGCAATCTTGAACATCACAAAGCCTACATGTGTAAAAGATGTCCAAAGATTGACGGGTTCCGCTGCAGCCGTCAGCAGATTTATTAGTTGGCTGGGGGCTAAAACCTTACCACTCTACAAGCTGCTGAAAAAATTCGACAAAGCCAAGAGGATTGCGGAAGCCTGGGAACGTCTAGCAAGTTATGTACCTTTTCGTACTTAGTTCATGTGACGCCCCGAGATCGGGCACTATGCAAATTTCAGCATTCCCGCCAAATCCGCATAATAACCGATTCCAGGTTGCCATTTATGATAACATTACAATAGTTCTCGAATAATCCACAATTACAACAGAAACAGATAGATACAAGATGACTCAGAAGAGCCAGGGATACAACTGATACAATACAAAGATCCAAATAACAGCGGAAGAAACAAACGTCCGGCTACGGACAAGATCCAAATTGGACTAAGAGTCCTGAAGATAACCGAAGGCGTCCAATCCCTGCCCAGGCCAAGCCGGAGGGATTCCCAAGCTAACGTCGTCAGACTTCAAACCTGTTGACTGCAAGTTGGAATTTGCAGCCACGAAAGAGATTCGTGGGTCAGTACGGTTAAGTACTGGCAAGGGGGATAAAACCCATACTCACAAGTTACCGGCGTAGCCAGTCATCACAAGATACAAATACTTTAGGATCAACGGAAAGGAAGGGGGTTATTGCAAATAAGCGACAGCAGGCTGCACTAACCAACTACAGAGATTCTATTACTTCCAACTATCAGAAAGGGGATAAGATCGAGTAATAGTAACCAACTGAAAGTAAATCCAGAACAAACCCATCCTGGATCTCGCCCCTTATCCAAAGAAGCAATCCGAGGATAACTCACACAGTTGTATTAATGATGGTTCAGGTTGTTGTGTCCATAATCCTATTACTAGTCAAGTTGTTAAACATTGGGTGAGATTGTGAATCATTAGTTTAAGTTGTCCTGAGTACTTGTTAGCCAGTACTTTCACCAAGTAATCCATAACCGCGGAAAACACGGCTTCTCGAGAAGATTATCCCTGCAGGGGTGCACCATAGTAACCACACTCATGAATATCCCGACAGATGGAATGCCTCCCACCAAGCGGGGCACTCAACACAATCCAACCCTTCTTCGCATCAAGCCCAAAGAACCTTGGGCGCACGGCTAATCGAGCCCAGAAGAAAATGGACCCTCATAGCACTCTAAGAACGTGTCCCCCTATATGCCGACTACGAAAGTTCCACCCGGGTACCAAGGGCTCGCAAGATCATGCATGCAGCAAATGGAAAACCCGAACTAAATGAGGCGATTTGGACGAGATGCGAATCGGGTCAAACTGAGGGGGAGCCCATACTCCCCAAATGCGGGTAGTGCGCTCATCATGGATCGGTAGACAAGACCCTTTTCCTATTAGGGTCGACACTAGCGGGCCTCAAAACCTCAAAGGGCCTCCCGCCGGTGCCTTATCATCAAATTATTATTATTATTACCATTAGCAATTAACAGGTTTGATTGATTCACATCGAGCCCCCAGAACATAATTAAGTAATAACAGAAAGTAACGGGTAACAGACTCGAGCAAAACAACCTAAGCAAGATAGTAAGACACAGGCTCAAGCAAAGGTTATAGGAGTGGAGGTGTGGCAATATCAAGGTTAAGGGATTCATGTGATGGGTTCGTAACAGAAACAACTACCACTAAGGCTAGCAGAAAATCATCAACGGAAAGAATCGGTAACAAGTGATGAAAGGCAGCCATGTGGCATGCAAGTGAGTATACTTGCCTGAGATCCCGCAAGGTAGCAGAACTTGTCGTTGCTCACATCATCTCAACGTCCTATCCGGGAAGAAGCAACGAACTAAAAGAAACACCGGATGCAACAATTACTACTACGGCAAAAGATCCAGCATGAACAAGGTATGGATGCATGACAAGTTTAATAGATGCACCAAAGTAAACTAGTGGATAAGATACACAAGTTTAAATGGATTCCATATGCAAAGATTGCATATGGCAAACCCATGCCTTATAGTTGAATTAATTGTTCTAACACTAAGCATCATGTGTAAGTGGGTTAGAATGATGCATGCATGATGAAGAACAAGAAGATAACAATTTTAAATGCAAGTGGAAGGATGGTTAACAAGTTTAGAAAACATTTATCAAGTTTGGAAATTATTGTTACTTAATGGTGTTAAGCAAGTAGTGGTTGTTATCATCAAGTTAAGTTGGTCAACCAAACAACAAAGTTGATATTTGAAAAGGTTATCAAATTTTAGTTGGATTACATGTTTCACATGTTGAAATTGGACTTTGGATTAATTATTTATGAATTAAACAATATTAAACAATTTTTAATTGAATTAAACAAGATTTAAATTGTTTAGGCAATTTAAACTATTCAAACCAGGAAACAAAATTTATATTTGAATAGAACATTCAAAAAGGTGTGAAAAACATATTTTATTTGCATTAATTGGAAAAGGTAAGAATTAGTTATGAATTATTATAAATGGCATTTGAATCATTTGAATTTGAATTTAAAATGCATTTTGAAAATTCAAAACAGAACACAAATAAGTTATTTGGAAAGTTTGTTAAATTTTGAGCAGAAAACATGTACAAGTTTTATTTATTAGACTTATGGTTTAAAAGATATTGAATTTTGAAGTTATTGTTCTATTCTGCCAAATTAAAAGAATTTAGAAAACAAACAGGAAATGTTTTTATTCTTTTGGTACAGCCAAGGGGTCTAACCACAGCCACTGCCCCGTGGGACCGTGGCCAACGTGGCGAAAACGCACACGCGTGGCTGCCACCGCGGCTGACGGGTGGCCCCTTCACCCTGCGCTGAAAAAAAGCAAAAAGTTGGGGTTTTTCCCCGGTGCGGAGCCAGGGCTCGAACCTGGGATCTCCCTTCGCTCGCAAAAGGCGGTACCAGCTGCGCTGCACTGCGTCGCTTGACAGAGAGGGTGTTGGCGACAGGTTAAGGCGTTGCTTCGTTAACTGAATTCAAAATAACGCGCGATGTCTGAACTTGATTGACAGGATCGTGAACGCCGGTGAGGAAACGCCGATGCTGTGCTCGTGATTGATGCGTGGTGGCGACGGTGACATGCACGGAAGCGTGATGATGCAGTAGAAGGGAGAGAGGGGAAGGTGACGGTGGAGCTCACCGCGGCTGTAGAAGGACGCAGAGGCGCGATGAAGCGGCCGGCGGCGACGGTGACGTTGACGGCGTCGCAGATCCGGTGACTCACCGTGCTTCTGCAAGTGTCCAAGAGGTAGAGCAGTTGGAGGCGAGCTGGTTCCAGCAGCTGGTTCGCGACGATGAGTGAGACAGTGACGACGGCGAGCACAAGTTCAGAGAAAAGGCCACGGTGGCCGGCGGCGGTGTTGAGCATGGCGGCGTCGATTCCGTGCGCCTCCGAGCGCGCACGGGTGTCCAACAGATAGAGGAAGGTGGGACGAGCTCGTTCCCGAGCTTAGTTGGGTAGATGGTGTGGTGGATTGGCGGCGGCGTGCAGGTATTCAGGCGGTGGTCCGGCGGGAAAGATTCAGAGAGAGGGGAGAACGCCGGGAGAGAGAGTGACTGGCGGCGGAGAAGAGGGCTAGGGGCTAGGTTTAGGTCTAGGTTGGTGGGTGCGGGTACCTAGGGGTTCTTAAGGGCAGCCAGGACGCGCGGTGGCCGTCGAGGCGCAACTGCGTCCGCCGTGGCGTGCTCTGATGCGCGCCGTACGCATCAGAGACGACGGGGGCGGCCTGATCGAACCGGTAAGCGCACTGGTGGGCTGGGCTGCGGGTTAGATGCTTAGGTGGGCTGGGTCGGGGTAGATTAGGGTTAACTGCTGCGCGTTTTCTTTTATTTATTATTCTGTTTTATTTTATTTTTTTTGCTGAAAAGGTTTTGGAATAAAACTGTTAAGGATTTATTTAATAAAAATTTCAGAAAAATTAGGTTAGGCTAGTTAGGAATTTAGAAACCATATTCCAAGATTTGATTTCAAAATTTTGATATTTAAAATAAAGTTTGTATTGGAAACCAATTTAGAGGATTTTCAATATTAATAATCCATTATGAAAACATGCTTTTAAATGGGGTTACCCCTAAGATTTAATTTGATCGAAAATTAGTTGATTGGCTTGTTAAGTTATGAATTCAAAAGTGGTTATGGTTGAGGCATTTTGATTAGAAGATGGAGGTGATTCAATTAATTGATTGAAAAATAGTTGTTTGAATTAAACCCAACAAGTTGATGAATGACTTGATTTGAATTTTTTGAGTTGGTGATTAGGGTTTTGTTAACAACAGGGACCAATTTATTTAGCAGGCAATTTGTTTAAAACAATTTTCAAACCATTGAAAACAAATGAGTGGTTTAGTTTGCAATTTTGAAATTGGAAATTTTGGGCAAGGGTGAAAGTTTAAATTGTTTTGAAATTTTCAGTTGTGATGCAAACATGGTGCAATGCAATGTGATGCATATGATGCAAGCAATCAAACAGGTAACACCCCAGGTGTTACAGACGACACCACTAACAAGGGATTGCGCCCTCGCAATCCACCTGCTAACCCGGGAGGGGAAAGAAGTTCGACTATTGATTCTTCGTGCTTCCAGTTGATCTTCTCGACACCACTAACAAGGGTTTCTCGACACCACTAACAAGAGATTCTTGCTCGGAGTAACGACGATGTTCTTCCACCAGGAATCTTCCGATGACCGAACCTATTAGGTTAAGGGCTCAGAAAACGTCCACCCACGTAGGATCCTAACACTTTGAAAGGTAGATAAGAGGGGAAGACTCCAAAACAAATAAGATGGGAGGGGAAATAGAATGGGGATAAGGAGAAAAACAAGAATCCTATTGAGATGTTTCTCCAAAATAGTTTAGCAGAAATAGTTTTTGACACTCTAGAAACAACGACCGTTAGCGAGGTTAACCTACAGGCTTTGCGGACCCGTTGCTTCGATAACCATTCGTATCGAAACAATCTCGGGAATCGGAACCAAGGCTCTGATACCATTTGTGACGCCCCGAGATCGGGCACTATGCAAATTTCAGCATTCCCGCCAAATCCGCATAATAACCGATTCCAGGTTGCCATTTATGATAACATTACAATAGTTCTCGAATAATCCACAATTACAACAGAAACAGATAGATACAAGATGACTCAGAAGAGCCAGGGATACAACTGATACAATACAAAGATCCAAATAACAGCGGAAGAAACAAACGTCCGGCTACGGACAAGATCCAAATTGGACTAAGAGTCCTGAAGATAACCGAAGGCGTCCAATCCCTGCCCAGGCCAAGCCGGAGGGATTCCCAAGCTAACGTCGTCAGACTTCAAACCTGTTGACTGCAAGTTGGAATTTGCAGCCACGAAAGAGATTCGTGGGTCAGTACGGTTAAGTACTGGCAAGGGGGATAAAACCCATACTCACAAGTTACCGGCGTAGCCAGTCATCACAAGATACAAATACTTTAGGATCAACGGAAAGGAAGGGGGTTATTGCAAATAAGCGACAGCAGGCTGCACTAACCAACTACAGAGATTCTATTACTTCCAACTATCAGAAAGGGGATAAGATCGAGTAATAGTAACCAACTGAAAGTAAATCCAGAACAAACCCATCCTGGATCTCGCCCCTTATCCAAAGAAGCAATCCGAGGATAACTCACACAGTTGTATTAATGATGGTTCAGGTTGTTGTGTCCATAATCCTATTACTAGTCAAGTTGTTAAACATTGGGTGAGATTGTGAATCATTAGTTTAAGTTGTCCTGAGTACTTGTTAGCCAGTACTTTCACCAAGTAATCCATAACCGCGGAAAACACGGCTTCTCGAGAAGATTATCCCTGCAGGGGTGCACCATAGTAACCACACTCATGAATATCCCGACAGATGGAATGCCTCCCACCAAGCGGGGCACTCAACACAATCCAACCCTTCTTCGCATCAAGCCCAAAGAACCTTGGGCGCACGGCTAATCGAGCCCAGAAGAAAATGGACCCTCATAGCACTCTAAGAACGTGTCCCCCTATATGCCGACTACGAAAGTTCCACCCGGGTACCAAGGGCTCGCAAGATCATGCATGCAGCAAATGGAAAACCCGAACTAAATGAGGCGATTTGGACGAGATGCGAATCGGGTCAAACTGAGGGGGAGCCCATACTCCCCAAATGCGGGTAGTGCGCTCATCATGGATCGGTAGACAAGACCCTTTTCCTATTAGGGTCGACACTAGCGGGCCTCAAAACCTCAAAGGGCCTCCCGCCGGTGCCTTATCATCAAATTATTATTATTATTACCATTAGCAATTAACAGGTTTGATTGATTCACATCGAGCCCCCAGAACATAATTAAGTAATAACAGAAAGTAACGGGTAACAGACTCGAGCAAAACAACCTAAGCAAGATAGTAAGACACAGGCTCAAGCAAAGGTTATAGGAGTGGAGGTGTGGCAATATCAAGGTTAAGGGATTCATGTGATGGGTTCGTAACAGAAACAACTACCACTAAGGCTAGCAGAAAAGCATCAACGGAAAGAATCGGTAACAAGTGATGAAAGGCAGCCATGTGGCATGCAAGTGAGTATACTTGCCTGAGATCCCGCAAGGTAGCAGAACTTGTCGTTGCTCACATCATCTCAACGTCCTATCCGGGAAGAAGCAACGAACTAAAAGAAACACCGGATGCAACAATTACTACTACGGCAAAAGATCCAGCATGAACAAGGTATGGATGCATGACAAGTTTAATAGATGCACCAAAGTAAACTAGTGGATAAGATACACAAGTTTAAATGGATTCCATATGCAAAGATTGCATATGGCAAACCCATGCCTTATAGTTGAATTAATTGTTCTAACACTAAGCATCATGTGTAAGTGGGTTAGAATGATGCATGCATGATGAAGAACAAGAAGATAACAATTTTAAATGCAAGTGGAAGGATGGTTAACAAGTTTAGAAAACATTTATCAAGTTTGGAAATTATTGTTACTTAATGGTGTTAAGCAAGTAGTGGTTGTTATCATCAAGTTAAGTTGGTCAACCAAACAACAAAGTTGATATTTGAAAAGGTTATCAAATTTTAGTTGGATTACATGTTTCACATGTTGAAATTGGACTTTGGATTAATTATTTATGAATTAAACAATATTAAACAATTTTTAATTGAATTAAACAAGATTTAAATTGTTTAGGCAATTTAAACTATTCAAACCAGGAAACAAAATTTATATTTGAATAGAACATTCAAAAAGGTGTGAAAAACATATTTTATTTGCATTAATTGGAAAAGGTAAGAATTAGTTATGAATTATTATAAATGGCATTTGAATCATTTGAATTTGAATTTAAAATGCATTTTGAAAATTCAAAACAGAACACAAATAAGTTATTTGGAAAGTTTGTTAAATTTTGAGCAGAAAACATGTACAAGTTTTATTTATTAGACTTATGGTTTAAAAGATATTGAATTTTGAAGTTATTGTTCTATTCTGCCAAATTAAAAGAATTTAGAAAACAAACAGGAAATGTTTTTATTCTTTTGGTACAGCCAAGGGGTCTAACCACAGCCACTGCCCCGTGGGACCGTGGCCAACGTGGCGAAAACGCACACGCGTGGCTGCCACCGCGGCTGACGGGTGGCCCCTTCACCCTGCGCTGAAAAAAAGCAAAAAGTTGGGGTTTTTCCCCGGTGCGGAGCCAGGGCTCGAACCTGGGATCTCCCTTCGCTCGCAAAAGGCGGTACCAGCTGCGCTGCACTGCGTCGCTTGACAGAGAGGGTGTTGGCGACAGGTTAAGGCGTTGCTTCGTTAACTGAATTCAAAATAACGCGCGATGTCTGAACTTGATTGACAGGATCGTGAACGCCGGTGAGGAAACGCCGATGCTGTGCTCGTGATTGATGCGTGGTGGCGACGGTGACATGCACGGAAGCGTGATGATGCAGTAGAAGGGAGAGAGGGGAAGGTGACGGTGGAGCTCACCGCGGCTGTAGAAGGACGCAGAGGCGCGATGAAGCGGCCGGCGGCGACGGTGACGTTGACGGCGTCGCAGATCCGGTGACTCACCGTGCTTCTGCAAGTGTCCAAGAGGTAGAGCAGTTGGAGGCGAGCTGGTTCCAGCAGCTGGTTCGCGACGATGAGTGAGACAGTGACGACGGCGAGCACAAGTTCAGAGAAAAGGCCACGGTGGCCGGCGGCGGTGTTGAGCATGGCGGCGTCGATTCCGTGCGCCTCCGAGCGCGCACGGGTGTCCAACAGATAGAGGAAGGTGGGACGAGCTCGTTCCCGAGCTTAGTTGGGTAGATGGTGTGGTGGATTGGCGGCGGCGTGCAGGTATTCAGGCGGTGGTCCGGCGGGAAAGATTCAGAGAGAGGGGAGAACGCCGGGAGAGAGAGTGACTGGCGGCGGAGAAGAGGGCTAGGGGCTAGGTTTAGGTCTAGGTTGGTGGGTGCGGGTACCTAGGGGTTCTTAAGGGCAGCCAGGACGCGCGGTGGCCGTCGAGGCGCAACTGCGTCCGCCGTGGCGTGCTCTGATGCGCGCCGTACGCATCAGAGACGACGGGGGCGGCCTGATCGAACCGGTAAGCGCACTGGTGGGCTGGGCTGCGGGTTAGATGCTTAGGTGGGCTGGGTCGGGGTAGATTAGGGTTAACTGCTGCGCGTTTTCTTTTATTTATTATTCTGTTTTATTTTATTTTTTTTGCTGAAAAGGTTTTGGAATAAAACTGTTAAGGATTTATTTAATAAAAATTTCAGAAAAATTAGGTTAGGCTAGTTAGGAATTTAGAAACCATATTCCAAGATTTGATTTCAAAATTTTGATATTTAAAATAAAGTTTGTATTGGAAACCAATTTAGAGGATTTTCAATATTAATAATCCATTATGAAAACATGCTTTTAAATGGGGTTACCCCTAAGATTTAATTTGATCGAAAATTAGTTGATTGGCTTGTTAAGTTATGAATTCAAAAGTGGTTATGGTTGAGGCATTTTGATTAGAAGATGGAGGTGATTCAATTAATTGATTGAAAAATAGTTGTTTGAATTAAACCCAACAAGTTGATGAATGACTTGATTTGAATTTTTTGAGTTGGTGATTAGGGTTTTGTTAACAACAGGGACCAATTTATTTAGCAGGCAATTTGTTTAAAACAATTTTCAAACCATTGAAAACAAATGAGTGGTTTAGTTTGCAATTTTGAAATTGGAAATTTTGGGCAAGGGTGAAAGTTTAAATTGTTTTGAAATTTTCAGTTGTGATGCAAACATGGTGCAATGCAATGTGATGCATATAATGCAAGCAATCAAACAGGTAACACCCCAGGTGTTACAGTTCAATTCTATGTAAACATCTTTTTGAGATCATGAAATAAAGTTGTCGGAATGCGGCCATCCATATTCTTTATAAGTTCAAAGCGTTTCCGCCTCATCTATTTCCCAATTTATCTTACAAATTTCTCAATGTTAACCCGAATTGTGCTTGCGTACTCGGCGTTACAAAACTGAATGATTTTTCAGCCTGGTAACGGCTAAGGGAAACTTGAATTGCCTGCGTGCCCAAGTTTCACTTAAAACTTTCCTTGTTTTCTCTAAGTCTTATCTGATTGTGTGTGTGTTGGGTTACTGGAACTAGTTAGTAAAAATGCCTTTAGCATGGTCCATGTTTCCGAGTTTCAAAACTGCTTGGTTCGTCCCCAGTTACTCGGCATGAAGATCCATATTGCTATTTGAGCCATTTCAAACACTAAGGACAGTTAAAGCATATACACCAGAGAACTTAGAAGATAAAGGAATGATAAAATCCAAAAAACTTGCAAAGAATTTCATAATTTAAACTGCAAAAGACGGAAGTTTCATTCATACAAAAAGAAGCATTACATTTTGGATTACATTGAAAGAATGGTAATGCTCCTATTGTCTACTTTTGCTATCCAGGTTCAAGATAACCCTTCAAGCATCTGACTCCTCCTCGCTGCTTTCGTCTTCGGGGATCGGAGGGATCTCTTCTTCTGGATAGTTGACGGAGATATTCACCATGGAGGCAATCTGGGTGGCGTGGCCTTTGACTTCACCAAAGATGGTGTTTCGCTGAATATCCGTGTATCCTTGAGGGACACCGGACGCCACGCGCCAGGATTTGGCAGATGGGTAGTGCATGCGCATAAGGCCGAGAGCCATACGCGCACCACCCCGTGCAGCGGAGCGAAGAAGGGACTCCTTGGACTCCGCCACCTCCATGATGGCACCCGGAAGTTTTTCAACCTCCGAGCATTCCCCAGATTTTTCGGGAAGAAACTTGTCTACCAGCTGCGTGGCAGCAGCTTTGAGCAAAGTCCATGTCTCCCCGAAAGCTCGGATGCCTGCAACCCGAGTGCCATCTGGGGTATCTCCTGTTTTTTCCAATAAAACACCCAAAAGGGTTAGACGGAAAAACAGAGAAAACAAAACATGGACAGATGATAAATGAGTCAGAGATTTACCGATGAGCTTGTCGATCTCGGAAATTTCCTCCAGGCGAAGGTTCAGAGCGTCAGTCAAATCCTTAATGGTGGATTTGTCCTTCTCCGCCTGTTCGGAAGCCTTGGAATTGGAAATTCCAAGGGCCACGTTGCTGGCTTCCAGGTCTTGTTGTGCTTTCACAAGGTTATTGTGAAGCTCAACATTCTCCTTGCGGAGAATTTCGGCATTGCCAGAATCTTCCGCTGCTTGTTTAGCTTGAGCTAATGCAGCTGAAAAGCAAGAAAAAAAATCTGGGTTAGCCAGCTCCTTAGAAAAAACTTAGGCAAATGATTGAATCGGAAAATTCAGAAGGAAAATGCTTACCTTGTGTTTCCGACAGTGCGAGCTTAGATGATTCCAGCTCTGCCTCCCTTTCTTCAAGAATAGAAAGAAGACTTCTAACTTCTTTATTCTTGATGGTGAGTTTCTTGAAAACTTCCATGTTGATGGCTTCGGAGGTTTGCTGAAACATAGCAAGGAGAAGAATGAGTACAAAAAACATCAAAGCAAAAAGCACGCATTTTGTTTAATGCTTGGGGGCTAGAGTTATATACCTGGCTCATGCGCTGCAAACCTGCCAAGTTTTCTTTAAATTCTTTCGCGTATTCCGCGAAGAGATTCCCGGCTGCGTCCAGGCCATCGTTGATAGCTTTGAAATCCTTGTCAAAGGTGGGAATTTCCTCGTCGAAAGTCCGAGAAAATTTTCCCACCTCTGGGGCCGCCCTTTCCCTCGTGTCCGTATCGGTCACAACGGGCTGGCTGGGCTCCGGGGGCTTGGTGGTGGGGGCTGCAGTAGGCTCTTCCGCCATTGTGCGTGGCGTGTCCGGGGCGACGGCGGAGAAGGTTGGCTCCTCGGCTGGAAGAAACCTTGTGTTTCTTCAGCTTCTTCGGCTTCAGGGTGGAAAGCTGCAGGCTAAAAACAAAAAACCCGGAAAAGTCAAAAAACTGAAGATGGATGAAAAGTTCCCATAAAAGAAAACAGAACCCAGAAGAAAGAACCTGGAAGTGGCGACGGGGATTCCGTCAAGATCGATAATTTCTTCCGAGGAAGTTATCTTCTTGCGCTTGCGTCCACCTGTAGCGGCGGTGCGCAGCGCGTCCAGCTCAGCCTCGGATACCAAGTCCGAATCTGAAAGATCCGCGAACTGTCGGACAAGCAAGATCAAAATCAGAAGTTAGGAAATCCGAGAAAAAAAAAACTGTACCCAAATGACTGAAAAATTACCTTGGGAACCGGATTTTCGGCCGTGTACATTGGCCGACTCGCCTCGTATTGGTCGCGTGATGCGACCAATTGGTTGATGCGCCGGCGAAGTTCTTTTGCGGGCCAATCCTTGGTGGTTGTCCGCATCGGATCCTTGACTCCCGTGTATTCGCACAGGAGACGGCCGCTGTGGTTGGCTAGTGGCTGGATTCGCCTAATCAGCCAGCATAGAACCGTGTCCATGCCGTTTAGAGGCGGATCCATGGAGGTGAGCTTGGCGATGCGCCGCTTGATCTTTAGTAGATCTGGCGGCAGAACCTGGACGACTTCTGTTCCCCAGTTATCCTGGGGAACTGCGGCAGAGTTCACGAAAGGTGGAACCCCGACAGCTTCCTTAGGGAAAGGCACGTCGGGGTGATAAAAGAAGGAACCCGTCCAAAATTTGACGGATTACGAAGTTTTTATCTTGGGGAACCAATCTTCTCGGAATCTCCGAAGAGTGAAAGATATGGTCCCGCAAGTCAGGAGTGCGCCCTCCGAAGAGTTCCGCTTAACCCCGAAGCAGTAAGTCCAGAATTCTAGCCTAGGTTCTAGCCCTAAGTAGCCCTCAAACAAAGCCTGGAAGCCGTCCATGTAGAGGATGGAATTGGGAGGAAGGTTATGGGGCTGGATGTGGTAATGAGAGAGAATCTGGAGGAAGAAGGAAGAAGGCGGAAGCCCCATACCTCGCAAAAGGTGGGAAGTGAGAAGTACCCTTTCGCCATTCCGTGGCGTTGGTTCGGTTTCTTCTTCTGGCAGCCGCCATTTCTTCTTAAGAACCAGGCCCTCCTTTTCCAAGTTTGGAAGGAGAGCCGGGGGAATACTGCAGGCACTCCAGTTGCCTGCAGATTCCGCTTCCTCGTCTGCTCCGGTGGCGGCGGCGGCGGCCTCCGCGGCGGCGAGTTCGTCGCCGAGGAGCTCGATCTTTTCCTCCGCCGTTTCAGGTGCAAACGGCGGGGTTGTCGCGGCGCTCGATGTCGCTATGTCCGCGGCGGCGGAATTGTTTTCTCCGCCCGCCGCGGAGGCCGTGGTCTTCTCCGGCGCGTCGCCGGTGAGCTTGGGCGATCCCGGCTGCGGATCCAGATCGTTGATCAGCTCGTTGATGGCGGCGCGGGTCGGCGATGACGGCGAGGAGGCCATCTCGTTGGTGGCGCGTTGCGTTTTGGCGTGCGAGGAGGATGCGTGCGTTGGGACAGGTCTTGCTCTTGAGCTCGCGTTCGCAGCAATGGCGTGGACAGTGAGGGAGTGAGGAAAGGATTCGACGAGGACGAGGACGGCTATTTATAGCCGGAAAACCGTTTAGATACGTGCCAACGGCTCTTTCGACCGTTGGATGTTCGACGCGTGTCGCTCGCCGGAAAATCTGGGAACTATAACGACAGGGGAATGATGGCTATCTCCTTGTTTCCTGTGAGAATCTGTCAGAGATACGTTGCAGGGTTTCCCGCGTGAAACCAAGCGTCGCCTGCGTCAGCATGATTAAAGCGCTGACGTTAGAAGTTCCTTTTCCGCGAAGGATCGCGAGAAGAAAAGCCGGATTTTCGGAGTTCCGAGTTTTACGTTACCATCTCCTTTAAAAGGAAAATAGAAAGAATCAAGACTGCTGAATCAAGATTTCCCGGACAAAGTGTATTTGACGAAAGACGGAGAATCAGAGTTTTGATCCTTCCTGGGGGCTACTGTCGGATATATACTGAATAGGGGTATAGAAGATGGTAGACAAAGAGCCGGACTGCCAGGGTGGCCTACATGGTAATGGGCTTAGGTCCATTGGGCGGCCCAGTAGTCCGACGCGCAGAAGCCGGATTCTAGAAGAACCCGGATCACGGCCCGCGTGATTTGGCTTGGAGGAGAAGACGGATTCCTTGCTTTCCAAGTTACGAGTTGAACGTAGTCTTCTAGGTTTCTGATTCTGTAAGCCCTAAACCGGCTATTATATAAAGCCGGACGGGAGATAGATTAGCACAAGTTAGGAACAACAGGGAAGCTCTACGCAACTCACCGAGAAGCTCATCCTCGCCGAGTAGCTAGATCTACACCCTCACATTGTAATCCTGTTAAACGGGCTTTAGTCCCAATTAGTGAGAAGTGCAGGAGTAGGTACGCCGTACTGTCGCGACGTACCGAACCTGGGTAAATCCCGTGTTCTGTGTTACTACGCTATCCCGTTACCCCACGTCTCTACCGTAGTTTCATGGCACCCCCGTCTATGAAAACTACTACGATGTCTCGACAACAACATAGCTCACGGCTTTACGCCGGTAGTGAGGAGGCCTTCCAAGGCAGGCGCTACGCTGTTAGAGATATATTAGGTGTACGTATCTTTGGTAGTTTAGGATTTGTATCAATCTCCTACTCTATCTCTACGAGGCTTCTTGCCCTCCAAGTTTGTACCCCAATATATACTCGCCCATGAGGCTCAATAATACATCCATCATATTCCGCCAATCTCATCCTTCTACATGGTATCAGCCTAAACACGATCTAACCCTAGCCGCCGCCGTCGCTTCCGCCTCGCGCCGCCCCCGGGACGGATCTATGATCGTCGCCGGGGGCTGCGCCGCCCGTACCTAGGGTTTGTCCGCCGGTCCCGTGGATCGGCTGCCCTAGAGCGTCTTTCTCTCCGCCGGTCGCTTGGCCGGCGTTTTCTTTTTTGGTTTTCCGATTCAAGATCGGTTTGCGTCGCCCGCCGCCACCGTCGATCCTCACGCGCCTCTACACCGACACCGGCGCGACTACCGGCCTCTTCACCGACACGGCGGGGTCACACGCCACGCGGCGGCCGTAACGGCCATTGTCCATGTGGCCTCTTCGCCGCCTCGGCGGCTTCGCGCGATGCGGCGGCCTTAACGGCCGCCTTCCGCACGTCTACCCGCCCGTCGCTTTGTGTCGGTCGTCATCGCCTCTGCTCCGATCGGGACTCCTCCACTACCTCGCCTTCACCGTGGCTGCCTCACGCACAGAGCTGCCTTGGCCGCTCAGGCACGGCGCTGCATTCGCCGCTCGGTCTCCACCACCCAGCCTTACGTCATCATCATCGTGCTGAGCGGCGCATCCTCCACCTCGCGAGCAAACGGATTGATCACCCGCCCGCCCGCGATTCGTTCCATCCAGGCTGCGCGGCCGACCCGTACAGTCGTCTGCGTGCGCCTCCGCAGGTTCCCGTGAAGACCGTCCCTGAGTGTGCGTCTATCACCGATCGAGCAAACGGGCTGCCGTTGCGTCGCCTCATCGGGCCGCAGTGCCGCCGCCCCGTGTTTCTCACCGCGGCTGCATCACCCCGCGCGTCGCCGCTGCGTCGCCCCTCCGGGCCGTAGCGCCGCAGCACGCGGTCCCTGCCGCCGCCCCGAGCTGTTCCCGCGGTCTTCTCTGCTGTCGCCCTGACACGCGCGTCGCCGCTGCATCACTCCTTCGAGCCGTAGCGCCATGACATGCGGTCCTCTCCGCCGTCCCCGCGCGTTGACCTCTTCGTGGTATGCGCCGCGCCGCCTCCCTAGGCGCGGGAACGCCACCGTCCGCGCGTGGTCGTTTTCGAGTTGTTGGGTTCTTCTTCGCCTACTACGAGCATCGCCGCCGCGCTTCTACACGTGACCGCCGTGGCCCTTCGCGGGCTACCGCCGCCGCGTCGCTCCTAACGGCAACCGACATGGCCCCCACGGGTTGCCTTTGGTTCCGCCGACTACATCGCCGTCCACCTCTTCGTCTACGTCCAGCACGAGCTTACCGCCAGCGTCGCCGTCATCTTCCTCGACCACTTCCTCTAGTCCGACAACCGTGGTTGACATCGGCACCTTCTACCCCACGCCGACTAGCGCCACAACCGTCGTCGAGTCCTTCTCTACTGGTCCCTCCGACATGGTGTACAGTTTGTGCTAGTTCCCGTCTACGCATGCCCGGTGCTGGCAACACCGACGCTTGCCTTCGTCCACGATGTGTCCTCGGGCCCGGCAAGCCTGGTGTGACGCCTCGTCAACATCGACTTCGTCCTTCTACGCATGCCAGGTGCTGGCAACACTGACGCGTGCCTTCGTCCACGACGCGTCCACGGGCTTGGCAAACCCGGCGCGACGCCTCGTCCATACCGTCTTCTTCCCGGCGCACCACTATTTCAACACCACTGCGCCTATGTCTAACTTGGCGCCTCCTTGCGCCCCGCGGCTACACGGCGACTACCTCGACACCGGCTACCCCCACTCGACATCGACCTCGGCGATCCTCGCACGGCTACCTCGACCACGGCTACACCACCCTAAGCTCTCGGCTACCTCGACCTCGGCACAAAGGGCTATCATCTCGCCTTGAGCACTCATCAGTTTCCTCTACGGTCCAAGCTTCAGCGCCGTGACACCGTCCACGATGTCAGTCCACTGGATTCTACTTCGGTTTCTCTACAGTCTGACCGTCCGCGACGCTCCTGTTGTTCGCAACGCTGCCGCTACGACTGCGGGGGGATGTTAGAGATATATTAGGTGTACGTATCTTTGGTAGTTTAGGATTTGTATCAATCTCCTACTCTATCTCTACGAGGCTTCTTGCCCTCCAAGTTTGTACCCCAATATATACTCGCCCATGAGGCTCAATAATACATCCATCATATTCCGCCAATCTCATCCTTCTACATACGCGCCGCAACCTAGGAACCGAGATGGCAGCAGTTGGAGAAACTGCTGGCCAAGCCGCTAGCCAAAACACCGCCACCACCAGACCCAAATACAACACTCCTGCCAAAACCCTTAGAGCTGCTGAGGCTGTAGCTGCTGAGTTACCGCATCTCGCCGGCGACGCGCGTGTTAGGCAGCAGGAGAGGCTCAATGAACTAGTGCTAGAGGCTGCTAGGCAGAACGAGGAGTTCCGGAAAGCCAACCCGGGTGCTGGAGCTTCTCAGGTGGTGCATTCGCATGCGGCTAGATCTAACGATCAGGCCTCATCAACGCATCCCAGCCGTGAGAAGGACCGAAGTGGGCATTCCGGCAGAGACAGGCAGATGCAGGTGTACGACCCGGCTGTCGCCGCGAAACAGCACGATGTGCCACGACAGTCCGGTCAAAAACACAACGCTACAGGAGTAGGCTATCAAGCCCATAAAGCTCAAAGCCAGGCGCGAGATGGAGATCGCCCAGGCCCTTCTCGGCATCAGGTTGCTCAGCCTACTCGGCAGAGGCAGCAGCCGCGTGCAGTCGCACCAGCCGCCAACCCGGTGGAGCAGCCTGCAGTCATGCAGGTGGACCGATATGATGATGGATACTCGGCTATGGGGTTGGCTGGCTATGACATCCTGGATCGCGTGGGTGAGCGCGTGCTGGAGCCCAGTGACGCCAGGCACAAGCTGGACTGGATCAGCCTGTCCGCGCAACTCGAGAGCAAGGGGCCGCCTGGCCCAGAATGCTTTGGCCCCCGCATGATGACAGAGCCATCCGTGAAGCAGTTCCAGCTCGCTAGGGGGACCAAGTGCTATGACGGCAGCACCAAGCCGGAAGATTGGCTCAATGACTATGTCACAGCCGTGCACATTGCGGGCGGCAACCGGAGATGGGCCGTGCGTTACATCCCGCAGATGCTCGAGGGACCAGCAAGAACTTGGCTCAACAACCTGCCCAAGCACAGCATCAACTGCTGGCTTGACTTCGCGGAGGCATTTGTCAGCAACTTCACCAGCACCTACCGGAGGCCGAATAGGCCGCAGCAGCTATCCGCTTGCAGGCAGCGGGAAGAGGAGACGGACCGAGAGTATCTTACTCGGTGGAGTACTCCCTCGTTTACACCTGTGAAGGTGTAAACGAGGCCCAGGCCATCACTTGGTTTGCGCAGGGCTGCAGGCATGGCAGCATGTTGTGGCAAAGGCTGCAGAGAGAGATGCCGAGTACTCTCGCTGAGACCATCCGGATTGCGGATCAGTACGCACTCGGCGACCCAACTCAGCCCCTTCTTGATGCTGCTGAGCCGAGAAGGAACTACAACATCAACAACAGCAAGCGCAATGAGTTCCGCAACAAGCGCACAGGTGACCGGATTGATACCCGGTACGATCCTGAGGAGGTGAATGCTGTGGCTACCGGAGCTGGGAGTAGCCAGAGGCCAAAAACTGCTGGAGCCCAGTACGGGCAGAACCAGAATCAGGGCCAAGGCAACAAGAAGCCATACGGCGCTTCCCAGCAGGGTAGCGGCAACTCGGGTCCGGCACCCAACTTTGTCTTCAAGGATATGAAGGATGGCCTATGCAGTTTCCACACTCGGCATCCCGCTAGACCCGCCAACCACACTACTCGGGAGTGCAGTTGGTGGGAAGAAATCAAGAATGAGGGCCTGCCTCCTCCTCCTCCTCTGCCAGCTGCGAACGCCGCTGTGCAGCCTGCTCGCGCACCCGCTGCTCGGCCTCCAGCTTTCCCGAGAAGAGAGAATGTGAACCAGGTGGCTTTAGGAGCCAACCGCTACTTCAACAACGATGGCTACCGCAACAACAACAATAACAACAACTACTACACCCGCAACAACAACAGAGGCAACAACAACAACAACAACCAAGGTAACAACAACAACGGCAACAATGGTGGCGGAGACCGCAACCGGTACCAGGAGCATCACGAGAGCTACATGATCTTCACCTCTGAGCCTGTCGACAAGAAGTCTCAGCACAGGCGTGCCATGGAGGTCAATGCTGTGATCCCTGCTGTTCCTCACTACATGCACTGGTGCAACCAAGAGATCACGTGGTCCAGAGCGGATCATCCTAAGGTGATGCCCAACCCGGGTAGCTACGCCCTGGTGCTGGATCCCACCTTCTTGGGTCCTGAGAAGAACGTGAGGTTCAGCAAGGTACTGATTGACAACGGCAGCAGCATCAACATTGTGTACAGGGACACGCTTGAGAAGCTCGGTATGGCCGAGAACATGCTGCTACCCAGCAAGACCACTTCCATGGCATTGTGGAGGGAGTCTCTTGCAATCCGATTGGCCGAGTATGGATAGAGGTGATATTCGGCACCAGGGAGAACTGCCGCACAGAGAGCCTGCAATTCGAGGTGGTTGATCACCAGAGCCCCTACCACGCCCTACTCGGCAGGCCAGCTCTGAGCAAATTCATGGCCTCTACTCACACTGCATATCTGAAGATGAAGATCCCTGGTCCCAATGGCGTGATCACCATATCTGGTGATTACAAGAAGTCTATGGAGTGTGCCTCTGCTGGTTCTCAGTTGGCAGAGTCTATGGTGATTGCTGCCGAGAAGAAGAAGATGTACGAGGTGGTGGCTATGGCGCAATCCGCGCAAGCTGGTGCGCCTGGCATGCCGAGTTCCCAGCACGGGACGGCGTTCCAGGCATCCCAGGATACGAAGAAGATCCAGGTCGACCCTGAGTTCCCCGACCGCGTGGCCATCATTGGTTCCGGGTTGGGAGAGAAATAGGAAAGCGAGCTCATCCACTTCCTCCGTGAGAATCGGGACGTGTTCGCATGGTCCAATGAGGATCTACCAGGTGTCCCGAGGGAGTTGGTTGAGCACTCGCTACATGTGCGTCCTGACGCCAAACCAGTGAAGCAGGCTATGCGCCGCTTCGGAGATGAGAGAAGAAAGGCCATCGGTGATCATATCACCAAGCTGTTGATAAGCAATTTCATCATGGAAGTGCTGCATCCGGATTGCCTAGCCAACCCGGTCATGGTGGAGAATAAGAAGGAGGACCCCAAGGCCGCTACCGCATGGCGCATGTGCGTCGACTACACCGACTTGAACAAGGCCTGCCCCAAGGATCCCTTTCCGCTACCTCGCATCGATCAGGTGATCGATTCCACTGCTGGTTGTGAACTGTTGTCTTTCATAGATGCCTACTCTGGTTTTCATCAGATAGCTCTCAACCTTGCTTATCAAATAAAGACTGCTTTCATTACCCCATACGGGGCTTATTGCTATCGTGTCATGTGTTTCGGCTTGCGGAACACGGGTGCTGCTTATCAAAGATGCATGCAGAAATGCTTGCATGACCAGCTCGGCAAAAATGTGCAGGTGTACGTAGATGACATTGTCATCAAAACGAATAAAACACATACTCTGCTTAGTGACCTTGAGGAAACTTTCGCTAACTTGCGCAAGTATAAGATGAAGCTGGACCCGAGTAAATGCACCTTTGGCGTCCCGGCTGGCAAGCTACTCGGCTTCTTGGTATCCAGTCGGGGCACTGAGGCCAATCCATCAAAGATAAAAGCTATTGAAAGCATGTCTTTGCCGAGATCCCTGAAGGATGTGCAAAAATTCACTGGTTGCTTAGCATCTCTGAGCCGTTTCTTGGGCAGAATGAGCGAGAAGGCCCTGCCTCTGTATTAGTTGATGAAGAAAAGCGACAAGTTCGTCTGGACACCGCAAGCTGATGTGGCATTCAAAGAGCTAAAGGCAATGCTGGGTAGCGCTCCCATCTTGGCTAGTCCGCTACCCAAGGAGCCAATGCTGCTATACATTGCTGCTACCAATCGAGTGGTAAGCGTGGTGATTGTGGTGGAGCGAGAAGAGGAAGGCAAAAGCGTGCAACGACTAGTGTACTATCTCAGTGAGGTGCTGTCAAGCTCCAAACAGAACTACCCGCACTACCAGAAGATGACTTACGGCGTGTACCTGGGCGTCAAGAAGCTGAAGCACTATTTCCAGGAACACCCCATCACGGTGGTGAGCTCGGCTCCCATCTCGGATATCATGGGTAACAAGGAAGCGAGTGGCAGAGTAGCCAAGTGGGCAATCGAGCTGGCCCCGTACGCTCCCGCGTATGCGAGAAGAGAAGCCATCAAGTCTCAGATTCTGGCAGAATTCCTTGTGGATTGGGCTGAGGTGCAGTATGAGCCTCCCACTCCGGTATCCAACTACTGGAAGATGCACTTTGATGGCTCCAAGATGAAGGAAGGCCTTGGTGCTGGCGTGGTGCTTACGTAACCCAAGCGAGTTCAACTCAAATACGTGCTGCAAATCCACTTCAAGGCATCCAACAATGTTGCAGAGTACGAGGCTGTGGTGCATGGCTTGAAAGTAGCAAAGGAAGTTGGGGTGCAGCGCATCATATGCTATGGCGACTCGGATCTAGTTGTGCAGCAAGTTTCTGGCACTTGGGACGCTCTGGATGCCAACATGGCGTCATACCTCTTCCTGGTCCAAACCATGACAGGATTCTTTGAAGGTCGCGAGTTCCAACACATCCATCGAGCAGAGAACGAAGCAGCTGATGAGCTGTCCAAGTTGGGGTCTTCTCGGCAGTACATCCCGGCTGGGATTGCCTTGGAGCATTTGAGAAAGCCATCCATCAAGCCATCCCCCAACTCGGAGTCCATTTTCGTTCCTTCTCTGTCTAATGAAGAAGCAGTTCCAATGGAAATTGACTGGGAAGGTACAAAACAGGACCCGGGGACTGCAGTCTCCATCCCGGGGACTGGCGCCTGCAACCCGGGGATTGCCCCTCCCTACTCGGGACTGCCCCTCCCTACTCGGGGACTGCTCCTCCTTACTCGGGGACTGCCCCTCTCAGCTCGGGGACTGTCGCATTCCTTGAAGAAGTCCTTGCAAACCGTTCGGGGTTGCAGAGAGTCAATCCCAACTCAGAAAAAGACGCGGCGGTGGCTATTCCGATGGAAGTGGACGAACCAGTGTTTCCCGCGCGGGAGACGCCGAGTTGGGCTATGCCCATATTATCCTTTCTCAAGGACGGCACCCTCCCAGATGATGAGGTTACCGCAAGGCAGATTCAGAGAAGATCCAAGGGCTACACCATCTTCAGAGAAGTGCTGCAGAAAAGAAGTCCCACTGGCGTGCTGCAACGCTGTGTGGAACCGGAAGAAGGAGAAGAGATTCTGGTGGAAATACATCAAGGGGAATGCGGGCATCACGCTTCTTCTCGGGCTCTAGTCAAGAAGGCTTTTCAGCATGGCTTCTTCTGGCTCACTGCTTTGAAGCAAGCTGAAGATATCGTGAGGAAATGCAACGGCTACCAGAGATTCGCGAGTAAGATCCACATGCCTGCTTCCGAGTTGAAAACAATTCCCCTCACTTGGCCATTTGCTATTTGGTGTCTGGATATGGTTGGTCCCTTCAAACCGGCTAGAGGCAACATGACACACATCTTGGTCATGGTCGATAAGTTCACCAAATGGATTGAAGTGAAGCCTATTCGGAAATGTGATGGAGCCACTGCTGTGAGTTTCCTGAAGGACGTGATCCTGAGATACGGCTACCCGCACAGCATCATCACAGATAACGGCACGAATTTTGCTGAGGGAGCCATGGTAAGATTCTGCAGAAATAAGCACATCCGACTAGATGTCGCGTCTGTCGTGCATCCCGCATCCAATGGGCTGGTGGAAAGAGCAAATGGCATGATGCTTGCAGGCATAAAGCCTAGGCTGATTGAGCCGCTGCTGAAAACACCAGGGTGTTGGTTAGACGAGTTGCCAGCGGTGTTGTGGAGTCTAAGGACTACCCCTAACCGGTCAACCGGCTACACGCCATTCTTCTTGGTTTACGGGGCTGAGGCCGTGTTGCCAATCGACCTAGAGCATGACTCCCCCCGAGTAACCCTCTACACTGAGGCGGAGGCGAGGGAAGCTCGAGAAGATGACGTTGACCTGCTAGAAGAAGCAAGAGAGCTTACTCTGTCACGATCAGCTGTTTACCAGCAAAACCTGAGGCGTTATCACAGCCGAAAAGTGAACCCAAGGGTTTTCCGAGAAGGAGACATGGTCCTTAGGCTTGTGCAGCGCACAGCCGGGATGCACAAGCTATCCCCTCTGTGGGAAGGGCCGTTCATTGTGAGCAAGGCTCTACACAATGACGCGTACTACCTTGTAGATGTGCAACCATCGCAGAAGAACAGGCCGGATAAAGCTGGGGAGGAATCTAAACGCCCCTGGAATGTAGCTCTACTTCGTCGCTTTCATTCATGAGCAAAAGTGTGTATGTACTCTCTTATCCGAGTTAAACTCCTACTCTGCAATCTGAAATTAAACTCGGGGACTGCCCTCGTCCAAAATTGTTCTTAGTGTTTATATTCTGCTGTATCTTTGTCTACTCGGTTGCTATGCTTAGAATTTCAAAAGCATACAAAGTAGTGTGTTTACACTCACCGGACACTCTGCGACTCTGCTGCTGTCCGCAACCCGGCTTCATGGCAAGCCAGAGAACAAGCCAAAGAGTCAATGAACACATGAAAAATTGCAAAGGGAAGGACGCGTGTGGCAACCGAATAGAGTGTTTTTACTGTTTTTTGTTAACTTTTTTCGGCTGTGTGGTGGGTAGCGTTACTATGACTGTTTCCAAGTGGCTAAGTATTTGAAACTCCAACTTTGAACTCTTGTGACTCGAATACCAAAAAAGCAACAAGTTGCAGGTAAGAGCTGAGATAAAAAGGAAGAGCGGATGAAAAATGCAACTCGGGGACTCGCATGATAACGCAACCCGGCATCGAGCCAAAGCTGCTCAAATTACTAAGTATAAAACATCAAGTGGAATAAAAACTGAGTAGCAACGGGAAAGATAAATTGTTTGATACATATGCACCCGGCATTCCGGGGATCTGATGAGTATTTCAAAGCATAAGTGTTTCAGGAAAGAACTAGCTCGAGGTAGCGGTGTTCTCCAAGTTGGTGTTGGCGGCGTCCGCTTCAGGGTTGGCAGCAGCTTGATCTGAGGTGGCAGTGGCCACCGAGATGGGGTTGGATTGAGTGCGGGGTAGCACCGCATCGCCGAGTGCCGTGCCGGAAGATGAGCCCATCTCGGGAGCTGTACCCTGGGTGGTGTATTGCTCTCGATCTCATCGTCGCTACCCGCGACGGCCTTGCCCTTCCCCTTCTCGGCGCTCGTCTCTTCAAAGCAGCCCAAGTCTTCCGACTCAGTTTCCTCGTCGTCATCTTCATCACCCTCGCTTTCCGCCTCCGTGTCAGGCTCAGTGAGGCCCTCGATGAAGCGCGCGGTATCAGCGTAGGAGGCGATCTCGTACGCGACTGCCTGGCGGCGAGTCACGCACTCGGGATCTTTCTCCCACTTCGAGTCCCGGCGCATCTCGAGGATGGTATTGAGATTTAGATTCTCATACCAGCTGCAGATGAAGAGGAGAAGCATGTCGGCGCCTGCCCGAGCTCCGGATGCCCGCCACTTCTTCAACTCGGCCTTGGCACCGTTAAGTTTCTCGGGGAGCGCGCGGATGGTTACTGGCGCAGCATCTTGTGGCTAGAACAGAGAGTGCAGATTGAAGGCGGTGCGCACCAAGTCAGTGCCTAAGCCCCTAAGTTGCTGAAGCTGTGTCTGCATGCTCGAAAGGTTATCTTCAATTGAAGACTTGGTGTCCGTGGGCAGACCCTTCTCTGTTCGAATCTTTTGCGCCTTAGCCAAGGCAGGCGTGCAAGTCAAATAGAGGTCGGGGAAGGTTTCTACAATTGCTATCAGAAAAAGATTAGAAACAGAGGCAGAAAAGAGATGCAAATCAAGCCAAACAGAAGAAGACGGAAACAAGCAGATGCCGAGAAGCGAGAACTTACTGTTGAGCTCGCAGAGTAGCGATTCCAGCTTCTTTCTCCAGCCCTCCTCATCCGCAATGTGCTTCTCTTCAACCTTGCGGAACTCGGCCAGCTGGCTCATGAGGTCCACATTGCTTTTCTTCAGCACCTCTTTCTCCAACTCGAGGGCCCGCTGCTTGGCCTTGAAGGCTGCCTCCATCTTGTCCTTCTCGGCGGTCAGGTCTATGGCGTCCTGGAGGGCAGTCCTTAACTGGACTTGAAGCGGTTCCATCTCGGCGAGGTGTCTGTCCCTGAAATCTACCTCTAGGCTCTCAATCTGCTGCTTCAACTCGGCGGGCTTCAGACAGTCAAGATGCTCCTCACGGAACTTCTTGTACTCTTCTGCAGACAGAAGCGGCACAGTAAGCAGGGTAGCCAAGAGAAAGGAGTAAAATAACCAAGAAGACGGCAACCCACCTTCAAGTTCCTTAATCTTGCTTTCAGCAGACTCAACGAAGACATGGCAGTGTTTGTGTTCCTCTGTCAGCGTCTCAAGTTTGCCTACAGAGTAGAAGGAGTTAGAGCAAAGAGCACATACGGGCATAAACAAAAAACGCATTAACCGAATAGCCAGAAGCTTACTCTCGAGCGCTGAAATTTGGAGGGCACGATCCAGGGCTGCTTTCTCCGTTTCAGCATCGGTCTTGCGCTCCGCTTCCAGGGCCTCAAGGCGCCTCTTGGCGATGGAGTGGTTCCAGGGCAGCCGCCGGTAAAGGGTGGTCCTCTTCAAGAAGCTATTCTGAGAAGGAGAAAGAAAAGAAGTTAGACATTGTTTTGAAGATTTGGCCCGAGAAGACGGCAACTCGGTTTAGTACCCGTCTACTCGGCCCGAATATCGGGGACTGGATGATGGATAAGGAGAAAGAGAAGAATAGAAGAAGAAGGAAAATGGCAACTCGGAACAAGAAACCGCAACTCGAAAAAAGCAAACAAAACTTACAGCATAGGTCTGTTCGAGATCTTCAGCGGCCTTGCGGTGGACATACATCTTTGCGGCCAGCGTGCTGGTGGTGGACGAAATGGTCATGGGATTGTAGCCCATGTCCGCCTTGTTCCAATCAATGCGCCAGTGATCCAGCGGGCCCAAGGCCAGGCCGTTCCAGGTCTTGTTGCCAAGGACCTCGCTATTCCACTCCGCTTCGATGAAGCCTACCCGGTCGATCATCTGCTCAAGCCCCTGGGACACCACCTCAGTTTCTTGGACCTCCCGCGAGTAGATCGAGAGGGGCTTGTGCTTTGCTGGCAACTTGGAGTCCACCGCCGTGGCCTGCTTGCCCTTCGTAATAGCAAGCCGCTGCTCGGTTTTGCTCAGACTGATGTTATGATGCTTGCTCATCTGCACCATGTAGGGCAGGTAGCTAGGCGGTTCCTGAGCGCTTGATCCCGCGGCTGCGCCTGCAGAGCTGCCAGTAGCGCCGATGGTGAGCTGCCCAGTCATCGCGGCAGGCTTCACGGGTAGTTTTGGTGGCGGCATCTTGGCAGAGTCCAGCGCAGCGTTGCGCGGTGGGTTCTTGCGGACTGGAGCATCAGGCTGGATGGCCTGCTTACTGGCGGCATCTGCTTTCTTGGTGACCTGCTTGGCTGGAGGGCTCGGTGCAGTCTTGGTCTTCTTCGCGGGCGGTGGAGAGCTTGGTGCAGCGGGTGGAGCAGCCCGCTGGGTAGGCGGCACTGGAGGCTGGCTACCCGGCGCAGCGTCCGGCTGCGCTTGGCTCTGCGGGTTCTGCTCCACCGCGGTCGTCTCAACCCACTGCTCGGCAGTGGGATCTTGTGGTACATCTTCTTTTACCTCTACCCGCGGCTGGGCCGCGGGGTCATCTTGGACAGCAGCCTCAGCTTCCGGCTGCTCCTGGTTCTCTTCCTGCCGCTCAAGGGCGACACGGTCTTGGTACTCGGTGTCTTGTTCAGCGTTCTCCCCAGCTGTGGCAGCTGGAGGAGAAGAGGGGGTCTCATCTTGAGCAGCATCCTGTGCATCTGGTTCTGCGCGGGCATGCTGCTCCGTGTCTATGTCTTGAACACCAGCGCCCGTGTCCTGGGCATTGGTGCCTTCTTCTTCTTCCTTCGCGGGAGAGGGCGCACGCGTCCTATCCCGTGCGGCTGGCTCCTCCTCGTCCTCATCAAGATCGATGAGCGACTCGGGGTCGATGGTGAAAGCGCATGGTTCCCCCATATGTGGTTTTGGTAATTAATGACAATCCTTATGGACTAATGTTTGCATTGAGTTATCTTTGTAGATCTTGTCCATAGGAAATAATGGAGTTCATGTGTTGAACTTTATTAGCTTCCTTAATGGCCATTGTTTCTTTCAAGGATTTATATGAAGAATGGTCATGGTTTGAGTTGAGCTTATTGCTAGTATGTCTTGAAAAAAAGGATTAGGTGATCTTTCATTATCATCTTCAAGACATCATCTTTAGAAGTGAGAATCAAAGATACAAGGTTGATCAAGCAAGCGATCAACACACAAAGCTACAAGTTGTACCAAGTGGGATTGTGTATCTCATGGTATGGTAAGCAATTGTCAAATATAGCTTTGTGAACTAACCCATGATATGTGTGTGTCGCATCTCTATGTGTGGTTAGGTATCTTTCCATGGGAATGAACCAAAAGGAAGATTTCCTATAGCCCATGGTCTTTGTCATCGTCAAGCGGTGTTCGTCATCTAGCTTGACGTGGAAGCTCAAGTGAAGCATCTAGAAGATATCCTATGCTTGATGCTTGCCACCCTTTTGGAGATTGTGGCCTTGTGAAGATTTGCCGAAGGGTCTCTCCCATAATGGTGTATGGGGGAGCTAGTCTCTTCCATAATGGTGTACGGGGGAGCAACTTGCAAGTCTTCATCAAGCGGAGTTTGTGCTAGCAAGCGCAATCAAGAAAGAAGATCCAACTTGAGAGAGTCAAGATCGTCATCATCTAGCTCAAGTGGAATGCTCAAGGCAAAGGTATAATCTTGATAGGTTTTCTATTTTACCGGTCTCGTGTCTTTGGGAGACCGGGTTATAGGATAGATAGTCGTACTATCAAGAGGGGCTCTCAAGTGAGTAACTCGATCGAATCGTTATGGAGAGCTCAAACCTTTGCATACTTTGCATATCATCTTTCTTGGTTCTTATTTGTCTTTTGTCTCCTTTGGGTTTTAGTGATTGTCGTGATCTTCATGACAAGCCTTGGTTTCTCAAAAACGGATTTCGTAAGAAAAACTTGTTGCGTTTTCGGTGGAGAAAATATTCCGTTCATCTTTGAGAATGTTCCCACACCTTCCATGTGTGGTAACTTCTCCATACTTTGAGGTATCAATATTTTCACCTTTTATTTGGATACTCCTTGCTGTTATCTTTCCAATGCATTTGGACTCACCTAATTCGGAATTCATTCGCAAAAGTTATGTGAGTTTTCGTGTTGGAAGTTTTACCGGTTGTTCCTTTTAGAGAGGTTAAACCTTTCTACATTTGGTTTTAGTTTCCATTGTTGGGCAGTGATGTTTCTCTGCATGATCTTGTAGAGTTTTTCATTACGAACTCAACGAGCCAAAGATCATCAAAAACGGAGTCCGGACGCAAAAGTTATGAAGTTTCTAGTTGAGCCATTTTTCGGTACTGACATGAACCGGATTATTGGAAACCGGATTTTTCGGGGCATACCGGATATTCCGGTTTCGACGGATTTCAGACCAGTTTTCGCACTGGAGTGAACTGGATTATTTGATCCGGATTATTCACTTCGGACCGGATATTCCGGTCCCAAAATTCCTGCACAAACGGCTAGTTCTTGTGGGGACCTATTTAAGGGGGCTTTCTTCCCCATTGGTCCCCAAGTCTTATAAGCAAGTTTTTCTCCCTCTCCTCCACCATTGTTGACCTTGGAAAGATTGCCCCTCTCCCAATCCCTCCTATGATTCTTGCATATCTTTGAGGGAGAAGGTAGAGGAGATCTAGATCTACATTTCCACCAATCCATCTTCCTTCTTAGTGAGGGAAACTTAGTAGATCTTGATCTTGGAGTTCTTGGTGTTTCTCCTCCATTGTTCTTCCTCTCTTATTCCCCCATAAGCATTTGTTGCTTTGTTGGAATTTGAGAGTGAAGGATTTGAGCACTTGTGCTCTTGCCATTTGCATCGGTTGCATCGGTTTGCTCTCTCCACGAGGATTCGTGGAAGTTGAAAGTTTGTGAGCTTGTTACTCTTGTGTCTTGGACCCTAGACGACTTGTGGTGTTCTTGGGAGCCTCCAATTGAGTTGTGGATGCGTGCCCCAAGATTGTGGTGACACCGAGAGCCTCCAATTGAGTTGTGGATGCATGCCTCGGATTTGAAGGTTGCCAATAGTGGAAGGTGAACAAGGCCTTTGTGGCGGAAGTTCATCGGAGAATAGGGTGAGGCCTTTGTGGTGTTGAGTAGGCCTTCGTGGTGAGCTCACACCCCTCCAACGAGACGTACTCCCCTTTGTGGGAGGAACTCGGGAATACATCTTCGTCTCCGTGTGCCTCGGTTATTTCTATACCCGAGCTTTTTACTTATGCAATTTACATTGTGATAGCCTTCGAGCTTGAAGTTATATATATTGCTATCACCTTGTTACTTGTCTTGCTTAGCATAAGTTGTTGGTGCATCTAGTTGGCCATAGAATATTTAGGTTGTATGCTTGTTAATTTAAACACCTAGTTTATTTCCGCATTTAGCAAGCCTTAACCGGAAAAGTTTTAATCGCCTATTCACCCCCCCTCTAGGCGACGTCGTTGTCCGTTCAATTGGTATCAGAGCCTCGTCTCTCTTTATTAGGCTTTACATCCTAGAGAGTACGATGTCGTTTAGAGAAATAGAACATGATTCCGCTTTTGTATTCTATGGTAGAAACTTTGATGTTTGGAAAATTCGCATTCTTAAATTTCTTACGGACATGGGTCCAAAGTATGTTAAGAGAATTGTAGGTATGGATTTTCCTCCTCCAAAGGATTCTCAAGATTTATCTTTAGAGGATAAGGAAAACTCTTATCTCGATACTCTTGTATCTAATGGTCTCTTGTGCTTTTTGAGCGATGTAGTCATTGAATCAATCAAGCCTTTTCGGAACGGTCATGAGCTATGGACAAAACTTCAAGATATATATGATGTGTCCAATATTATTGAGGATGATTGTTCTCCATCCACTTCCGGCCGTGATGAGTTCACATCTTTCTCCACTCCACCAACATGTGATTTGTCACAAGGTAATGATATGGTGAGTGGTGATAGAAATTGCATTGTGGATAGTGAATTTGCTATTGACTATACTTCATCTCTATCCCATTGCAATGATCTATCTTTGGACTTAATATCTTCTAGCACTCAAAATTCCATACATGCTAGTGTTGATAGTCCTTGCATATCATGTAATAGTTGTTTAACTAAATCTCATGATGATATGCTTCCTATGTCTTGTTTTCATGAAAATAATGCTTCCATTTCCTCTAGTACTTGTGTGGCTAACAATGTAGAGAAATCCCATTTTTTTGTGGAACAAGACATGGACCTTAATGGCTCTTCTAGTATATCTTCATCATCGCCATCCATTTCTCATATGTGCCTTATGGCTAGGGATTCAAAGGTATCACCACCTTTGGAACCCACTACATCTTGTGATGATGCGGACGAGGATATATTTTATGGAGAGTTTGAGGACGAAGACTCTTTAATGGAGAAGGGTGAGTTGGTTCTTCTTGATCTCCCTAAAGGTAGTAAAGCTATCACTCCTTTTAGTGAAATATTGGCTTTTGCTATTTATAGCGCTAAAATCATTGAAAAGAAAGGTGAGATTGAAAGAAGTGATGCCAATGAAAAGGCATCCCTCACTATGTCTCTTGAGGAAGAGTATGAGCTCCGAGTTACTCTTGAGGAGAAACTTGAATCTATTGAGGAGCTCTATAATGAACAAATAGCCTATCTCACTAAAGCACGTGACCATACCCATGCTAAATATAAAGTGCTTAAAAATGAAAAGGTTGAATTTGTTGTTGGCAATGCTAATCTAATTGAAGAAAACTCTAGGTTAAATAATGAGCTTGCCAAGTTATCTTCTTCTATTTCAATTGATGCTTGTGCTACTAACTCCACATCTTGTGAAGCATCTATTTTGAAGGAGAATGTTGAGCTAAGGGCTCAACTTGAGCTAATGACTAGCAAGTATGGGAAATTGGAAGAAAGTCATGAAAAGCTATCTAGCTCTCATGAGGATCTTCTAGAATCCCATACCAAGCTAAAATTAGCTCTTGAGGCTATCACTACAAAGGTAACATCTTGTGAGCCTCATGTGGTTACTAGCACAATATCTTCTAATAATGCTATATTGACTTGTGCTCGTATTAGTAATTCATCCTCCCATAATGTTTCTACATCTTGTGATGAATTGCTTTCCTTGCCTTGTTGCTATAACAATGAAGCATCTACTTCCTCTAGCTCTTGTGTTGATTCTAACCATGTAGAGGAAATTAAAGAGCTCAAGGCCCAAGTCACTTCTTTGAAGAAAGACTTGGAAAAGTGTCATGAAGGGAGTTCCACACTTGACAAGATGTTGAGAGTGCGAAGACTTCCCAATGACAAGAGTGGACTTGGATTCAACTCCCATCTCAAGAACAAGTCCATTATTGACAAGAAGAAGGGCCAAGAACAAGTCAAAGATCCGGCCAAGATATTTGCTTCAAGTGCAAGATTCAAGGGCACCATGTTAGATCTTGCCCTTTGAAAAAGAAGCCTCTTAGTGAGAAGCAACTAGGGAAGCGGCCTCTTGTTCAATCTCATGCTCAACCACGAGTTGAACAACGGCCACCTCCTAACAAGACTCAAGCCAATGCTCCTCTTGTTGAGAAGCCTATTGAGAAGAGAGAAAAGAGTCGATGTTGCTACCTTTGTCGCAAGAAGGGACATTTTGCTTCTTCATGCACTAATGGTACATTATCCAACCCTATCCTTGTTGATGATGTTTATTCTATTAGGAAGGATAATGTGGGCAATGTGTTTGCCAAGTATGTTGGTACTCCAAGTGGTGTCAAGAAAAGAACCATTTGGGTTGCCAAACCTATTGTGACTAACCTCTTAGGACCCAACTTGGTTGGGTACCAAAAAGCTCAAACTTGATCAATAGGTGGTGATGGAGGGCATTGGAGACTTGGCTATTTTATGAAGAATTAAGGGATCTTCATCAATTATATTTCCTCATGCCAAGTCACTTGGATTATATATATCTCTTACCCAATGTTCCTCCAAGCGGTAACTTGTATTTAAATCTATATACAATTGAAAGTTGCTTGCTCCCTTGCATATGTTAGTTTTGTTTTCTAGCATGTGTTTGTATATGTAGTGCTTCCTACTTACCTATCTTGAGTAATCTAGTTATGTTTATTGGTTTGCACTCCATGTACTTGTGTTCTTTGTGTTGAGCCTTCATTGCTATTGTTTCTTATCTTAGTTGGCTCTTTGGGAGATTAATGGACTATCCCATTTTGGGGGAGTAATATGCTTTGCACTTTACTATCCTAAAATGTGTGTACATGAGGAATACCACTTAGTGTTGATATATCAATATTATCTTGTCTCTATATGGTATGTCTTCCTCATGAGAAATTCAAATTCTAATGTCCATTAACTTTCTCTTGTTGGATTTATTTTTGCCTCTTGTTGATTTCAATGGATTATCACATTATGGGGGAGTAATAAGCTATGTGCATATTACAAGCCTAGAAAATGTGAACATGTGAGGTATTGCCACCTAGAGTTGATATTCTAGTTATCTTGTTCCTAAGTGGCACGTTGCTCAAACAAGTTCCATATTTACTTAAAATATCTTGTGTCTCTCTTCTTTGGTATCTTGTTTGTTAGAGAGTTTCTTGTTGCCTTGCTTTTTCGAGTTTTATTTGAAGCCTTCAAGAATCTCTATCTAAGCATGTTTTTATTCCTATCTTTTACCACAAGCTTATGTTTTGTGAATATGATTGTGAACAAATCTACCACCGAGAAATATCTCGATACATCTCTTGTCTTTGACAAGTTATAATAATTTGTGGTAAGTTTATTGATCATATTTACTTTGGCCATTGCTCTAATATTGCCTTGTTTCTTGCCAAGGATTTGTTTGGTTCAAACTACTTTGTGTCTTCCTTGCTCTACTCAAAATTTGTTTCATGCTTTCTTGAGTTAGGAAAAGCAATGATCCCATACTTGTGCACTTGTGTTCAAAGTCATACTTCTTTGGGTTGCACTATTCTTGGGGAAGCTATCCTACATTGAGTAGATCACCATTCCTTAAATTGGTATTGCATCTAATTGATTTTATTTAAACATTACTAGTGTTTGAATAATATATATGGAGAGTAATGATTCCATTGTGTGCATTTTGTATTCAAATGCAAGATCATAAATAATGCACTATTATTGGAAGAACTATCCTATATGCGTTTGAACACTTGTTGTCTTTAAATTTGTATGTTTTCCCAATGACTTGTCTCTTTGGAATACAAACACTTTTCGTCTTGGTACTTTGTGTGCTATCATGAAAAGTGTAGAGGGTTTGTTCACTCTTTTATGTTTTTTTTGGTATCCTCTCTATGTTGGTTTCCTCAATCATGTGTTGATTTGGGTCTTGATATATTTTGGACAATACTCTTTCTTTTCACTCTTGTGAGTGGCTTCTTGGTTTAATTAGTTCTTTGTCCAATTTGTATCTTGTTTTGGTTCTTGAAAGTTTTGTGCATGCATATTTACTATATATCTTTTGGCATGCTTACTTTCGTTGATCCAATATATAGGATAAACTCCATCAAATCCTAAATGGCTAAGATTTGCATGATATTCAAATTCATATCAATATGCACATATTTATGTGGAGTTTGTCCTATGTATTGTAGTTGTTCTAACTACTTCGGACCCAATGAGTTTGGGTACCATTTTGTACTTGAATTTTGGTTTTAGGTACAATGAAGATACATTGGTTGCTTGCTCCATTCATAAGGAAGGTGTTCTCACCATGGTATTATAGGAGTCAAGCTACGATGATTATCAAACTCGCATCCTCTTCATCACCAATGTCGTCTCGGTAACAAGTATCTATCTCATGCATACATTTCTAGCTTTCAACCTTGTGTAGGTTGCATCTTCGCATGATTTCCCTTTGTTGCATTTCATTTGGTTCTTGCAAATGTCTTATCAAAAGCATCTTTATTGCAACTATGAGTAAGCCGGGATGATTACATCCTAAGGGGATATTTATAATCATTTCCATGATTCACCAATCCCAAGTAGTTTAATCTAGCAACTTCTTCTTGAAGTATCTCATATGCAATATTGATGAATTCTCAAAAAAAACATTTGAATCTTTTGTGATATGCGTTTCCTTTCTCGAAGCATTCCAACTATCACTTTTCCCTTGTGATATTTGTGATTCTTTGATGAGTTTTGTGTGTTCATCTATATCCCCTTAAGATTAAACTAAGCTTAGTGCTTTGCTTTCAAGCAAAAATCTTATTGGTATATTAATGAACCTCTCTTGGATATCATGTTCTTCATCTTTTGTACCTATTTTGTGTGTGCATGTTTCTTTGTGGATATATATCTTTGTGATTGTTGTCCACTTAGAAACTTATACACACGATAATAGTTACATCTTTAATTGATATTCTATTTCTTTCGTGACCACTTTTTATTGCTTTATATTCCTTTGTGGTTCCTAAAAGGCACAAGCTTTGCTTTTGGTTTGGTATTCCTTTTGCATCTTAATAAGCTTGTGGACCTATGTGCTTTATCATTTGATGGTTTGTGTGTATGGGAAAGACATGATATGCACTATGTGCCTCCTATATTGAAAGACTATGTTGATGATTCTATCATCCTATTAGTCTCCTAAAAATGTTTTTCCTTGTCACACGCATCTATTTCGGTTGAGTAAGTATTTATTTGTCACTTCTTGATCTTCATTGCTAAACTTTTGTTTGTTTGCAAGTTGCTTTGCTTCATCTCCAATCTATTATCTTGCTCTTGTTTGTGTTCAAAATTATCTAGAAGGGAGTGATGATTCCATGTTGTGCACATTATATAGTAATTCAAATCTAACATTGTGCATGTACCTTGGGGAGTTCCCTCTTGATTTTCTAGAACACTTGGTTGATCCTATCAAAATATTGATGTTGGTCAATCGGTTTTTCGGATCCTTGTGGTTGGTTGCTTCTTTGTGAAAGTTTCCTTCAATTTTACTTTGCTTATAAATCTTTGGATCCTCAATATAGTTTGATCTCCCTCCATCTATTCATAGTTGGAGATATGCACTTGATTTCACTCATATCATGAGGAATGCATACACTATGGGGGAGCTCTTACTAGATTGGCCTTCTAATCTTTTTGCCCATTTCGGCAATGGATGCCAATGGGGGAGAAGTTTAGAGGGTTTAAGGGAATTTGGTTTATGCTTTAGTTTCGTTCTTAAGCATTTGCCTTTCCATGCTATTGCATCCTTGCTCTAGTTTAGCATGTTTGCTTTATTCATCATATAAACCCTCGTAAAAAGGGATTGTCATCAATTACCAAAATGGGGGAGATTGAAAGCGCATGGTTCCCCCATATGTGGTTTTGGTAATTAATGACAATCCTTATGGACTAATGTTTGCATTGAGTTATCTTTGTAGATCTTGTCCATAGGAAATAATGGAGTTCATGTGTTGAACTTTATTAGCTTCCTTAATGGCCATTGTTTCTTTCAAGGATTTATATGAAGAATGGTCATGGTTTGAGTTGAGCTTATTGCTAGTATGTCTTGAAAAAAAGGATTAGGTGATCTTTCATTATCATCTTCAAGACATCATCTTTAGAAGTGAGAAGCAAAGATACAAGGTTGATCAAGCAAGCGATCAACACACAAAGCTACAAGTTGTACCAAGTGGGATTGTGTATCTCATGGTATGGTAAGCAATTGTCAAATATAGCTTTGTGAACTAACCCATGATATGTGTGTGTCTCATCTCTATGTGTGGTTAGGTATCTTTCCATGGGCATGAACCAAAAGGAAGATTTCCTATAGCCCATGGTCTTTGTCATCGTCAAGCGGTGTTCGTCATCTAGCTTGACGTGGAAGCTCAAGTGAAGCATCTAGAAGATATCCTATGCTTGATGCTTGCCACCCTTTTGGAGATTGTGGCCTTGTGAAGATTTTCCGAAGGGTCTCTCCCATAATGGTGTATGGGGGAGCTAGTCTCTCCCATAATGGTGTATGGGGGAGCAACTTGCAAGTCTTCATCAAGCGGAGTTTGTGCTAGCAAGCGCAATCAAGAAAGAAGATCCAACTTGAGAGAGTCAAGATCGTCATCATCTAGCTCAAGTGGAATGCTCAAGGCAAAGGTATAATCTTGATAGGTTTTCTATTTTACCGGTCTCGTGTCTTTGGGAGACCGGGTTATAGGATAGATAGTCGTACTATCAAGAGGGGCTCTCAAGTGAGTAACTCGATCGAATCGTTATGGAGAGCTCAAACCTTTGCATACTTTGCATATCATCTTTCTTGGTTCTTATTTGTCTTTTGTCTCCTTTGGGTTTTAGTGCTTGTCGTGATCTTCATGACAAGCCTTGGTTTCTCGAAAACGGATTTCGTAAGAAAAACTTGTTGCGTTTTCGGTGGAGAAAATATTCCGTTCATCTTTGAGAATGTTCCCACACCTTCCATGTGTGGTAACTTCTCCATACTTTGAGGTATCAATATTTTCACCTTTTATTTGGATACTCCTTGCTGTTATCTTTCCAATGCATTTGGACTCACCTAATTCGGAATTCATTCGCAAAAGTTATGTGAGTTTTCGTGTTGGAAGTTTTACCGGTTGTTCCTTTTAGAGAGGTTAAACCTTTCTACATTTGGTTTTAGTTTCCATTGTTGGGCAGTGATGTTTCTCTGCATGATCTTGTAGAGTTTTTCATTACGAACTCAACGAGCCAAAGATCATCAAAAACGAAGTCCGGACGCAAAAGTTATGAAGTTTCTAGTTGAGCCATTTTTCGGTACTGACATGAACCGGATTATTGGAAACCGGATTTTTCGGGGCATACCGGATATTCCGGTTTCGACGGATTTCAGACCAGTTTTCGCACTGGAGTGAACCGGATTATTTGATCCGGATTATTCACTTCGGACCGGATATTCCGGTCCCAAAATTCCTGCACAAACGGCTAGTTCTTGTGGGGACCTATTTAAGGGGGCTTTCTTCCCCATTGGTCCCCAAGTCTTCTAAGCAAGTTTTTCTCCCTCTCCTCCACCATTGTTGACCTTGGAAAGCTTGCTCCTCTCCCAATACCTCCTATGATTCTTGCATATCTTTGAGGGAGAAGGTAGAGGAGATCTAGATCTACATTTCCACCAATCCATCTTCCTTCTTAGTGAGGGAAACTTAGTAGATCTTGATCTTGGAGTTCTTGGTGTTTCTCCTCCATTGTTCTTCCTCTCTTGTCGTGGTGGTGTCACGGCAGATGCCATGGGATGGCTAAAGATGTGGGGACGAAGGACGCTGGAGGTGCTCGGGGAGGGATCACGCGACGAGTAGCCGCGTGAGGTACGAAGTAAACATTGCAAACAACATGATCTACCCAGGTTCAGGGCCCTCGTGAGGAGGTAAAACCCCTACTCCTGCCTTTCTTTGTGTATTTTGGTATCTCTCCGAGTAGCCACAGTACAAGGTTCTAGCTACCGAGTAGCCACTCTCCTCTAGATGAAGAACTAGGTCAAGAACTTAGGGTTTCCAGTATGCGATGTGTGTTCGATCCTGTGTCCGATCCTCACGCAGGAGGCGGCGGGGCACCTTATATACATGGTGCCCAGCCGGATACGTCCAAACATGGACAAGTGTCGACATAGTGTGCACATCGTCCTTCTTCCGGGTTCCCGCTGACAGCTTTGGTTCCTAACCTTGGCTTCATCTGGAAAGTCGTTGGGCAAAACTAGGGGACAGACTGGTATCACTGTACCTAAGCACAGAGTAGGCCCCCCTTATACTGCCACGGCCTGCTTCCATGCTGTCACTGTCAGGCAGGCCGGTCCCAGATGAACAGTAGTTCGAATGCTGCCAAGTACGGACCCAGGATACGCGGGATCCTGTGTCAGAACGGCTCCTTTGACTTTCTGGCCCGAGTAGCTTCCCGCCAATTGTTCCCGCCAATTGTACTCGGGCCAACTCCTCTACTCGAAAGGATAGAACTTGATTGATATCTCCTTCTGGTCATCTTGAGGTAAGACCGAGTAGCAGTCTGCCGGGTAGCGGGTACCGGGTAGTCGGATACTCGACCAAACCTCTCTTCTGTTAGCTGCTTTTACCACTTGCCTTTACCCTACTCGGGGGTAACCCCCCGACAGCAGTCCCCGAAGCTGGTTGAGTCTTGCGAACTCGTTCACTAGGCTCTGCCAGCTTAAAACTAATCTTTTCCTCATGGCCCTTGAACCTCAAGATGCCGAGTAAAGCATCCGAGTAGCTCTCCGAAAAGTATCTTGCGTCTCATGTCTGCCGAGTAGCACTTGCTTTCTACTCTGTAACCGAGTAAAAAGACTTAGAGAATTTTCTTGAATTGAGCCCTTGCGGCGCAGAGCACGATCCAGCCCTTCGTGCGGCGACTGAACACGTGTCAGGCATCCATGACCCCGTCGTTTCGCTGCCACGACACGACGTGCCACGCGCCCAGTTTTCACGGGGCGGGCCCACCAGCTCGTTATGTCCCATCAAGCGTAATTATAGGCCACGATCATGTGGTGGGATCAATTGCGGCCGTTACGCGCGCGCCCCGCGCGTGTGTGCGTTTCTAGCCGGCCACATGCCCCACCACACGCCACGATCGATCCCACTTCCACGATTGTAACGGTAAACCCGCGGAGAGGATATAAATACCCCCGCCGGTAACTTTCTTTTCCTCTTCCTTCGCACTATTCCTCTTTCGTCCTCTGTTCTTCTCCGTCACCGAGCTCTCCGCCGCCGCGCAACCTTTCGCGCCGCCGCGGACTCAATCCGTCCAACCAACTTCTCAATTCACTCCACTCCTCCTACTCGAGACCATGTCTCGCGCCGGCTGGGCGGGCTCGATCGTCACCGCTGAAGACTGCGCCTGGCTCGTGAACACCCGGAGGGTTCCTCCTGGTGTGGAGTGCCGGGCGCCTGGCCAGGAAATCGTGCCAACCCCGCGGGAGGGTGAGCGCGTTGTGTTCCTCTCGCACTTCGAGCGCGGCTTCGGATTGCCGGCCTCTGACTTCCTCCGCCGCTTCCTCGACCGCTTCGGCCTTCAGATGCACCACCTGCCGCCCAACGCCGTCGTCTTCCTCGCCTACCACGCCGTGGTGTGCGAGGCCTTCCTCGGCATCCGCCCGACAACGGACACATGGCTGAGATACTTTCATCTCCGCCAGCAGACCGTCGGGAGGAAGGAAACCGCAGGCGTGGCCGGCCGCGCAACCGACACCGGCTGCGCCATGATGGTACAGCGGTCGGGGACCAACCATCCCCGTATCAAGGGGTTGAACTCCTGCCGAATGTGGCAGAAGACGTTCCTCTACATCAAGAACATCCCCGCCGCGGAAGGAGCCCAGGTAAGTGATCGAATCAATCTGCCCGCGTGGAGCACTCGCGCTCCGACCGGGAAGAATTGGAAAACGAAGCCCGTCAACGACGCCAACGCCATCGAGATAGAAGCCAGACTCGGTCGGTTGATCGAGAAGGGCCTCAAGAATGACGAACCCGTGGCGTGCTGGATCCAGCGCCGCGTGCTGCCTCTGCAGGAGCGCTCCCACCTCATGTGCTACATGGGAGGCCCTCGCGACTGCACCAGGACAACCACCATTGAGCTCGACAACATCGACGTTCCCGCGCATGCGAGGACCATCTTGACGACAAGCCTCGACGACAATTGGCAGTATGGGTTCGTCCCATACAGCCGCACGAAGCCGATTAAGCGGGTACGTCATCCTTACTCTTCTTTCTGCCTATGCTCTCCGAGTAGACAGCCTCCACTTCTTGCCGCGATTAGCGATTGCCTTTCGTACCGAGTAGAATACTCAGCCGAATCGCTTAGGCTCAATGTGCTTTGTGCTTGCACGCCTTGATGAGTAGCCCACTCGAGAATAATTCTTAGGCTTAGTGTGCTTTGTGCCTGCACGCCTTTCCGAGTAGAATATCCAGCAATCGTGCTTAGGCTTAGTATGCTTTGTGTCAGCACGCCCATCCGGGTAGAATACTTTGTAAACTGCTTAGGCTTAGTGTGCTTTGTGTTTGCACGCCTATCCGAGTAGAACACCTTTCCGCTACTCGGCTAACCTGTGATTCCTTTCTGTTCTTCAGATCCTCACTCGCCAGGGTATTGAGAGCTGCGAACGTTTCGAGGGCAACTGGCTTGCTGACCGTGAGGAGGACGATGTGCCTTCCTTCGACGCCGCAGGTCAGATCAACCTTCCTCATTCTCCCACGATGGAGAAGCAAGACGCTGAACCGTCTCTTCACGATTGGTCCGAAGACGAATTCGAAGGTAACAACGTACTCACTTCGCTTGTTTGCGAGAAGCGTCAATCCCTTGTTTGTTGTTCCTGATTTTCTTCTTATCTTTTCTTGAATCCGCAGATGAAGCTGCTGACGAGAACGAGGGCGAGGACGATGACGAGGACAAGGACGATGCGGTCCTTGTCGTCAAACCTCTGTCCGTCTCAGCCCCCAACACCCGCAAGCGGACTGGCAGTGACGCCCAAGAGCCTCCAGCCAAGAAGAAGAAGCCAGTCGAGAAGCAGAAGCCGACCAAGGTAGTCACGAAGAGACTAAGGCGAAAGCTCGCCTCCACCAACGCGTAAGTTTCTTCTCGGTTGTCTCCCTTCTCGCACTGTGTTGTTTTCCCAATCCTTTTCTACTTTCTGAATTTCTCTTTCTCTATAGACCTCCCATGGATGCGAGTGCTGCTCTCGCGCCCGATCAGGCTACGAAACCAGCAGCACCACTTATCAACCTCGACGATGACGAGGACGACACCGCCAACGCTGCTGCTGCGCAAGCACAGGCCACTCCTGCTCGAGGAGCAGATTCAGAGCAGCAGTCCCGTGCGGAATCAGCAGCATAGGACACCGCTACACATCATGAGAGACCCCCTTCTCCTCCGGCCAACACCACCGAGGAGACCCAAGATGAAGAGATGCAGGACAACGCCGCCCTCGAGCGGCCAGAAGCTGAGCAAGAGCAGCCCACCACAGGAGCTGCTGACCAAGTGAACCCCGCTGCCGAGCGGCGGGTAGAAGACGCCACTGCCACGGATGCCACTATGACAGATGCCACCATCACAGATGCCTATCCACTGAGCGACGCGCACAGAGGCGCCGCACCGACTAGCGCCCAACTAGATGCTGCGCAAGGTGATGGGTCCGCGGCACCACCAATTGTTCAAGGCGCCACAGCGCCAGATTCTTCCTTGGGGCCGCAGAATAAGGATACAACCAGTCCTCCTGCCGGGCGAGTAACCAGGAAACAGGCCCAGGCCCTTGAAGCTCTGAAGGAGGCAGTCGAGAAAAGAGCAGCCGAGAAAGAGGCTGCCGAGAAGACCGAGGCTGAGAAAGAGGCAGCCGAGAAGGAAGCCGCCGAGAAGGCGAAGGCGAGAGCTGAGGGAAAGAAGCTCGAAGATCCCGAGCAGCAGAGAGCCGAAAAAGAGAAGGCGAAGAAACGGGCCAGAGATCAGATGCCGCCACCAACCTTGGGCGGAGCGTTGGTTATTCGAGAGTCCGGCCCGGTTGCCACTGCGACCGCTGCCGCCGCCATCGCCGCTGGCCAACCTTGCTTCCCGGACTACATGGTTCAGGTTAGCCAGCAAAACACAATTGGCTTCTCTCCCAAGGACAAGCAGCTTGCCCTTCTGAGGGGACGAAAGGCCGTAGCCATGAACTCCCCTCCCCCAGATCCAAACCAGAACCAGTCCGTCACTATCGCTTCTCGGGGAGTCCAAAATCCAACGATAACCACGAAGAGCCTCGAGCAGGTGCTGGATACCATTGGCTTTATCAACGCCAAATGGGACAGCAAGGTTCTCGGCACGGACAACTGGCACGGCCTTGGTCTCGGCGCAATCGACTACATGCGCGTCGAGTGGAACAAAGTGGATCTGGGATACAAGCCCATGACCGTCTCCACCGACACCGCCACTCTCGCTGCCAAGATGTTCCTGCACCGCAAGAACGCCGAGGACATCGAGCAAGCCTATGCAGTAAGCTTCAACTTGTCCTTCTCCGAGTTGAATTTTTTTCTCTCCTATTCGCCTTTACTTTCCTTTACCATCACCCAGTCCCCGAGATTCTGGCCGAGTAGGCGGATGCTCTTCCGAGTAGCCGCCTTCTCGGGTTGAATCTTTCACTTCTGCGTTTAACTTGTTTTCTTCTCGCTTCTCAGGATAGCGTTCTGAAGAGGACCAACCTATACCGCGTGCTGCTCTGGAATCATGCTATCGCCAGGAGGCGAATTGCTGCTTTGGAACGGGAGAAAGCAGCTGTGGAGGCAGCCAAGAAAGATGCGAAAGACAGCACTCAGAGGCTGTCTGAAGTGGAAGGTACGCTTTTAGCCACGCGGTTCTTGCGTTTTCTGTTTACGCCCGCTTCTGCTTTCTTTTGCGCTAACCATTCCTACTCTGCAGAGAACCTGAAGACCTTAACTGAGGAGCACGAGAAATGCCGTGCGTTTGTGGAGGACGCCGAGGCCACCATCAAAAGATTAGAAGGTGAGTTATCATTTACTCGGTTTGCCTCTTGTTTCTTTTGCTTCTCTGCTTCTCTGCTAACCTTGTCTGGCTTTTCGCAGAAGATCATAAATTGTTCGTTGAAGCCCACCAAGACTGCGTCAAACCAGAGGAAGTGCAGCAGCAATTATCCAACCAGGCCGTGGAGCTGGTGAAAGAACACACAACCGAGATGGAACAGCTGCAACTCCAGCTGCAGAAAGCCCTCAAAGATGCTCTCGACCTCGGTGCCGAGAGGGACCGATTTGTCGCCGAGAAGGCCAAGGCGGAGACAACCTTCAGAGCCAAGGAGAAGGCCCTTGAGCAGGAATGCGAGACGCTGAAGAAGGCCAACGCTGGGCTCTTTGCTCAAATGAATACTCTGCGCCAGGTCCAAGAGAGGCACATATCCAATGAGGAGGCGTGGAAAGTCCAGTTGCAGCAGCTGCGCCGCGAGCTTCACGGTAAGTTTCCTCACTTCTGCATCTTTTCTTCTCGGTTTGGTCTCTTTTCGGATCCCAAAACTAAATTTCTCCCTTGCTTCTGTGCAGAAATCTTCCCTCATCTCGTGTCCGCCAGCGCGCCAGCCTTGGCCAAGGCCCGAGCAGTTCGCCTTGAGAAGGGCGAAGCCTCGGATACCAGAGCCGAGATTGAGGACATCCTGCTGGTGCTGAAGGGGTACTTCGAGCGTCTAGCCGGCGTGGGCACCGACCTGGTGCGCGTCGGCTTCGCGCTCCACAAGCTGTTCTGGCCCGAAGATTCCGCGCCGACAACGATTAATGGCCTTGCTCTGAAGCTGCAGAATGTGAAGGCCGAGCTGAAGAAGTGGCGCGCTTCGGGAGCTCGGGCAGGTGCTGACTTAATGCTCCTCTGCGTCGCCTCATGGTATGAGAATTTGAATATGGAAATCATCCGTGGGAAACGCGAGAAGTCCAAGTGGGAGATGGACCCCAGCTGCGTGGCCGCGCGCAAGTTGATTGCGTACGAGGTCGCGGAGTGCGCTGAGACGGACGTCTTCATCGACGGCCTCCCCGAGCCCGACACCGAAGTGGAGGAGGGCGAGGAAGAGGATGAGGAGATAGACTCTGATCTGGAGTCAGGTTTCTTCGAGTCCCCCAAGGGCAAGGCCGGGAAGGGGAAGGCCACGGCCGTCGCGAGTAGCGATGAGGAGGCTGAGCACATCGACACCGCCACACTCGACTTCGGCACCTCTTTTTTGCACATTTCAAATTGTTTCAAATTTCAAATTCAAACAATTCATTTCAAATTTGGTTAATTCCATAAGTAATTCATACTTAATTCAAATAACACAAATAAAATATGTTTTTCAGTCCAAATTCAATGTAATTTCTGTTTATCAACTTTGTTTTGCAATTTGGACAATTAAAATTAAGGTTATTTAATGATCCTTAAAAATGACAAACTAAATGGCATAATTAATAACTTTCAAATGATTGCTCCAAATTAAATACTCAAAACATGAATTTCATCCAAAATTACATGCCACACTTGAATATCAACTTTGTTTTCTGGTTTGCAACATTTAATATGAATAATTGTTTCACCTCTCATTTAATGCATTTAAATTTGGTAATGTGCTCAACTAATTCATTTAAAGTTGTTTCTCAACCAATAAAGTATGTTTTCCAATCAGTTTCATGTCATAAACATGTTCATGCCATCCATATCTCTGTTTGCATCTTATCTTGTGCACTTTAGATTTTTTTATGCATGTTCAGCTATATGACAACATATGGAATGTGTGGGCTAATTAATTCCAACCGTTGCCCCATTCCATTTAAATTGCCTAACTCATCTACTTTATTGTTTGCCATGCTAATTAACAATCAAATTGATGGTTAGCTAAACAACTTGAACCAATTCCTATTTCTCCGGACTCTGGTTCCGATTAAATTGCTTAAGTTGTTTCCCCTGTTGCATCTTGCCATGCCATGCATATAAACTAGGATCATGCTGGATCTTTTGCCGTAGTAGTAATTGTTGCATCCGGTGTTTCTTTTAGTTCGTTGCTTCTTCGCGGATAGGACGTTGAGATGATGTGAGCAACGACAAGTTCTGCGGATGTACCTCTACCTTGCTGGATCTCAGGCAAGTATACTCACTTGCTACCTTTGTTGCCTTTCCTCACTTGTTACCGATTCTTTCCGTTGTTCTTATTCTAGCCTTTTGATTCGATGCTTGTGTCTCGATCCTATCGTATGTTTACCTTGCAGCCATGATATAGCTTTTCCTTCCACTTCCTATTAACCGTTGATTGTTTACCTCGTTGGCCTTCGTGTCGTAGTTGCATGCTTAGTGTTGTTTGCGCTTAAGTCTTGTTGTCCGTCTTATCACCTGTTTAGTTTGATAGTTGGGTTTCAATTCAATCAACAACACGTCAATGTTTTGGGTAATAATAATTTGCTGATAAGGCACCGGCAGGTGGCCCGGCGTGGTTTTGAAGCCTGCTAGTGTCGACCCTAATAGGAAAAGGGTCTTGTCTACTGATCCATGATGAGCGCACTAACCGCATGTGGGAAGCGTGTATGGGCGCCCCCCTCAATTTGACTCGATTCGCATCTCGTCCAAATCGCCGCACTTAGTTCGGGCTTTCCATTTGCTGCACGCATATGCAGGTACGAACCCGAGGCCAGGGTGGAATTTTTGTAGTCGGCATTTAGGGCGGCGTGGTCTTCCAGTGCTATGAGGGTCCCCTTTTCTTCGGGGGCTCGATTAGCCGCGCACGCACAGCACGCAGTGCTTTGGGCTTGATGCGAAGAAGAGTTGAGTTGTGTTGAGTGCCCCGCTTGGTGGGAAAGGCCTTCCCATCTGGCGGGTTATTCTTACGTGTACGGCCAAATTGGTGCACCCCTGCAGGGTTAAATCTTCTCGATAAGCCGTGTTTTCCGCGGTTATGGTTGACTTGGTGAAAGTACTGGCTAACAAGTACTCAGAACAACTTACACCTAACTAATGATAACCTGACTAGTAATAGTCTTTTTGACACAATAACTTGATCCATCATTAATCCAACTGTGTGAGTTATCCTTGGGTTGCTTCCTTAGGAGGGGGTAACATTGGATCGGTTTGTTTGGTGGTTAACAATAGTTGGTTACAATACGCGATCTTATCTTCTTTCTGTTAGCCGGAAGTTGTAGTATGTATCTGTAGTTGGTTAGTGCAGCCCGCTGCCGCTTCTCTGCAATAATCCCTACCTTTCCGTTGTACCCCAAAGTATTTGTATCTTGTGATGATCGGTTGCGCTGGTATCTTGTGAGTATGGTTTATCCACTTGCCAGTACTTAACCGTACTGACCCACGAATTCATTTCCGTGGCTGCATATTCAACATTGCAGTCAACAGGTTTGAAGTCTGACGACGTTAGCTTGGGAATCCCTCCGGCTTGGCCTGGGCAGGGATTGGACGCTCTCGGTTATCTTCAGGACTCTTAGTCCAATTTGTATCTTGTCCGTAGTCGGACGCTATGTTGTTTCTTCCGCTGTTATTTGGATCTTTGTATTGTATCAGTTGTATCCTTGACTCGTTTGAGTCGTCTTGTATAAATCTATTCTGTTGTTGTGGATTATTCGTGAACTGTTGTAATGTTATCACAAGTGGCAACCTGGAATCGGTTATTATACGGATTCAGCGGAAATGCTGAAATCTGCATAGTGCCCGATCCCGGGGCGTCACAAATGGTATCAGAGCATGGTTTCCGATTCCCGAGATTGTTTCGATACGAATGGTTATCGAAGCAACGGGTCCGCAAAGCCTGTAGGATAACCTAGCTAACGGTCGTTGTTTCTAGAGTGTCAAAAACTATTTCTGGTAAACTATTTTGGAAACATCTCAATAGGATTCTTGTTTTCTCCTTATCTCTATTCTACTTCTCCTTCTATCTCATTTGTTTTGGAGTCTACTCTCGTACTCAATCTTTCAAAGTGTTAGGATCCTACGTGGGTGGACGTTTTTTGAGCCTTTAACCTAATAGGTTCGATCATCGGAAGATTCCTGGTGGAAGAACATCGTCATCAGCCCGAGCAAGATTCCCTTGTTAGTGGTGTCGAGAATCCCTTGTTAGTGGTGTCGAGGAGATCAACTGGAAGCCTGAAGAATCGTTAGTCGAACTTCTTTTCCCTCCCGGGTTAGCAGGTGGATTGCGAGGGCGCAATCCCTTGTTAGTGGTGTCGTCTGTAACACCTGGGGTGTTCCCCCTTAGTAGAATTGGTTGTTTTTTTTCTTTTTGCTTGCATCATATGCATTGCACCATGTTTTCACCACAACTGAAAAATTCAAAAACAATTAAAACTTTCACACATGTCCAAAATTCCAATTGAAAGTTGCAAAGTAAACCACTCAATTGTTTTTCAAAAAGTTTGAAGTTGAATTTATTTAAATTGCCTGCTAAATAAAAATTTCCCTTTTGTTAAAACCCTAATGGCAAATTAAATTTCCAATCCATTCCTTCTTAATGGGCATGTTTCCAATTGTGGTTTAAACATTGAATTCTTGCAAACAATTAAAATTCAATAAATGTTTTCCTAATTGTTTGAGTTAGTGGAATAAAATTGTTTAAAATTCAATCTTTATGAAATACTATGGAAATTCAAACAACAACTTAAAAACTCAAATGAATATTTCAAATTTGTTTGGAATTAATGTTCACAATTGCTTTGACATTTCTGTTTGAAAACTAATAAAAATATTTCCTAAAAATATAACCCTAACACTTATCCTTTTTCTCTCCCTCTCTTCTTTTACAAAAAAAGGAACAAAAGAAATAAAACAAGAGATAGGCAGCCAGCCCATTTTCCTTTTTTCCCTCTTCCCAGCCCATCACCACCCAAGCCCATTTTCTTCTGGCCCAATACCCTTTCGTGTGTTGTCTCCTTCCTCGCTGTCGTCATCCTCTGTACGACCTCGCTCCCCACCGTGAGATCCTCTCGCCCCACTCCGATGTGCTGCCGTACCGATGCTCAACGCCCCATAAAACCTAGCCCTTCCCTCTGCTCGCCCCTAACCCTAGGCCCTAGCTCTACCCTCTCTTCCTTCGCCGCCGTCCTCTCTCTTCTACCCCATCGATCATCTCTGTCTCTGTTCCCCCCAAATTCCACCGAGAACATCTAGCACCGATCGATCGCCGTGGGAAACGGGAGCTCCACCCGAGGGCGGGAACGGAACCGTGGTGACTCCCTCGACATGCCTCGCTTCCTCGTTGTTGCTGGGAGCCACCGTGGATGCCGCGCCGTCGCCGGAAGAACCCCGCCGCTGCTGCACGTCGTCAGCAGCCTCGCGTCCTCGACACAAACCGCGGTGAGGCCCCTCTGCTCCTCTGTTCCCGTCGCAGCGAGCGCTCGCAAGCACTGCCTCCCTCGCACACGCTGCACACGCACGAGCACCTCCAGCACGCTGAGGCCGCCGTGATCCCGTCGAGTCGTAGCCGGTTGATAGGTGCCATCGCTGACAGCTGAAGCAGCTGCAGTTTCGTCAGTTTGGCACGAGGCCGTGGCTTTTTACCTGAAAAACCCTGCAGCTGTACTCTGAACCAAACAGCAGCAGCAGCGCAGTGGTTCAGTTCCTGCGCGCACACCGCGAGGGCAGCTGATCGATTCCCCGCGGACGCATTTAGCCCACCTTTTTGCGATTTACCTCACGCAGGGGCAGGACCCACTGGTCAGCGACCCCAGCTGCCAGCACAGCTGCCAACCGCGCCCACGTGGACGCCACAGATGCACGGTCCCGCACTGCAGAGGCCCAGGCTAGGGTGCCCTGGGTGAAAAACGCCCCAGGGGCCCATCTGCAATTCCTTTTCCTTCTTTTTAGGTCCCTGTTATTACAGTTTGATCCCTAATCTTAAAATGATAATAACTTTTATTTCCTAAATTCAAATGATGCAAATAAAATATGTTTCTTGAACCAAATTTAATTCTCTACCTAGTTAAATCATTTGTTTTCTGTTTTGCACATTTCAAATTGTTTCAAATTTCAAATTCAAACAATTCATTTCAAATTTGGTTAATTCCATAAGTAATTCATACTTCATTCAAATAACACAAATAAAATATGTTTTTGAGTCCAAATTCAATGTACTTTCTGTTTATCAACTTTGTTTTGCAATTTGGACAATTAAAATTAAGGTTATTTAATGATCCTTAAAAATGACAAACTAAATGGCATAATTAATAACTTTCAAATGATTGCTCCAAATTAAATACTCAAAACATGAATTTCATCCAAAATTACATGCCACACTTGAATATCAACTTTGTTTTCTGGTTTGCAACATTTAAATTGAATAATTGTTTCACCTCTCATTTAATGCATTTAAATTTGGTAATGTGCTCAACTAATTCATTTAAAGTTGTTTCTCAACCAATAAAGTATGTTTTCCAATCAGTTTCATGTCATAAACATGGTCATGCCATCCATATCTCTCTTTGCATCTTATCTTGTGCACTTTAGATTTTGTTATGCATGTTCAGCTATATGACAACATATGGAATGTGTGGGCTAATTAATTCCAACTGTTGCCCCATTCCATTTAAATTGCCTAACTCATCTACTTTATTGTTTGCCATGCTAATTAACAATCAAATTGATGGTTAGATAAACAACTTGAACCAATTCCTATTTCTACGGACTCCGGTTCCGATTAAATTGCTTAAGTTGTTTCCCCTGTTGCATCTTGCCATGCCATGCATATAAACTAGGATCATGCTGGATCTTTTGCCGTAGTAGTAATTGTTGCATCCGGTGTTTCTTTTAGTTCGTTGCTTCTTCGCGGATAGGACGTTGAGATGATGTGAGCAACGACAAGTTCTGTGGATGTACCTCTACCTTGCTGGATCTCAGGCAAGTATACTCACTTGCTACCTTTGTTGCCTTTCCTCACTTGTTACCGATTCTTTCCGTTGTTCTTATTCTAGCCTTTTTGATTCGATGCTTGTGTCTCGATCCTATCGTATGTTTACATTGCAGCCATGATATAGCCTTTCCTTCCACCTCCTATTAACCGTTGATTGTTTACCTCGTTGGCCTTCGTGTCGTAGTTGCATGCTTAGTGTTGTTTGCGCTTAAGTCTTGTTGTCCGTCTTATCACCTGTTTAGTTTGATAGCTGGGTTTCAATTCAATCAACAACATGTCAATGTTTTGGGTAATAATAATTTTCTGATAAGGCACCGGCAGGTGGCCCGGCGTGGTTTTGAAGCCTGCTAGTGTCGACCCTAATAGGAAAAGGGTCTTGTCTACTGATTCATGATGAGCGCACTAACCGCATGTGGGAAGCGTGTATGGGCGCCCCCCTCAATTTGACTCGATTCGCATCTCGTCCAAATCGCCGCACTTAGTTCGGGCTTTCCATTTGCTGCACGCATATGCAGGTACGAACCCGAGGCCAGGGTGGAATTTTTGTAGTCGGCATTTAGGGCGGCGTGGTCTTCCAGTGCTATGAGGGTCCCCTTTTCTTCGGGGGCTCGATTAGCCGCGCACGCACAGCACGCAGTGCTTTGGGCTTGATGCGAAGAAGAGTTGAGTTGTGTTGAGTGCCCCGCTTGGTGGGAAAGGCCTTCCCATCTGGCGGGTTATTCTTACGTGTACGGCCAAATTGGTGCACCCCTGCAGGGTTAAATCTTCTCGATAAGCCGTGTTTTCCGCGGTTATGGTTGACTTGGTGAAAGTACTGGCTAACAAGTACTCAGAACAACTTACACCTAACTAATGATAACCTGACTAGTAATAGTCTTTTTGACACAATAACTTGATCCATCATTAATCCAACTGTGTGAGTTATCCTTGGGTTGCTTCCTTAGGAGGGGGTAACATTGTATGGGTTTGTTTGGTGGTTAACAATAGTTGGTTACAATATGCGATCTTATCTTCTTTCTGTTAGCCGGAAGTTGTAGTATTATCTGTAGTTGGTTAGTGCAGCCCGCTGCCGCTTCTCTGCAATAATCCCTACCTTTCCGTTGTACCCCAAAGTATTTGTATCTTGTGATGATCGGTTGCGCTGGTATCTTGTGAGTATGGTTTATCCACTTGCCAGTACTTAACCGTACTGACCCACGAATTCATTTTCGTGGCTGCATATTCAACATTGCAGTCAACAGGTTTGAAGTCTGACGACGTTAGCTTGGGAATCCCTCCGGCTTGGCCTGGGCAGGGATTGGACGCTCTCGGTTATCTTCGGGACTCTTAGTCCAATTTGTATCTTGTCCGTAGTCGGACGCTATGTTGTTTCTTCCGCTGTTATTTGGATCTTTGTATTGTATCAGTTGTATCCTTGACTCGTTTGAGTCGTCTTGTATAAATCTATTCTGTTGTTGTGGATTATTCGTGAACTGTTGTAATGTTATCATAAGTGGCAACCTGGAATCGGTTATTATGCGGATTCGGCGGAAATGCTGAAATCTGCATAGTGCCCAATCCCGGGGCGTCACAGCATCCTTGATGGTTGCGGCTGCTCTCACCAGATGATAGTGGTAGGCGACCATGTCTTCGTGTGGCGATTCCGCTGCGGGTGGCTTGCTCGTTCGCATAACCTCCTTGGCTCGGTCCCAAGCTTCCCGCGTGACGCTGATTATGGTGCGTTCTGCCGCGCTGTGTTATGTTTCCGGGGGTAGCTCCGATCCTGCCATGCAGACTTGAGCCATGCGTGGCTCGTGCGTCCTAGGCCCTGATCGGAAAGCTCTTTGGACTCGAGAAGGTTCCTCTGTCGAGAGGGTATGGTAGTCATTGGTATTGAAGCGGACAGACTCGCCACTTTTCTCCAGATGAAGGCGCGAGTCGACGGCTCCTGATTCAGATCCTGATTCTTCCGGGAAGTGGAGGATTCCATCCATGTTGGTCACGAACTTCAGGCTCCCGAACGTCAGGGTGACGCTCCTCTCCAGATCGCTGAATACCGGGCGTGACTCCGGCAAGTGAGGGGTGACCACGACAGATCCGATCCGTATAGGATTGTTCGGAGCCGTAGTCAAGGGTTTCCAACGAGAGTTGGTTGTCGATGAAGCCAAAGATGCCGGAGATCCAGCGCCCGCCGTTCCCACAGACGACGCCAATTGTCGAATCTGAGACTCTACAAATCCCTCGGGTGAACCCATAGGGTTTCGAATAGGAGAACCCATGAGCGCTAGTGGCGATCGTCGGCTAAACAGGGGGCAAGATTTACCGAGGTTCGGGGCCCTCGTAGAGGTAAAACCCTTACTCCTGCCTCTGTCGATCTGTATTAATCGAGTAGATCGGTTACAATGATGGTGGCTCAAGTCGAGAGTATGTTCTCGAGCTCAAGGCTTTGGTGTTGCGGTATTGCTCGGTCCTCTTCCGGTGGCTCTCCTGGCCTTATATAGGTGGCCAGTTCTCAAACCCTACCTGGAGAGGACTCGAACTCTAACCCTATGTCGGTTACAAGTTTCCTAACTTAACCCGGAAGGTAATGCGGGTGGGCTCCACGTGGGCCTTCTGGAACACTCCAAGGGCTCCTCTTCTTGGGCCTTAACCTTGGTCCTGAGATGGGGTGTCCTTACCCGTAGGGTCCAGGATCCATGCCTTCGTCAATTCATGTTTACCTTCAAGACATCATCATCATGAATAAAGAGAAGATACTTAGTTGATCAAGTTGAAGTGCAAGTTCAAGATGAGCATCAAGAAGAGTTCAAATGTTTGATGCTTGCCACCCACATGGAGATTATAATCAAGTGAAGATTGACATGTGAGAAGCTCTCCCATATTATATTATGGGGGAGCAATTTACAAGTCTTCACAAAGCGAAGCGCAATCAAGAAAGGTGCTCCAACTTGACGTGATTAAGATCATCATCATCTATCTCAATTGGAATGCACAAGACAATTGTTTTCAGGGCTTTTCTCAATTCAATTTTGGTTCCCTCTCTCGTGTGACCCATATTTAACATAAGGAAGCCTTGATCAAGTTCTTATCTCAATTGGAGAAAGTTTACAAAAGTAACTTGTTTGAATTTTCAGTTTCTGGCATTTTTAATTAAACTAGCAAATGTGCTCGTGCGTTGCTACGGATCGATTTTTATTGAGTATATCTTGAATATATCTAATAGATACCCTATATAGAAACCCAATAATCTTGGCATTCGACCTGGCCAAACCATCTCATTCTCCCAAAGAAAAAATTGTTTGAATATTTGCTTCTTCCTTAGGGCATCTCCAGTCGCGCCCCCCCCCAGAGCCCCCAGGCGGCCTTTTTAGCGTCGGAAGCGGCGAATAGCGCCGTTTTCGCACCAGTCGGCCGCCCCCAGAAGCCCAAATAGCGCCGAAACGGCGCTAATTCGCGCCGCGACACCCAGGAGAAACCCAGCCCGCTGGGTTCGGCTTGGGGGGGGGGGAGAAAATGTGGTGCAGCCCACGCGGGCCAGCTCTATCAGTGACGCGTCGAAAAAACGCGGGAACAGAAACCCCCGTGATCATCTTCTCGGCTCCCGCGTCGGTCAGAGGCTGCCGGCGGTTATGGCGTGGCGGCCGCCCAGTGCATGCGCCCGTTCAAAGGCTGCCGGAGTAATGGCGTGGCGGGCGGCAGCGAGGGGACGCGGCGCAGTAAATGCCCGGCAGGCTAGAAAAAACCCCGCCGCTCGCCGCACTCCCCATTCTTCCACCTCGCCGCTCCCCCGTCCTTCCTCCTTGGCGCTCTCCTCTCTCCCCGTGCTTTCTCCAGTCGTGATGGCCAACTACGACGATGTCGCCGTCGCCAACGGCTGGCTCCGCCGCCACCTTTGCAAAAACGAAGCATAGTCGCTGAACCGGGCGGGCTATTCGTGCCCGCCCGACATGCGCCTCCCGAGCTCCGCCGGTGGGCAGCCTCGCTGGCACCTCAGCGTCGGCGGGGTTCCCGTACCCCCAATTCCTTCCACGGACGCCGAGTTCCGGCAGGCTATCGCAGAAGTCCGCCAAGGCCTGCCGGCGGACGAGGCCGCATGGCCAGGACACCTTCTAGTGGCAGGAGTTCCAGTGCCGCCATGACGCGGACATCGCCGCCGAGGGCAACAACGGCCCTGTCGAGGGCCGCGCCAACAGCTTGGGGCGCAAGCGTTGGTGGGGAGGCCAGCACTGCACCCTCGAGTGGGTGATGGACTACATCGACGCAGGCAACGAGCCCTAGCTGCAGATGCCGCCCCGCCCGCACCCCTCGTGGGCACCGCGGCGGATGGGCGGCGGCTCGTCGTCGGCCACCTCGAGCTCCTCCGACGCCCAATATCTCTCTCTCACCCCTCCCATTCTGAACTCCGGCGCCCCTGTCCCCAGGCGCAACGACGGCGCCCTGCGCATCGGCGAGTCGCGCCAGCGGCAGGACACGGACTTCGAGCGCGTCGTCCGCTCGAAGACGGAGGTGGACGAGGACGAGGATTGGCCGGACTTGAAGGCCGCCGAGGAGATGTCGCGCAACACCCTCTAGCCAGTCGCCGACGACGTCGCCGCCGACTGGAGCCTGCGCGACTGCACCGCGGAAGAGTTGGAACTCCAACGCCGCCTCCTCGCCGAGGCCGAGCAGCGCAAGGCGCAACGCGAGCAGGAGACTGCCGCCAATGCGGCCCGCCGCCGCATTCCTCTCCCTCCGCATACGAGGGAGGTCCCCTACGTCGTGCTCGACCCCGACAGCGACGAAGAAGCCGAGCTGCAACGAGCCCTTGCGGTGAGCAGGTGGGGCGACTCCGGCGCGGGGCCGAGAAACCCGCGCTGCCGCGATCCCGGTGAAGGAACGAGCAGGCGGGACGCCGGCGATTCGGACGACGACGGCGACTACAGCCACGCGATCGCGGCGAGCCTAGGGCTTCAGTAGCGTAGTTTTAGTTTAAATTTACTGTTTTAGTTTAAATTTCAGTCGAACTGTATGAAAATTGCGTCGAATCAATAAAGTGCGTCGAATTTTATTCCTCGAGTTAGTTTGGGCCGAATGTTGGGCTGGGGGCGACTGGGAACCCTGCCCCCTCCCAGGTTCCAGATTAGAGCAGTGCGCGCCGCGGCGGCCCCAAAACGGCGGCGTTTTGGGTCCTGGGGGGCGACACGACTGGAGATGTCCTTACGACCCACAAACGCGAGCACTTCCTACCACCTTTTCCATGTGCGCGTTGTCTCCCCGCCATCCACCTTGAGTGGCTCATATGTTCGCCCAGGTATTTCCCTTCTTTTTATGCTCGCTGGCACCGATCCTCCCCTTTCTTGAATTGTTTTTTCTTACCATGGTTATCAAAATCCTCAACAATGGTTGTTTCAATGTTGTGATCCATGTTCTGCAATTACAAACAATAATGAAAGTTAAACATACCATACTGTGATTCTTCCAATAATAATTTGGACACAAGTCCATAAAATGTGTCGGTGCTAGCATATCTCTACTACGTAAAAAGAACGATTCGTTCCGTCTTTGCCCGATACGTCGTTCCTTTCGTCCAATCTCTCGCCCTTTCATGTTTTCCAGCGCGCTGACAGGTGGGTCCGTCGTCTGCCCCATTCGCGTTTTGCTGACTCATTTCCTTAACGCATCTAAACCGCTTCCCTGACGCCATCCTCGCGCAAAAAGGCAGCCTCCCGAGCGACGCTGCAAGGGTTCCGCCCTGCCGCCGCCGCTCATTCCGGTCGTCGCATGGAGGATTCACTGACCAGGTCGTTGCCCAAGCCAGCCACCATCCTCTGCAAGCCGTCCTTGGAGGTGCGCCTGTACCAGCGGGGTGCCAGCCCGGCCGCGGTATTCCAGTCTATCTTGATCGACCACGGCCTCTGGGCGTTCTTCGCCTTCTAGCCAAGGCCTTCCGATGCGATCTACATGATCTCGGTTGTTTAGGTAAAACTCGAGTCTACAGAGTATTCTTGAAAAAAAACTCGAATTTGCACATTACGGGTTTGATGAAGTGCCTCTGCAGCTGTTCAGCATTTTTTGACGTGTACCCACTCTTTAGTTATGCAAAACTTGATGTGTACCCTACTATTCAGTTACCTTCTGAATGGAAATCAATTATACTTGAATACTTCTATCTGGTTTGTAAAGGTATTTTACTCCTTCTCTTTTGCTTATTCTGGCTGCCCATGTATCGCTGTCTTATGTGCACTATTGCAAACTCTGTTTCCATATTACAGAAATTCTACATGTATACATGAAAGATGCCGACTATTTTATCAACTAATGATCTACTTAGGCAGTATTCTTGAATTAATGTCTCTGGATCTAAAATATGGACTGATGCAGTCCTAAACATGACAATACAACATAGATTACGCTTATCAAGAAAAAAAAATGATGTTCGAGTTAATTAACTATCGGTCATACTGGTCTCATCATTACTTATAGCACTTCCAATATTTCATATAGCAAGGAATCCTACAACTGGGCAGACACAGAGGTGAATAGAAGGAAGCTGCCGAGTGGGGCAAGATATGGTCACAACGGAGAGGTAAGGGGGAGAACACGGTGATGGAGTTTATCTGCAAAATCAAAACCGTAATTCTGAAGATAGCATAACAGACATAGTTATATCTTTTAGTGACTTTGAGCTACTGGTCAGGTAAATCTATCATACTCTGTGGAATCCAAGTTTCAAGTTCCATTACATCATGCTTTGCGGAATCCCCAAAGCTGCAGGGGCCAGTACGATAATCTTGATTTATTTTGCGAGTAAATGTGAATGTTTCTAATAAGACAGTTTATTTGTTTTGTCGTTTTACTTGTACTAAAAACAGTCAGCTATTATTAGGTGTAAGATCCCTGCCGGTGTAATCAAAACAGCACGGTGTATTGGTCGGAGCTGATCTTCTGTAAGTCCCTAAGCAGGAAGATGGCATCATGTAAGAGGACATCACGCAGCGAGCAATCTCCTCGAATAGGATCGAGGGCGGAAGCTGCTATTATGAGAAGTAGATTGTACCCACTTACATGTAACAAAGATTATGAGAAACCATTAATACTCGTCAAACTCTTTTTTGAAGTTAAAACAATGGTTTATCAATTCTATAACATGTATTTTGATATTGCCCCGTAGCAACGCACAGGCATTTAGCTAGTTAGAAGTTAGAACAAAGTATGCATGTTGTTTCTCCGGGAACACCGTATCTGCATGTTGTTTCTCCGGGAACACTGTATCTGCATGTTTATAGGTGATACCTAATCTACCCAAGTCGAGTTGTTGTACCATGTACTACCGGTAGGACGTGGTCTACGCTCACAAATCGGTAGGCGGATCCGAAATTCTGGACACAACACATCTTGACAAGCTGCTCGATCCGGACACAACACATCTTTCACGAGCTTTCCAACACCGCGCTAGACGTGCTGCAGGTCGTGGCACTTGACAAGGTGCATGCCGTGGCCATAGCAATGGGAGCGGCCGCACAAGCTGACGATAAATATATCGGTTCACGATGCATTGCCGCTCGAAATCAATACTCGGAGATGACTATGAAAACACCTCTGATCCTCGATTTGAAAGAGAGATTAAGAGGGATCAAGAATTATCTAAGGCTTTAAGCCTGGAGCCAACCGAGGGTTCTCAGCCCCTCTGCGCGTCCAGCTGACGCTGTGTTGTGGACCCTCCGCGTCCTGGCTATCGTGGGTGGCCGCCGGTGTGCGCACGTGTCCGCTCTGCCTTTCTTTGCCTGTGTTTTCTGGGTTTGACGGTCTGCCCGGTGGGTCTTTGCTTCTTTTGGTCCCGCTTGGCGGTGGGCTGAGCAGTTTTTTTGCTGCTTTTATTTTCTTTTACTCTTCTTCTTCCTCTCCTCGTGGTCTCCGGTTGGATCTTGCCGTTGGTTCTCCCGGGTCTCCGTTCTCCTCATCCCTTTCTTCGGCGTCTCTCCCGACGGGTGCTCCCTTTTCCTCACCGTCTCCGTTGGCTCATTTTCTTCATGATCACCTTGTTGTTTTTGGCCTCCGCTTCCGCCAATCCCTTCAGCCCCCGTTGTCTCCTCTCCCTGATTTCGTCGTCATTCCCCAGGCCTCCGGCTCCGCCTCCTTCGATTTCCCCACGACACTGCCGTGCTCCACCACGCTATCACCACCTCCGAAAGTTAGAACGACAGCAGGACGAGAATGGAGAAGGGTGTGTGGTGCTGCCTCGTCGGCGTAGATGCTGGCTGTCGAGTAGCACCTACCGGCCAGCCGATGGTCTGGACGCCCTCGCCTGATCTGGCTGCCACCTGTACGTGTCATCGCGTCAGTGTCGCCCTCCAACTCCCCATTCCATGGCGTGCCGAGACTCCCAGAGAAGAAACCCTAACAGTGGCGGAGGCTTGGTGCCGGTGGAGAGCTCCTCCATGGCAGCATCAACCAGATATGCCGCTCCCACATCCACGCGCCTTTTGGCTCATGGAAACGACCTCGTATGACGATGGCTTCCAAGGAGGTATGACCTATTTGTTCAATTCGTCTCCCCCTCCCCTCCTGATCTCTCTCCCCCTCTCCAGCGCTTCAAGAGTAGTGTAATGTGCTATGTAAATTGACTTGTTTGCTGTAAATATTTATCTTTGGCTACTTGGCTATAGAGGAAAATAAAGGGACAAGATTTTGTATGGAAATATAACACATGCCCAAGATACAAGCATGTCAAATTGAACCTCGGTTCTTTTTTACTCTTGTTTACACAGGTGATTATTTGTCGTCCACTTTCTCAAGGTCTTTCTCCCGGACCTCGCCAATTAGAGGTATTCCATCGGCACTTGCATTCACTTGAAAAACGTGTTTCCCATTGCAATTTTGAGCTTCGCTCCGAGTGTAGTTGGAAGGAACTGAACTGATGGTACCTACTGTCCAATGCTACTAGGTGGATGCTGATAGGGCGGTCGTTCGACCATAGGACATAAGGAAGCCACAATAGTTGGCGAAACCTGTTGCCGTGGTGAGGTTCTACCAGAGCATCTAGAGAAAGGATGCAGAATTGTGGTCGATTTTTGCTTGTTTTTGCAGTTTCCCAATTGATGTCAAATATCTGTTGCTTGTTTGTGACATTTGAATATGTTTTTGAATTTGTGAGCAGGTCATGCCTGGTGAGGTGGACAGGCTAGATGATAAGGATGGTGTACCTCGGTGGTGTTCAAATGCAGGGGAAGGTGCCTGTTAAACTAAAGTTTCATAGAAAAATAACTGGAGCTTTTAGATGATCCCAAGGTACATGTTCTCCATCTCTTATATTTGGTTCATTACATATTTACATCGATGTCTAGAAAAGGATTAACAAAAGTAGACCTATAAATGTGATCAAGAATCCCTGTTTAAGTTCTTGTTTGAGAACGTACATTCTGCACGATGTGTTATCAGCCAACACTACTTCAGGTTAACATGAACTTATAGATTGTCATCAAGAATCCGTGTGTAAGTTCTTCGCTGAGTACATACACTCTTCAAGATGTGTTATCTGAATCTTCATAATATGTGCCTTAAGCATTGCTTTGTATAAATATATAGTATTTATTTTTCAGCTCAACTTATTTACCTTTTGACTGATATGAGAACTCAGTCATTTCTGTATTGATATCTAGATATTGGTAACTCTAATAAGCTTTGGGGAAATTCATATTTGTCGTGCCATAGCTGATGTCGCTTTCCTGTGGTAAAATGAAAATATACACAGTTCTCGAAATATTTCACTGACATTTGTGTAAGTCTGATAAACATTTAGTGGCTTATCCTAATAAGTAATTTAATTTTCTGAAATAGTACTCCTTTGGTCTAGCAAAACTATAGAGACATGGCCAATCTCTACAATTTTTTCCTGCCAGCACAAAAATGTGGATGAACTGATGAATTAATGACAAACATGGTATTCGCCAAATTGCCGCATTTCTTGATATAAATGCATACAGTTAAATTTATGGGCTACAGTTGTGAATTTAAACTATACTACTTAAATATGTAGCCATTGTGGTAACTTAACTATTAAGGAAGATTCGTTTCTAAGAAACCGATTAACCTTGATACTCAGTTCCTATTTCTAACATCTTATCTTATAAATGGTAATCTGTGCAGTTCTTGATCATATGTAGCTTATCTCCAATATGACTTCTATCTCATTTTTCCTTACTGTCTATCTTGAATTTTCTCTGCATAGAATTTAGTGCAGTTACATGTTTTACCGTTTGACTCTATGCACGGTCTAAGATTAGTGTTGACTACTCTTGTCGCCATAAATTGGCAATGAGAAAAGGTTTATTTTATCTATATTAGTTAGATAACACTTGCCTGCAATCCTTTTTGTAAACATAATAACGTTTTGCCCAACCCTAGGAAATCCATGTGCCTCACACGTAGCTCTACCATCTTAGTACGCTTTCACTTAAAAAATTATCTGAATAAGGTGACAAGATATTATTTCGCTCGTGTCAAATGTGTTTTGCCCCTTAAATAATTTTGATATAGAAACATTTGTTGGAAAAAATGTTATCTGAAATGCCGTTTTACCTTACGGTTTCGTCACAACCTATGTTATGTTTATTTTGTCAATCTTTCCTGCTCGCAGCGGAATAATCGTCTTTTTTTTTCACGCATGGTTCGCTAAAAAAATTACGAAAAGGCTTTATTAAAAACAAGACAGGCCATTTCATAGAAATTAGCCCGTCTTCTAAACTGACTGGCACGTACCTGTTTTCTTCTCAGGCCCGACAGTGTCTTCTAAACTGAGTGAACATACTGCAACAAACGTCTGCATCTATACAACAACATATACTCCAGAGTATAAGAAGTGTGCACGGTTCAAGAGATACTTGGTTGTTTCTATGGCTGCATCAAGATGGTGGTTCTCGATCGGTAAAGACATTTTTAGATATCCAAAACATATCGAACACACGGATTATGACGCAATCGAGAACGCTAAAGAAGAGGCCCCGCTGTTCCTGGCCAATCATCGGAGCGTCCCAATCAAAGACCTCAACCATGGCGCCATAGTGCGTGCTATTAAAAATAAAAGATTGGCATAATCTTACCAGGAAGGCAGGAACAATATGAAAGAAGCACTAGAAGCCTCCAATCAATATGGTAACAAGCTGCACGCCAGATATGATGAGCCATTTTCCTCATATGTGCTCATTAAAATCAGTTGGTACTGCCAGCAGAAAATTTTGGAGACCCATCTCTACCATGTTCTCCGAGAGATGAGTTCGTTCGAAGGTAAGAATGAACTGAATTTTAGTTACGCAAGCCATCTGTATGTTAATCTCAGTTACATTCTGATGGAAAGGTTTTCGTAATTAGGTGTTGTTTTACCGTGTCAAAATGCAGAGTTAGACGGTCATGGGTCCAACACGACAGGTAGTCAAGACACACGTCCACGAAAAACAATCACATAGGTCATCATGGCTAAACAAATATTCAGCCAACATGCGATCAAATTTCGCAATGCACTCGGCCAAACCTTGTATGTACGGTATGTTGCATCCGTAGACACCCGGAAAAGCTCTATATGTAATGTATTTTGCATCCGTATGACAGAGTGACAGGCCATATCAGTATTGTACCTGCTTGTAGCATGAAGAACCTTATGATGTCATTTAAGGTCTTTCATGCCTGTTTCAACAGAATTATATGTCTGCTCGCTACGTACTATATATATGACCATCTTATCCTATGTTTAAACAGAAGCATTCCTACTTTTTTTCGGCCATAAAGCGACATCTCCAACGGTTGTGCGTACAACGAGTGTTTCTTTTGTTTTCATAGGATCCATCAAGCAATGGGAATGAACCCCAGTAATTTGGATGCACTAAACAAAGCCTTATGCCCACAGTCAGGCTCAAAAGAGTCAATGGTATATGGCCATGTTCAGATATTTCCTCCAATGGGTAACAGGCCCTGGTTTCTACTAGATTTTATGAAACAAACTATTAGCAAGTAAAACCTTTTTAGACTCTTGCTAAAAAAGCTTAGTAACACTGGTGGTCATATTTTCCGCCAGGCCAAAGCATGGCTAAAAATAGGATTCACCACCGTGTTTCTTCTCCTTCGGTAGCAATGAGCGATATTTAGCAAGTTAATTTCATGGTCTAATATTTAGAATTAGTAAATAGTTTCCCCTTTCATTGCTAAATTCTACTCCTAGGATATAAGGGCGGTAACCTCTACCCACTAGACTCATATTTCCATCTCCCACACTAGCTTTAACAGTCTCCAATTTCTTGGTAAACCGCATTGCACACCGAGCCATCTAACCAAGAGCATGTATATTTTGAGAGAAGATTGAATTTACTAACCATGATATGCAAATACATAGAATAGACGACGCAGCAAAGCGCGCTGCTCCGTCTAGTCCTAATTCTCGCAGGCTTGACGAGCTAGCGGACGCGGCATATGACGAGCTGCGGCACGTGGTCATGGTAGCAGCAGCACAGAGTCGTCGCGCGGGCGACTTTGACGTGTGCCGGACGCGGCGTTTGACGAGCTGCAGCATGTGGCTATGGCGGTCGCAAACAGGGCCGACTGCGCTGGATTGACGAGCTGCCGCCGGACACGGGCCATGGAGATGACAGCACACAGCCACACAGCCGTCGTGCTGACATCCTTGACGAGCCGCAGCACGTGGCCATAGCGGCAGCATCACAGGGCGATGACCTTCAGGACGCAGCGGCCGTGGCGCTGGCATCCTTGACGAGCTGCAACACCTAATGATTTGTTGTTTATTCGAGTACATACAGTTGGATCATTCATCTCAGTGCGTCTGGAAGTCATGAAACAACGAATGCAAAGTCCAAGGCTGTAGTAAATCTTGCGCAACCATTGTCCTCCGGCTGCCGCGTCCATCGCCGTTGCCGCGAGTTGAAGCCCTGTCTCTCAGGCTCGGCCGCGTCGCCGCCGCCGGCTGGTAACGCCTCGCCGTAGTTGGCTCTCAACGACTCGTCAATGTCGGCTCGTAGCACCAGTTTGCTCTGCTTCGACTCTGTCCGCGCATTGCTCACGTCTTTTTTCTTTTACGTGTGCATCGCGTACATCATCCTCCATGATGGTCGCAAGCCCGCGCATCGCTCGAGTTTTTTTATTTTACGTGCGCATTGCCGTGCTTTTGTTTCTTAGACGTACCAGAAGAGAACACTGGTCATGTGCGAACGCGAAACGTTTTCTTCTAATTTAAAGCGGTGGCATTGGATGTAATTAGGACGGGAAAACAGGGGCAATAATAAGACGGACGAAAATTTGGGTCTTTATTATTAGGTAAAGATAATAATATGTGTCAATTTGTTTTCTTTTGTTTTCCTCTTGTTTTATTTTTGTTTTCTTCTTCCAACTATGAATGCCATTATGCATGAGCTTACTTAAGTTTCTCATTACCTAAAAAGTCATATTACAAAAGTGGGGCTGTTACAGGCAGCGCTCAACAATCTGCCACGTAAGATCCGGTGCAAGAGAATGAACATCGAGCTAAAGCTATCCCTTCTTTGAATACTTCAACCCTTTGGTTTGTTCGCACTAGGTGCATAATTTTAAATATGCATTACCTACTATGGAGTGCCGCGCATTCTCTGGAGGATCGGAAGCCCCCATCCTCTGCATGCACAAATCGACACGTGTTCTTTTTCCTGCGGTAAAAAATAGACGACTATGCGCTTGGCCCCCACCCTGTTTGTCCTCGTTTCCTTTCCTCCTCCTATCTCTTCCGCAAGCGCAACATCGACTAGCAGCAGCCTCCACCTCCCATCCCCGGATGCACCATGTGGTAGTACAGCCCATCACAGGCTATACTGTGGCGTGCAGTACTGGCCCCTGGACCGTTCACCAGCACACACAACACATATAGTAATCAAAGAAAACAAATGTATTAAATACTATCGAATATCCAGAGTAAAGTAATTTATTACAAATTGCATAGCGAACCGCTAGCTCAAATAATTATTAATAACACAGCAAAACAACGGTAGACCTCTATATTCTTGATTGCACGGCACATGCGAACAAAGATTGATGTGAAGTCTCGAAAACCTACAAATACTAGTATGTGTCCGAATAACCTGCCTGTTGGAATATGCGGCCCCCAAAAAGGAGGTCAGATCATTATGAGAAATGGTGGCAAGTGACACTATGATGGTATAATAAATGGAAAGTGCTATTCTACATGCATATTTGGCTGGTGGAGTTTCTAGGCTATTTTGCATAAAGGCATTTGACCTAAAATTTAATGGAAATTAGATTTGCACATGATTGGACACTTTGGTTGATAGTAAAGTGATCCTACCCTTTTGGATTAGCATGTTGAAACACCATCAGACACTTCTCCAATAACCCATAGTCAAATTGGTAGTAATTAATAAAACAATATGAACGAGATATGTCATGTTTCCCATCTAATTGTTGAATTGTCCCTAACAAATGGAACACGGCTAAGATCTTAGTTTTAACCCTCGCGAGGTTTGTGCCCTTTACCCATTTTGCCTAATCGATCACAAACACCATGATACACCATTAGTACCAGATAAGAAAAGAAGATTAAGCCATAAATCATAAAAAGTAGATCCCCAAACCCTCCACGAGCCGGACCATCCTACACCTATTCTACATATCTGGACACGTTGGGTTCGAGTCACCACAACCTACAATTTATGTCTAGGCCATACTAATATGAAACACGGCTGCACACAAAGAACAACTACATACATAAACTAAACATAATCTCAAGATATTGGGCGGCGGTCCCCACCAAAACTTGTACTTTGATGACATGCTAGCAATACACCGAGAGATTAATTAATTATCATGTTATCTTCATAAGCAATTAAAATAACGAGTACTGCTTTAACATGACAGTAATCCCAACCACGAATATCTAGAGCATGGCTAAGCAATCTACAAGTACGATGTTTGCCTAGCATATGAATTTGCTAATTTCTACGGGAAACATATGATTACTCCACTTGGGTGTTAGTGAAGCAATCTAGCATAGCGATAACACACAACTCCTACTCATGCATAGCTACAATAAAACTCTAATGCATAAATTAAAATAGTAGGATCATGTGTGTCACTTTCCTTGACAACACGAGTAGCTGCTCACACAGTCCTCACAAACGTACTCGCTATAGTCGTTGTAGTCTAGACGTTGCAATAAACATACCATAAGCAACAAAACATATAATGTACAACACATGCATGCATAAAAGTTTATTGATGCAAAAAATAGATCTCGTGCCCACGGACCTCCTCCTCCTAGCTCCGGTGGCGAGAGCTCCAAGCTTGCAACAATGGGTGGCGGCGGCGGAAATTTCGAGCTCAAAACGAGATCGGTTTGGGCTAGGGTTTCGCGAAATTTTTGAGGGCTTTGGTGGCCACGGATGTGGGGTATTTATACCAAGGGGAAAGAAACGGGGCCGGAATCGGAGATTTTATCTCTCCCGAGTCGGTTTCGCACGCTTATTGGAAACATGTCAAAAAAAACGTTCGAGCTTGAAGCCTAGCTAGCATGTGGGTCCCGGGGGAAGGGAAGAAAAAATTAAAAGAAAAGGGATAGAAAGAACGTGACAGTTCTTTGGCCCGAACTTCCTGGACTGCTAGTACCGTGTGGCCCCATGGATGGTGCAATTTTTTTGTTTTTTTCTTCGTGTTTGCCCATGCATGTGCAAGCTAGTACGCTCAAGGCCTTGGCCGGGTACGTGCCTGGCTGGTTCGTGCATGTTGACTTTTCTTCTTTCTTGCTCCTTGCTATGTACCATATGCAAGGTGTACTAGGTAGGTAACGTTAATTGTTTTTTATTCTTTTTCTTAATTCCTCAATAACTATTCAAATACAACTCCAAATTAGGTGATTTAAATTTCTAAAAACTCGAAATTCGAAGCTCTATCACGTTAGGTTATTTTGGAGTGAATTTTAGTCAAAATAACATATCAAATTAACTTTGGCTTATAATATAATGCCTTATAGAAGATTTTTGGTTTCTTTAAAACATGATTTTTATTTAGGGATTCAAATGCAATTTTTTAAAACATGCTATGCTATGCATATGCTCTAAATGCAAAGTATTCCGAATGTAAGATTTGGGATGTTACAGACTAACCCCATTAAGATGAAACTCGTCCTCGAGCTTGGGAATGGCTAGCAAATAGGTGTGGGTGGTCTTCTCGAAGATCATCCTCTCGTTCCCATTTATCCTCCTCTTCAGTGTGATGACTCCACTGAACTTTGCAGAATTTGATCGTCTTGGTCTGTGTCATTCTTTCTGTTGTATCCAAAATCCTGATCGGCTTCTCTTCACACGTGAAATTACTCTCGAACTGAACTTCC